>BMAW01064728.1:401170-540640 GCA_019974015.1 Nephila pilipes | reverse complement strand
TATATTTATCTCTCTCTCTCTCTCTCTCTCATATATATATATATATATATATATATATATATATATATATATTATGTAATAGGATGTGCAACTATATTAAAAAGTTTTTAAGCCTTCAAATGTTATCTGTTGCAGAATAGAATTATTATATTTTCAAGCGCAATGTTATTAATGTCTTACGAAAACGCTTAGATATTTTTGAATCAATACTGGTTTAATGAAACGTTGAAACTTTTTCCATTGGTAATAAAGCAAACCTTTATTAAAATGAATTAAATTTTATATCAGTAATCTACTATTATCAGAAATTAGTAGTATTTACAAAGGTTTCATAAATATTAAATATCCACTAAGGTCAGTGGAATTTTTTTATTCCATAAAATTTCGAAGTGTTATAAGATTTTTCTCCAAAATTTAGAATTATTTCTTTAACTTCGTCTTGAAATGAACGCGGAAGAGACTAATAGCTTGAAATTTAATGAATTTTGAAGCGTCATAAATTATTAATAATGAAATCATACATTATTTTAAAGGAATTAGGACATGTAAGAAATTATAAAATGCCTTATCTAAGACTTCTTGTTATTTTGATGTATAACTTTTCAAATTATTAATCGATCTTAGATTTCTTATATGTCTAATAATGATATTTTAATAATTCCATAGAACTACAAAAGTAATTTTTTTTTGTCTCAAAAGTTTTGTTTTCTCCTCTTAATTGAATATGGACATATCTGAGATATATTTGCATTTAGGTACTATTTTAAAAAAACCGTTTCATAATATGGTATCAAACTCTTTATTCTGCGATAAAGAGTATTTAAGCATATAAATTATAAATATTTTTTCTTTAAGTTATACCTGAATTTTTAGAAATAATTTTTTTATGAAAAAAAAAAAAAGATTTCCAAAATTACTAAGTTCTATAATTTTTTCAAAGAAAATATATAGTAAAAGCATTAAAAAAGTTATTTTGCTATGTTTTGTGTATTATTTTATTTATGAGGAGCAAACTATTTTGTATATTTATGGAAAATTATTTTTAAAAATGGCTCAATTAATTGCAAATCTTTCTGAAGAAGTCACGTCCAATTTCAACTAAAAGAGATGGAAAACTTTTGGTACTAAAAAGATACTTTTTTAGTTTAATAAATTGATTAAAATATCAATATTAGGCCCACGAAAATCCTAACTTCTAGATATAATTTTAAAACTTAACAAAATGACAGTCTTAAATTCGGTGTTTTATTTCCCCTCACATGTCCTGGTACCCTTAAATATAATTACAATATTCACTATAAAATAATTAAAAGGCGTCTTTCGTTTACAAATTATTGCACAGGAAGCATGCTTAAAATTTTTTCTTCATGAAACCAAAATCCTAATGCAAACAGATTATTTTAATAACAGAATACCATCGTGAGCTACATATAATGAGTGCAGAATCAAAATGTGAGTCATTAGGAACCAAAAGTAAAAGTCTGATACGAAAAGTTTCTAACACGAGCAACACCTGTTACAACACCCGAATGAATCTTGTGACATATACTTGTATGTTTTCTGCAAATTAAATAGGTTTAGTTTTCATGTTGTGTAGTTGAAACTTGTTTCAACAAAAGCATTCTGAAAATAGCTACATTGTAAATAAATCGCATTTCAAGTTTTCTTTGTAATTAGAACACCATATTTCTCATAACATAGTTATGGCTTTATATATATATATATACTCATATCATCGATTTTCGTATACTGTATATTTATTTTTGGTAATTTTGAATTATTTATAAACATGATCTTTGTTGGCTGTTTTGAAATAAAAGTTTATGTTTCTGAATTATGTGGCATTATTTAATTACGTGTTCTTTGCTTTTACGAAATAGATTCACTCTTACTACAGTAATATGAACTAATTACATATGTTCGGAAATATCGTATATAATGCTCCTTTGAAAACATACAAAGCTGTAATAGAGAAAAACATTTAATAAGAAGTACTGTGTGAGGTAAATAAGAAATAATTCTCTGTAACAGATTAGAATTTAAATAACAACATGCGCCTCCCAAAATATCACTCTTTTCGCAAATAGTAATTACGAGAGTTTCCGGTTCATAGAATTTTGTTCCCTGCTAAGGCATTGAAAACAAGCAATTATGATAACTCATATTTGTCGTGCGTAATTTGAAATTACACAAAACCAGTAAAACTGAAAATCCATATAGCATCGTTAGCTTAATATATGTTATTGGTGGCAAGTTCTTAATTAAATAATATTCTGTTCAAGAAGGATTTATTTGGTTCCTGATTGATTCCATTTCCTCACATCCTCACATACAAAAAATCCACGCTTATAGTTGGTCTTAAAAATTAATGAGCCACAACAGCATTTCATAGAATTTGAGAAAAAAAATAAGAATAATTTCGTGACCATAGAATACTCCGAATCAGTTCTTTCCTCTTCCTCTCTCTCTCTCTTCTCTCTCTCTCACACACACACACACACACTAACAAAACACACATACACAGATGCAACTAACAACACACACAACAATACACACACAATACACAACTATATAACACATCACATTATCAATATCATCTCATATACATTATATATATATATATATATATACGCATATGGTCTTAATTTCTTGAATTTTAAGAAAAAACGGCTTCAAAGTCTTAAGCAAATTGACAGTAAAATTATCTTTATAGAAAAGAAGATTTTATATATGTTCTATGATAATAAATTCATTAGAAAAAAGAAGAAAAAAAGCGGATGAAATAGTAAAAGAAAATGCATGGACAAGAATAATAGTAAAGAAAAAAGTTATATTCCAAACAATATGTTTGAAAATGACTTCAATATTAAATATTTTGTGCTCAGTTTGAATAAAAAAAAAATTAACATTTTAAGGGGTTTCATTAGTAACGAAAATGAAAGTGCTTGTTTACTTGTTTTTGAGGTATCACTAAATAGTTCATAATATAAGAAAAAATAAGAAGGGGAAAAAATGGATATTGTGTTGTATTAATTATATGAACAAAACTGTTTGATAAATTAATTTTAATAATATTACTTTAATAAGCATAAAAACAATTCTTATTGCTATTATTAATATCAAAAAAGTCTTTCAACTTAATAAAAATATAGAACGTTTTCTTATAATCATAATAACTGTAAGGATTTACTGACATATATTTAACGTAATTATACTTATTATAAATAATTTATAAATGAAGAATACCAACATGTGTTATTACAAGTAATCTAAATATTGTTATGCATAAAAATCGTAGAAAGATTATGAGTAAAAGTGCAAGTTTGAGACATTATCTATAAAAATAATAACTATGTTATGAAACAATTGAGGAAAATATCGATAAAAGTTTAACTAATTGGCTATTAAATGTAGTTTACCAATTAAAACCTTTAACGTATATAAACACTGTACCAATATAGACATTAATTATAAGAATTTTAAAACAAATGGCTCGCTAATTTTTGTATATCCAAAAAACACCATAAAAGCCTTAAGAATAAAAAAATTATTTTTATATTGATAGAATCTTTAAAAACAGTACCATTATATGTAAAATTATGTACTATTTTTATTAATAAGTATCTTTTTAATAATGTTTCTTTTGTTAATATTACAAGTTGTGATGGAGATATTTCTAAGAGGATTAAACGTTGTGCAAGAAAATGGGCCATAATATTAAAAATGTTAAGTATCATCATATTTTTTAACTCCTAAAATATATAAAAATCCTATTAAATTTAAAACTATTACTAATTGGTTTCAATTCTAATATTACTAAATCAAGTAAATTTTACAAAATACTTTTTATGGTTTGGATAAGACAGTGATAATAAAATTGTTATGAAATTGTTAAATACGTTTATAATAAAGATATTTTCTCACAATACAGCTATGACTTTGAAGATCTGTGTAAATTCTTCTGATACTGAAGGTTTAGTTAAATTTTCAGTTAATTTTTTAAAACAATTAAGAACTGATGTTTCAATTTCTTATAAATTTATTTTTAACAGAAAATTGTTTCATTTTTAATGATAAAATTTATAAACAAATAAAAAGCATTCAATAAGGTAGTATTGCCATTAATTGCCTTGCTATCATATGTTTACACTTCTATGAGCAAGACGTCATAGTTATTAATAATTATACATTAATTTGATGCATTGATTAACAAAAAAAAAATTCGAAATAAGTTTAACCCAAAATTTAAAATTGATTTATCCTTTTAAACTTATTTTTTGAAATTAAGACAAACTAATAAAAATATTCATGAAATTGTATTTTCAGAAATTAATATAAAAATGTGGGTCAAGGAATTCGTAGTAATATTTAAGATAAAAGGAACAGTTATGATTTTTTGTGAATAAAGTACCTTTTTTATATCAATTTAAGTTTATCGATATATAGGAATATTTTGTATAATTATATCCTATGTATTATCAAATAAATTGCTAGATCTTCAGATACTAAAATATTTTTTAAAAATAAATACTATAATTATATATGTATTTTAACTGATTACCCTATCAATTTTCTAGAAACCAATATATAAAAATATAAAAATTATAAAGCTGATTAATTTCTCTTTTCAAAGTTATTCGTTTAAGTTTTAAAGAATTTTTTTAAAGATTTTAATTTGTCTTAAAATACTTAATTTTTTTTCTTTTTTCTTAGTAATAATGTTTTTTAAAATATTTTTGTGAAGATTTAAATACAACTTAGGCATTCAAATCGCAAAAACTTTTAATTCCAACTATGTTGCTCTTGCTATGGCAGTGCTGTCTCATAAATAATTATTTTTCAAGGCTCCAAAATTTGTTTTTTGGGTAACTTAGCGTATCCAATGTAGGCCAAATTTTGTAAGAGTTATATGTTATTTATTCAAATTTATGGCATTGCTGGGTGCTCCTCCTTATAATTTTATTTTTATTTACTTCCTGAAGCGCTTTCATTCGATCTTTAAATCGAAGTTTCTGTGCATTTATTATAACGGATCGATACAATTCTAATCAACAAACATAGAGAATATACACTCAACTCTTTTTTTTAAACGAATTTTAAATAACATGGTTCCCCAATATACTTTTTGCGCGAATTTTTTTGTTCTCGCATAAATCACCCCAATTTTTTTTTAAAATTCGAATTTTGACTGTGTAATCAGAAGATTGTTGGCTTATGCCCACTCAGGAGTGAGTGATTTGGTCTGCTTCATGACTTGTGTACTTTGTATTCTGGAGTTACGAAAAATACCCGAATTTTATAATGACTTTTTTCCTTTATTTCGTTGCACTTCAACTTGAACTCAGCATTTCGTTCTTCAGCCGTTGTCATAGAAACTCGGGTTACACTGGGCAAAAGGAATGACTATAACCAACGAAATTAGCCAAATATGGCAAGGATAGAAAAAATGAGTGCGAAAAATTGAAATGTTTCATTATAAGTATTATTTTTTAATTATATTATTTCATTTATTACACACCTTAGTAAAACAAAAATTTCAATCATATTCATCCATTTTATTGTCAAGCCTATCTCCAAATTACGATCAATAAAATGCGAATCATTATTAAAAATCGTTTTACTATTTATCACATTTCAAATAGTTAAGCAAAGAAGATAGTTTAAAATATCAAACCAATCTTTTCTTATAAATATTAGATACAATGAAATATATATCTATATTGCAACAATATTATTTGCATCACATGCATTTACAGATCATCAGTATACAACAGTTCTGAATCGTTATCAGTAGAGTCACTGTTCGCAGATAATTTTCACTGAACATCAATTTAAATTCTTTTTAAATCAAAATAAATTGTTTTTGTTTTATAAATATGTAATATGGATTTCATTATTACTTTTTTTGCACGTTTTTTTTTTTTTTTTTTTTTTTGAGTTTTTTCATCTCCAAGATTTTTTTTAAAAGGTGGGGAACGTACTCCCAAATTCACCACAAGTTACATGCATTCTTTTCATATATTTTTCGCACGGTTTTCTAAGGGTTGTATCTTCCATGTAAAAAAAGAGTTGCGTGTTTTTAAAGTTAGCAGCATACAAGACTACATGATCTTTATCTCACAGTTTGTCTCTTTCCCTGTTTGCGGAAAGGTCTCGTATTGAAATAGTCACGAGGTTATACACGTGGTGACATCTACCGAGAGCGTAAATTACTAGCACTTGACATAAATTTAATTTTTATCTTTTCTCTTACGCTGCTTTAAAGCATCAAATAATTACGCGTATTTTAATTTCTTTTTAGTTCTAGATTTATAAAATACTGGATTTTTAGTTATGATTATTTTTTCTTTGGGTAGATTATTCTCTTGGGATCATGAATTAAGTTCATACATTCTTTTTTTTATGAAGCTATTACTAAAATGAAGATGTGATCATTAATGCTAGTGTAGGTTACACCGATGTTTTAAAAGTCAAGCGTATTCAACCTTTTAAACCTTAAGGAATCCTTTAAGCTTACCATATTCTTGAAGGAACTTCTTGATCAAAGAGAAGGAAAAATAGGATATCAAAGCTTTATCCTACTCAAATTTACAAAATTATTATTGCATACCTATTATATAACAATAGAATTGTCTTAATAAGATAATTAATAGTAAGGTAGGTAATGGGTATTTTTATTTTGGTTTTCTAAAATACATTCTATGTATAATAGACTAAAACAACAATATTTTAAATCATAACAAATAGATGAAAAGAAATTTTTTTAATGACTTGGTAGTGATTGTCTTTTATTACAAATTATTTTTACGTTCGGAATACTGGTTAAAATCTGCAATCTATTGTCCTCATCAGCATCCAATCTGTTTCTGAGTTTTATTTTTGCTGCAGCGTATACAAAGAATGATTTTTTCTCATACATAATTTGAAACATATGACATTAGATGTTTCAAAGTTCTTTTGGGAATTTCAGGATATTCTTTTTTTTTAACGTCAATCCAAAAATACATAATATCAACTTGATTAAAATTTAGATTCATTCAAGCGTCGGTCGATATACAAATAAATTTTCTGTTCTCTTTCCTTTATGATGTGTCATAGTCTTGAGAAAGATTTTAGATCCAAGATAATTTTTCTTTTTGAACTAGGAAAAATTCAAGAAATACTTTTTTGCAGATGTGATTAATATCGCACTAAACTAATTTTTACATTTTTATCGAAATTAGCGTTACCGTTTACTAAAATTTTATGCAAATTAGGAAAACATTCAATATTATCTTTCAAAATACAATCGGCCCAAAATTCCAATTTTAAAATAGTGGAGTCAGTTTTACTTTATACCCTGTTAACAGTGAAATATGTGGCTAAATAAGTGAGTCATTCTTTACCTGAGTCAAAGAATAGAGACTAATATGTGACCTAACGTGTCTCGTAAATATATTTGAAGCAAGAGACTTTTACGAAATTCAAGATTTTATTTTATCCATAAATTATTGAATTATAATTATTTTATCATAATATTTAATAAAATTGTTATTTTAATTTAATTTATTTTATTCATAATTATTTAATTATAATTATTTATAAATATTAAATAATAATTATCATTAAGTATTTGATCTTTTATAAAAATTGTAATTTTACTAAAATTTTGAGGCTTTGGTTAAGCAAATAGTACTCTCTTTCGCAACCCCTGTCAAAGTTCCAGGGAAACTTAGGGTTCCACTGAACCTATTTTATGTATATATATATATATATACATAAAATATTATGTATCATAATATATTATAGAAAAAAGATATAATTAACAAAAATTCAAGATAATAAATGTACAAAATTTGAAATTTTTCTTGGAAAAATTCAGAAACCTTAACATTTTTTGGAAAAAAAATAAATAAAATAAGAATAATATGTTGAATGTTCTAACAGGCTTTACAATACCATGCTGGGTTATTCCAGAATTATAGGCTTCACTATAGCCATTAACAAATGTATTATTAAAAAGTTTATTGCATTAAAATATAAAATAAAAAAAAATCTTGAATTAAAAAATAAAAATAAAAACTAAAATGGAAGACGCACATAAAACCAAAAAATCTCCAGTAACAAAAAGATTAAGAAATGAATAAAAAAGTTTCAAGTAAAACACTTCATGTGCATTAATATTAAACACAGGAATACAAAAAATGAAAACAAATTTCGAAAATTACATGACAGAAACAAATAAAATTTATAAATAAGATTTACTTCCATTTAATACTCATTAACACTAAATTTCAAGAGATAATACTAGAAAAAGCATAAAAATTTATTCAAACAGTCGGCTTGAAAAACATATATAGGTAAGGATTTCAGGTAAAACTTCCTTTTAAATTCAATATATTAACGAATTTTTAATTCTTTTTATGCTACTACAATTATATTCCTTATAAATTCGCTCTCATCAGGCTTTCTATCTTTTCTCCATGTTCAAAGCCTAATTACTTCAATCATACAACCCCGTTTCTTTAAAATCACAAGACGAGCATTTTTCGAACCTCGTTCGCATTCTTGAATCAAAATTTAAAGGACATTTAGAAGCACGCTTTTCCCTTTTTCTCCCTTACAGGATGCACTATAGTACCTAAGCTCTTCACACTGCCCATGTTAAGTGTTCAAGTTACGTAACTATTTTCCCTACTTCGAAATCCCTGATTGCCTGTACTCGGGGATAATATCTGTCATACCATTCTCACCTCCAAAGTGATCAAGATGTGCGAACTGCCGCCCTCCCTACCTTTTTTTTACGTTTTTCTCAATAATTTAAAATAATTATTTGCGGATAATAAACCAGTTTGTAAAAATAAATAGACTTATTACTTGACACTGACTACTACACCAAGTTCAAATATTAACATCACACCCACCCCATATATATATATATATATATATATATATATATATATATATGTGTGTGTGTGTGTGTGTGTGTGTGTGTGTGTGTGTAAGGAGTGACCAAAGCCACATAATGTTAAGCCCATCTGTATATTAAGGGGCAAATACTTGCAAGGAGTAGAAAAAAGTTAATTATGTTGATATTTTAGGCACAAAACTACACATCATTACAACTCATCGTCTCGTCTCTCCCTTCGCTTTGGCTCGATACAGCAAAACAGATGGTGCTGTCTGTCTGCAGTTGCGTAACTCTGTATGGAACCATGTAATAAAAGGGGATTGTAGGAATGCAAATTCAGTCCTACATCAGCCATCATGACCGGGCATGCGTTCTCGCATGTGAAAAATCAGTTAACATATTATATAAAAATTAAAGAACTGAAAAACTAAAACAAAATAATTAGTAACTTACAAAAAATTAATAAAATTCAGGGAAATAAGTATAAAAACATAATAACAAATAATGAAAACAATGGTGAAAATAAAGGTGCACCGATGGAAAGAAGACAAACAATACAAAGAAATCTGGAGTATGGTGAGAATGGAATAAGAAAAGTCTAAGTTCGTAATGTTCATTGAAGAGATGTATGTTTATAACTTTATCCATGTGGTCACGGTTTCAGGTATTAGTCGCAAGTACTTGTTTTGGTGGGACTATCAGTATTGCCTCATTTTTCTACGTTGTTGGTATCGTTAGGCTTTACTTTCGGATTTCATATAGTTCAAGAAATTTGTTGCTCAGCTTTTGTTTAGGTCCGTGTTGTGTTCTTTTTCTAGCTACCAATTCATTGATATTATATGCATGAGGAGGTTTTCCTCGACAATTGTAAGTCTTTATTTTCATTTTACTCTTTTTAATTTGCTCTTTAGCTGTTTTGCGTAGTTGTTTCTACTGTCGTTAAATTCAAGATATGATTACACGTCAATTAACTATTGAATGCACAAATAAGTTTTATTATAAATTTTTGTACCAAGGAGTAATTGGAATGGTATAGTGTTTTTCTTTGAAATGTTGAGTTTAAAACATCTTGCACTTTAGGAACCAATTTGAACCACAGCGTTGGATCGACTTCTGACATCTTAGAAAGGACAGAAATAATAGTATGATTCAAGCGTTCAATTTGACCATTTGCAAGTGGCAAACCTGTAATAATATGACACAGAGAAATATTTTCTTCCACACAATATGTTATTGAGAATATAAAGACACATATTAATTTGCTATTCATATTTACTATTTTCAAGACCCGTTTAAACCGATAGGCATGGATGATCATCTTAAGGTACTATTAATTATTTATAAGAATTATAATTTTAATGAATTCATTTATTCAGATAAATTTAAGTCTTTAGTTAATATAGTACTAAAAAATTTAAACAAACTAGGGATACTCGCTACAAAATTAACCTTTGAATAATAATTTGGTGAATATTTACTTATAAAATTATGAACATTCTTATATTGATGGAAATAGTTTTATTGCATGTAGATATATTGATGATCTAATTGTTTTGAATATGAAAAAGCCTTCCGGAAATAAACCTAACTTATCTTTTTTCTACATATTTCCAGAGTACATTCTTCATATATCTATATATTTCTAGAGTAGTTATTTTCTTCTTTCTATTTTTTAGAATTATTATTATTACTCCTAATTATACTTTTAAGAACAACAAGTTAGAACGTTATAGAAAACTAAAAATGTGGTGACAAATTTTTTTAATTAGTCTCTTTTACGCTTTTTATATAAATGTTATTTACACTTAATATTTTAAGTAGGTTTATTGACTGAAAATATCTGTAAAAAATTTAATATTTAATTTGGTATTCTTGGAAGGTTTTTAAATAATTTTTAAATTCGGTAGAATAAATATATTTCAGTAAATTTACAGGTAGAGATTTCTCTAAATTTACAAGTAGGGATTCTCTCGAATTTACAGGTAGGGATTTCTCCAGATTACGGGGGCTCAGATGAAGGGATTCCGAGGGATTCTCTGACGTCTCTCACAGTCTAGTAGGCATTATTTCCGACAAATTTACGACTATGGGGAAATTGATTCAACAGAATTTAGGAGCGCTTCATTACATGAAGATAATTTGGAATTGTTTCAGAATATAAAGATGTACTTTTTGCAAATAGGTAGAAGATTAGGAAAAATTACAAAATAAAATTATTTTTAAGTGAGATCATTACACACACACACACACACACACACAGAGATATATATATATATATATATATATATATATATATATATATATATCGCTTAGTCATTAGTACTTGAAAGGTTGTTAATGTGCCTCGAAAACATTTCCAGTTTCATTTAATTGTGATAATAAATAGAAATATCTCTTTCAGAAGGTATCTCTTGAAAAGATGTTGAAAATTACTTTGAAATCAACACATTTCTTATCTGCTACATTTTAATGATTTAAATTAATGATCGTTGTCAGAATTTAGAACACCATTAGATGATTTCTAAAAAAATTGTTTTAAGCCACGCTTTACATTTCTAGAGACATTTTACTGGATTAAATAAATAAGTGACTGTTTTTAGATTCCAGTAGCTTAGTGAAATAATACGCAGAGACTACCTAAAACTTTCAATTGAAAGTTGAAATACATTACGTACTTAGCATCATGCTTGATATTAACAATAGAGATTAAGCCAAAAGATATGAAACTTCTATATCGGCATAAGAAAAGGCTACCAAAAGGAAGCAGCGATGAATCATGAAAGGGAACATCATCTTAAATCTATCGATTCAATTCTTCGCTAATGGCGAGTCATTTATTAAAACAAAATTTAAGCTCGTCGTGAATATCATTTGCATGAAATGACAAAAATTTTAAATAAAATATAGATAAGTATGCGCAACATTATTTCATTTTAATGACTCTTCCGAACAGACATTAATCAGTAATTTATTTTCCGTCCAATGAATAACACATTGTCATGCAAATTGAATTGTGTCTCAAACAATGAAATGCAGCGAAGTTTAAAAACCCTCTTTAACCCCTGAAAACTCATTTAGACGACCGATCGAGAATAATGAAAGATGTATTAAAGATTCGGCAGTCTTTCGATTATAAATGGGACTTTAATTCTACAATAATATAAGGATTCAGTCGGAAAAGGAAACATTTATTTGATACTCTAATGGCAAGCAATGATTTATTTCTATTTTATTTTGTAAAATCACCGTGATGCATTTAATACATTCCTAAAGAAACATTAGTAAAATAAACCGTCTATTGCATTAGATTAACACATTATAAAATTACAGGAAGTTATTTTATAACAGTATTTAATAACTAAATAATGAAAATTCTCATCTGAATATTATTCAAATCAAAATATTTGATCTTCAAACTTTTCTATCATGTTTTGAATGAAATGGATACGGAAGCCGAGTGGTCATAAACGTATCCAAGTATAAAACTGAACTATCTATCGTAATGTAAATTACTAGGTTTCCATTCTAATATATATAAAGAGAAAACAAAGAAACGGCGCTTTTGAAATTACTTTTGACTAAATGACTGTTTATAATTGTTATTGTACGTTAATAACGTTAATTAGAGTAGTTTTATCTTTATAAAATCCTTATAAGACCATATTAAGATCGGAAAGACTGCGTAAAGATATACAACTATTGATTTAATCTTACAAATTATCATCCCAAACATTATTAGTATACATTATTGATATCTTTTAAAATAAAGAACTGCTATTTAAAGTAATGATTAAAATTACATACATCGTAATTGAATGAGAAATGTTTCTGTAGAATCTGGGAACTATATATATATATATATATAAGTGAAATACCACTGACTGACTCATCACGAGATCTCTAAGACTATACAACGGATTGACTTGAAATTTAGCTCAGTTACTCATGTTGCGATGTACACGCTCACTAAGAACGGATTTTACGGATCTCTTATCCAAAATGTGATTTTCATCCCTTAATCTACTCTTATCTATCGGTTATGAAATTTTTGGCGATTTTTTCGCCAAAAATGACATGACTTACGCCAAACGGAATATATTTTTTATCTGTATTTTGTGTATTGTCACCAATTAAGTTTACTTGGTGAGATTTACGCGTGCGAAATGGAAAAATACCAAATAATTTTATATTGAAGCGCTGATGGAGGATTGGCAAGATTTTGGCGAAGAGGCTCTACATGCGAAATTTTGTTCATGTGGAAAGTAGGAAACGTACATATTTAGCGATAGAAATAAATCAGTTTGGAATTCCGCGATTGGTGAAAGTGTAGTTAAGCTCCAAAACTGAACGGGATTTTGAAAAATACTAAATGGCGACTTCTAACGGAGTAGCGCACATGCAAGACAATCTTCATTTACTGGAGGACCTCTCTACATGCATGAACGAACTCAAGAAGCTAAGACATACGGAAAACATTTTGGCCGTCCCGACTTGCGCGACTTTTTTTGTTTAAGGATTGCAGTCACTTGAAATCCAAAATGGTCAGAAATCAAAGACGTCTTGAGGAAAGGATTTAAATCTTATGATAGACACGATGCCATTATGAGGGTATTTCATTTGAAAGTCAAGAACATGATGAATCTTCTGACAAAAGGTTGCATCTTTGGCAATACTATGGGTAACATGTATACGGTGGAATGAATTTTATTCATATTATGTATATATGGGGTGACTTTTTACTAAGACATTTTATTTTTCTCGTATATTTGAAAGTCATGGATAACTATTATTAGAAATAATCAATTTCTTAAAATTTAGATTATCATTAACGTTTTAAAAATTTTCTTGATATTTTACGTATAGGCTCCAAAATATTATATTATCTTTTGTCCAGCGAAGTGGGCGGGTATCAGCTAGTATATATACATACTCACTCTATAACAAATAACGACGCACCAAGAAGGAGTTGTCTGACGGAGAAAAAAATTAGCGGATAAGAATATTATGTAAAGAATAGAAAATTATTAAAATTTCAGAAAAATTGAATGATTTATTTCAATTACATAGTTACAAAGTAACGAGCTCAATAAGGTGTTGCCCCACCTTTAACTTGGATGCAAGCTGCCACATGACGTGGCATAGAGTGATAAAACTCCCTAATGGTCTCCTGCGATATTTCGTGCCAAATTTGCTCCAATTGTTGGGGTAGCTTATCACAATTCCCCGGAAGATGCAGTCGCCTTCCCATTATATTCCAGACATGCTCGATTGGAGAGAGATCTGGCAGGCCATTGAAGTGTTTAACAAGCTGTACGATAGTTCATAGCAACAAGTGTCGTATGTGGTTTGAAATTATCTTGCTGAAAAATAAGTCGAAAATCGTTAAACACTCTACGTCCAAAGTCACCATTATTTCAACCTGTTCGAGCCAAACACCACTGTAATCTGGCTCGACAGTGAGCAGGAGTGAGTGACAGGTAGAGTAGCGGTCGGTACCAGAGTAGAATTTTGCTCTATCAGCCGTCTGTGAATGGTCATGGTGGACACTCGTGTGCAGGTTGTGTGTCTGATGGATGATAACGATGCATCAGGTGCTGTAACAGCTGATCTGACATATTCTGTCCTTACGATCTGCTGTGTCCCTGTGTCTCTTTCAATCCAATGATATGACATCTTGCAAACTCTGGCAGTTGCTGGTAATAAATTCGAATCCTGCGGCGAGGCATTTTTTCAATCGTTGAAAGGTACCCTAAATTACAATGTTACAGAAACTTTTGACCATCAAATTGAGAATCACTTCTTATACACACATGGGGAGTGCACACTATAGATGTGCTGTAGCTCATCTAAAGTGTGCTATTCCTTCATTGGACACCAAATGTTAATCATTTGCTTATTTCCTCTTCTTCTTCCTCGTATATATATATATATAGTTATATATATATATATATATATATATATATATATATATATTTATGTTATATATTATATATATATATATGATTTTCAGTTAATTATCAAAGAATTATTTGTATTTTCCAATGTACATAGAACCATATGCCTCAGTTACTCGTATGAGTGGCGAATGGATCTAGCTATCATGTGATGGCTCATGCAGCTCCTCTCCGTCAGAACTTGGAGCCAACTCTTTCGTCTTCTCTTTCCCTCTTTCCTCCACTTTCGCTTCTCTTTCTCCTTCTCGCATTATCTCTTTGGAAGTAAACCTCGAATGCCTCATGAGCCCTCTTCGCCGTCATGCCGGTCTGTGGCGGCCATCATTTTGTTCGAAGACCTGGTTTCGTCATCTTATGGCGTTATTTATTTTTCATTCTTCATCTCGATTATAAAACGAAGTGAACAAGTCGAGTCCTCATCAATTAAAATTGATTCAATATCTCCGGAGAATCCGTATACGGAATTACCCTCCTAGACAATCCAGCCCTTTGCGTAAGGTGAGAATGTCATAGATTCGTGATGTATGTATGCATGCACCCATCGCTCCGTGCAGCACACACACACACGCACGCACGACGCACGCACGCACGCTAACAACACCACACACACATGTCACACACTAATCACCACACACACACACACACACACACACACACACACACACACACACACAGCATCACACAGCGCACACCCACAGAGAGAGAGATGAGAGATCATTTCGTGAATTTAAGTATTTTTCTTAATAGAAGAGAAACATTGCAATGGATTTGTATGGATTCACTCTTCAGTTCCTGAAGCTTCAAGAAAAGTGTAAGATGTATGAATAAAGTTGACAAACAAACGAGTAGTAATTATTGAGAAGAAAAGAATAAAAGGAAATTGATTGGCAAAATATGAGAGCTAATGAAATGGGTAAATGACAATTTAAAGAAAAGTGATATATTTGCGGAGATAAACTTATATAATTACAATAAAAAGCGATAAGAAATGTACTCAAAAGAAATAATCAGATGTACTTTCAAACAGTGTATCATTCTGCGTGATGCCATTTTTAACATTGCCTTTTCTAAAAAAATAAAAGAAAAATTCATTTCGAGAATCCAAGCGAAATCATTAAAGATATTAAATTGAAATAAGCATAAACTATTATTCTCTTAAAAGGGCTTGATGTTAATTTCTCCTAACCAGATATGAGCTTTCATCAGAAGTACATATTTTGTGAAAATAAATAAAAATAATGGATATCATGATCAAATCAGAAATGGTGGTAAGAAGAACGATTTTATTTCATTGAAGATAGTTTTGAGGAAACACAATCAGAATACAAATTTTAGTATTTATGCAAAGTACTTTTCTTAGAAAAAAAAATACTTGGTTGTTACATAAAATTTTTAAATATTTTCTATTTTAAGCAGCTTTTTAAAGTCAAAACTCATCCAAAGAAATAACTTTAGTTAGCTATAGCCTAGCATATTCCTTTTGAAGAAGAAAGAAATGAAGTATTACTTAATAAAATTTTACACCATTTTAAGTTCCATTAAGCTCCTTTCTCTTAATACATTTCTTCATTAAATATTTTTTAGTTTATTTAATTAAGAACCATTTATTTCTAAACACAAACATTTAATGTAAAAGTGATTCTTTATTTTATATAAAAATCTATGGAAAAACACAATATGATAATTCTTAACTGCATGAAATATAATAACCTTAAACAGATTAAATGTCTCTATAGGACATCAGAGACAGCGTTAACATATAAAAGATTTTTTTTAATGACTAACTATAATGTTTTAATGCATGGTAATTAAACAACTTTTTAGTAAACTAGTAATAAAAGCAAAATATCTTCCAAGTAGTTCATTTTTTATTTAATTAGAATAAATGATCAATTAAAATCATATAATAATTTATCTTGCACTCTTTTAAAAAGATTCACTTTATGTAAAATATTCGAGAATAAAGCTCTTTTTTACATAAATTTGCAGTGTAACATAAAATTAATTTTATTGAAAATATTTTTTCTTTGTTTTTCTGTAATGTTATAGATTTAATGGAATAAATTTAATAGTTATTGTTAAGACAATTAATATAATCTGGATACATTCAAGCCATATAAAATCACACGATCTTCCTAACACAAAATTTCTCAAATCTTCTTGTTCTTTGAAGTTTTAAGTATTTCTTATTTTCTTTTAGAAATACTGTTATTGAAAATTCAGCTGACAATTTTTATTAAAGTACAGAAAATAGAGTGACACAACACCTGGCAAATCATTTATCATAAAAATTAAAGCAGAGATTAAAAACTAGATGGCGCTACGAGACGTATTAATCCTCATTGTGTGAACGTGGGTAAATTTAATAACTAATGTTGCAAATACTTGGCAATGTTCTTTAATTCAAGATCCAAAAACCCTGGGTTATTTTTTTTTTTTGGTATCAGTGCTACTAATGTTTCAAATGAGAATAGTAGTATTAATTGTAAAAGGAATTTTTTTTGCTGTCATTTGATAATTTGTTGAACATTTTTGTAGCTAATATAAATAAATTTATCTTAATTTTTTTTTCTTGGGGGCAATGTATAAACGTGAAGAAAAATAAAACATGACAAACATTTTTACTTTATTTTTAAGCAAAAGAAATATCTGCTAAATATCAATCAAGCATAGGATGATATTTGAAACATATTTGTTCTTTTTTGTAAAAGTGAAAAATGATATGTAAGCATTAACTTGCTTCACTTTTGATTTTCATAAATACTGAAATATTTAACATATTAAAAAAGAAATTCTCTGGTAGAAGTTATATTGGTGTTTCTCATTAAAAATCTCTTTGTTGTTTTCTCTTACTGGGTAAATAGCTCATTCTTCGATTATATATATATATATTATATATTATATTTCCATAATTATTTTGTTACATTTGTTCATATTGAGCGAATTTATTTTTAAAATTTCACGAGACATAAGATGTTCAAATATTTTTTATCGTACATAATTTTGGCATGAATGTGCAGTCTTCGTTATAATATACTATATGTAATGCTAAGTGACAGACTCTCGAAAATCCATTAATGAAATATCTACAGGTATTACCGAGACTGAGAATTTTTTTTGCTATAAATAAAAATTAGTTTTAATTTTGATTAAAACAGGAACAATTTAAACTCTGTTTTTATTTTGGTTACACATACAATTCCGGTTTTATTAATTATTTTTGTTTTGAAAATTCGGAAAAGAATAGATGAAGCTCCATCAGTATTATAATATCAGTAAAATATTCATTAAAATAATTTAAAAAAAAAATTAAAAAATTATTTTTTGTTCAAATTTTTAGAGCCTCTATGCTACGTTTCTATATAATTTCTAAGATTTATATGTAAATTCTAATTTTTTTAAATGTGATATTTTAGAACATTTTTTTTTATATTTAAACATATTCTCCTATTTTTCCGAATTCCTGTTTTGATTCAGATTTTAGGACAGGAAATTTTTTTTGTTCTATTTCATTTTATTTTTAAGTTGCATCTATTAAATTATTAACAAATCAGTTTTCTCATGACTTGGAGTACTAGAAATCTTTTTTCTTTCTTTTTTTTGCAATAGTGTGGTTCCACTGCGAAATATTCTGAACAAACAAACACCACTTCTTTTATTGATAAAATGGGTCGACTCTTTGGTCCATAAATAAATAAATACAAGGTGAAATATTTTTCATTCGCTGTCCCATCTGACAACAACAACCATCAAAATTTGTGTACTTCTTTCAGTCCTCTCTAGATTGCCAAGAGGCATTCGATCAAAACTCGACCCAGTTAGAAATGGCCATCGGGTTATCGATTTTAGCTTCCGTTTTCGGAAATCTGCTGTTTGCTCAGGGAAAGTTCTTATTTCCGGGTAACATTCTCAGGTGCGTCGTTTGGGAATTTATCAGCTTAAAAATAGAAGTTACTTTTAGACTGTTATATTTTTCATTCGCCAAAATTCTCTGCTAAGTATATGAAATACGTGGCCAAATTAGATTTAACATGCAACAGTTCCTGTTGTTATTTATTTTGGGTCGTTAATCTTGTCTCAAATTGGAGATATGATTTGATCGTAATTGGAATAATGTTTAGCATGATTTGAGCACATAAGAGAATAACTTCTTAGCACACACAGGTATGTTCAAGCTCTACGAATGTTTCTATTTTTGGTATGTTCTCAGATTTTATTTGATTTAAGTGTTTATTAACGTCGCATTGAGAAACAAGAGTTATTGCGCCATATAACTGTTTGCGACGGATGAGTAGCACGAGAGTTATTGGCGACGGACCTCGTAACTTTGAGCCTCGGTCAAGTGACAGGTAGGACACCTGAGCTGGCAATTCCCTCTCAAAACTTCTACTCGACGCCAACGGGAGACTCAGGATCTCGACCAGGTATAACATGCATGAGCTCAGCTATACTGCTGTTTTCTTAGTGGCATCAGGACTGAAACCCATGACTCGACGAAAGCAACACTTATCATAGCCAATAGGCTACCGTGGCCGTTTGGTACTCGGTATATTATATATATATAGTATTCTGCAGATGTTGTCACACTTTTGTAAATTCTAGATTAATTACTTTGGTCTAAATTTTTATTATTTATCAATCTAATGTCCCAATTATTTATATTATTAACTCTTAATCTTAAGGTAAAACACGGAAAATCGACTCAAGAACTTTCTTCATAAATTTATGAGCCTAATATAACACATCGATCAATAACTCCCGAGTCTAAAATTGAAAACAACATTTTTTTTGCAAATTTTTTTTTTATTCATCAACATAACACCTTTTGTTAATCACCTTTTAGGGTGCCCCCCCAAATTTTTCTTTTTTTTTTTTTTTTTTTCCGCAAGTTTTTTTTGTTGCGAGTAAATAGCGATAAACAGCTTTCTGAATCATCGACTCGTTGCTGTTTTTGTTCCATCGAAAGCAATCGCGGCACCCACTTGGAAAAAACCTTTTTCACTTCACTTCAAAAAACCTTTTTCCTGGTCCGATCGACTTAAAATTTTGACACGTTTCAAGCAAAGGTTCGTACTCTAGAAAGACCTGGTTACTGGTTTACTACGAGCGCCATCTCTGGGTAAGTCTCGGGAGTTATTGATCGATGTGTTAGTTATATATTTCTTTCAGTACCATTATTTCACTTAACGACCTTTAGTGGAATCAAAATGAGAATATGCGCTTTATTCGTATATTACATTACTATTTCGAATTGGTGGACTACAATGACTATATTCGCAAATATTTAAATAAAGATAAAATGTAAGATAAATGTATTTATTTTGAGTAATGATATAGTTTTTCTTTATACATTTCGAATTATACTCTGAAAAGAGCTCACTAGAAAAATCGAGAGTAAAAAAATACTTTTAATGTACTTTCTACTTGGTTGTAAAACTTTTTAAAAAAATTCCTGACGGCCCATAAAGGGGGAGGAGGTTACACACTGTTTACCCTACAGGAGATTCCTGAGTACGTCTTTTAAAAATTATATTGTTATTTATAAAACAAAAACTTGTATTGTTAAAAATTATAAAATTGTTACTAGGAATAAGCTTTCTCATGTTCGCGTGATACTATTATAATTAATTTACTTTAATATATTCATTGTTTCGATTATCTGCTACATGTGAGCTAGTAAAGAGTGCGTATTTTGTATCTCATCTGCTATAATTTATTTATTGAATTTAAGTAAATGCGAAAGAAGTGGTCTTCAGGGGAAGTGGCTTACGCGCTAGCAGTCCTTGATGGGCGGGCGCAAATCGAATTCGGTTACGCTTCCTGAGCGAATCAAGCGTAAAAATTCATTTTCTTGATATTGTTTGAACTTTCTTCATTTTATTTTTTGTCTTTAAGAACACGTATTCTTTTCTAAGAATGGCTTCATATAAACTATTTTTTTTTTATTTCATGTAACAAATAATTTTAAATAATAATTTAAGATAATTGTAATTATCTTAAACCAAATTATTATTAAATAATAATTAAATTGTCTTAAATTAAATAATAATTTAAGACACATTTTTATCGACCGCTATGCAAATTTTATTTCATTCAATTGGGAAATCATCAGATGAGTCAAGATGAAAATAATTGCTAATGAACAAAAAGAAAACTCGTTTGATGCAGATTTAATAATTTAAAAATACGGTAAATTCATAACTAAATGGTTAAATGTCCTTTAAGGATTTATACATACATTATTTCATTGCTTATAATTTATATCACTCTAAAGCAAGGAAGTCCAACATTTCAGCAATCGCGGAGCACTTTGGAGGGAGTCTTGTTGTTTCAGGCAGCTCTCATAAAATACACTAAAAATGGTTGATAAACAGAAAAAATACTTAAAATATATAAAGAAGCCGCTTAAGTAATTTTGACTTCATTCATTTATGAATGTCATATTACAAAATTAAAAGACAAGAAAGCAAAATGAAATTAGATGTTTCGCTTTGAGGTTTTAAGACACTAATGTTCCTCTATTTTGTTCAGTACCAGCAAATCTCAATGAATTATAAAGGTTCTTCTCAAATATTTTAATTTCATTATTCATCTGTTTTATTCTTCAGCAACTGCGTCCCTAAGGTCAGTCAACGAAGCTTGTGTCCACGCCTCGTGGACTTGAAAGCTTCATATTTAAATTAACAATACAATACAAGAACAGTTCAAAAAGGAACCGTGTTAGGAATGGGAAAAGAAGTAATTCACTGTAGTATTGTCTAAATACTGATTTTCTTTTCCTTAACAAGTCCATAATAATGGCCCCTTTCGAGTCCTAAAAAATAACGCAGCATTTGTCTTCATTGGAGAATATTCACAGGTAGAGACAAGTTGCATCAACATTTTTATTGTTTCCCATACATCATGAGGAATCAGACTACTTTGGTGGCGATACCTTTATGTAAACGGACAATGGTAACTTAATACAGTAATTAGGAAAGATGACTTATAAATCCAGTTAAGATTAATGTTTTGCCTCCATTTGAAAGATGCAACACCAACTTGCTTAGAAACACAATTTATGGTCATCTGTATATATATATATATATATATATATATATATATATATATATATATATATATATATACAAACACTGTACGACTGTATATATATATATTATATATATATATATATACATATATGTGTGTGTGAGTGTAATTCAATCCGAGAAGTAGAATAAACAAAATATCAAAATATTTAATTTTTTTTGGAAATTTAAAAAAAAAAAAAAAAAAAATGAACACTCTCTTTTTTTGAATATATGAAAAAGCAGATTATTTAATGTTGCAACAGGCTTTAGACTGTAAAGCTCCTTTATTCTAGAATTATAGATCTAACTATCTCTATCAACAAAATATATTTTCAACATTGTTATAAAACCAAAAATATGATTTGAAAAAATATCTGAAATTTAAATAAAAAAAAAAAATTAAAAAGAAAAACCCACACAAAAGGTAAAAAAAAAAAAAAAAAAATCAAACATAAAAGCGAAATTCAAACAAAATCAAACACAAAACTAAAAGCAAATTCAAAACAAAAGCAAAATTTAAAAAATCCAAACTAAAAAAAGATTTTCCAAATGTAACATTATAAATAGTAATACAAACAGACACAAATAAATTTAAAAATTTACAAAACACAAGTATTTCGAATTTAGAAAAGATAATTACTCACGTTATATACTCATTAATGCTTTCATTTCAAATTTTACAATAATTAAGAGAACATTAAAAAAATGAGTAAAAAATGTGCAGCGTATTTAAACACCAGCCATTTTTGTTCGTGGGGTAATATTTTCAAGCGTTGCCAGAGTGTAAATGCTAAACTCGAAAAAAAAAACAATTTTTAAAATGTTGTCAAAATGTGAACTGCAATTTCGAGGAAACCTAAATAACTATAAGATGGTAGAAAAACAATGAAGGAAATTGAAAAAAAAAAAAATTACGACTAAGAGCTTGAAAAATAAATATATATATATATATATATATATATATATATATATATATATATATATATATATATATATATATATTCATATGTGTGTATTATGATTTAATAATAATTTTTTGTAAAAAGAATTTAATTTCATAAAGCTTTTTTCAATTGATTAAATTAAATTTTATTTATTTTTTTAATTTAATTTCTTTTACTTGCAATATTTGTAAATTTTCTAGCTTTATTTATTTATGAAATAACTAAGTGGATGGCATAGCTATTATTTGACTTTTCCTTTCCTTTTTAATGTTCGTTATTAGTTCGTTATGTTTTTTAGGATTTCTTTAAATAAAGTTCTGATCTTATTTTATTATTTTTATTAATAATTTTTTGTTCATTTAGGTTTTTAATGGTAATATTTTTAATGTTCAAGATTTTATGTAAATTATGTGCAAGCCTTTGATATTTGATTGTTTTATTTTAGAATTTATTGATTGCGTATTGACAACAGCTAGAGATTTTTCTTCAAATCGCTTGAAAGGTTTTAGCTTGCTTTACTATCTTCTTTGCTGTTTTAACTTTGTGATATATTTTTTTTCGATATATAATATTTACATTCATAAGTTTTCAAAATATAATTGAATAATAATTTTTAAATTTAAAGTAGATTTGAAAGTTAATGTGCAACTGATTACTTAGTTTTGTATGTATTTTGTACACCCTATTTGTACATTTCCTACATGTGACGATATGATCATGCAAAAATTCTATTCTTTTTTTTTTGTATTTTTAAGTAATGTTTTTGTTCTGTAATTAAATTAATTTTTATTTTTAAGGAATTATTTAGGCTCACATTGCTTGACTCAAAGCTCCTTCATAATTTGTAAAATAAGCATTTTCTGTAATCATCATCTGGCAGTAGAATATTTAATAATAACGGGACAAAAGTTTGCGACATTCTATCAGAATAAATATTGATGATATTTTGAATATTGAAAAGCCTACAAAGTGGGAGAAGACACGACTCAAAGAGCAGCAAAGAAATTAATGATTTGTACTTTCTCTATTCATCGCTGAAATGCAGAATAACTAAGTACACATGGAACTGCAACAAGAAGACTATTTTGTAGAGAGTATACTGATAACATTTGCCATGAGTGAAAAAAACGAATTTTTACCACTTTTCTGTTTTTAATTGAAATAATCAAACATTTCTATTATACCAAGTTGCCAATATTCGAATTTGTTTCTATATAAAAGCGTAAGAAATATCAAAATTATACAAAAAAAGTCAACATGAGCTTCAATAATATAGGTTTTTATGTTGAAAGGTATCTGAAAGTGTGTTGCATATGTATCAATAACGTTTCTAGGGAATTATCCGTTGAGTTTTTTTATGGCTTCCAGAAAATTTATTTTCTAGATGAACCACACATACACACACAGTTTACTCAAAAAGTATCGGATACTAAAAATATATTGAACATTTATGTACAGTGTATTAAAAATTTTATTTATTACCATCTGCATTAATATGCCTCTGTAAGACATTTTCTCAGTCTCCATACGTTCCGTGAAGGTCGGCAAAAGTAAGGTTGTTCACACACCCTGTCGAATATATTACGTATGAACCACTTCAGACGTTTTGAAAAACTTTTTTAAAACCAAGGAACCAAAAGGATGAAGGTGGGATTCAGATGTGAACCGTGGAAGAGTTGGAACAATTACGCGATATTGTATTTTCCCAATACCTTCCTCACATTCAGCAATGTGTCACTGTGGGCATTCTAGAGATGGAGTAACCGATGTTTTTCCTTCGGACACGGTAGACCCAGATAATCAAACGTTTGCACTAATGTTTAAAACTTACAGTTCACTGTTTTTTCCCTCAGGCATACTCCTTGTGGACCACATTTTTCACTTTAAAGAAGACCTAGAACATCGATTTTACTCTAGATTTGCTCAAGAGCATCATTTTAGATGAAGGAGATGTGCTTGTGTGCCTCTCATCACTTAGCATTTGGGTCTCTGGATCCTAATCGAAAATCACGATTACACACCATTTATTATTCTGGTTAAAATGCTTGGATTGTCTCCAAACGTTTTTCAGTTCATGACAAATCTTCACACGGTGTTCCTTCTCCCCAATCTTCAGCACAAGCTTCATGCGTGCTTTCCGTTTTTGCACACCTCAGATCACATATAATGCATAGTGGATTTCGTTAAATTTGACTCATGTGCAGTCACACAAACACTTAAAAGGTAATCACATTTCAAAAAGTCTCACATTTTGGGCCATACCTTCATAGATTCGGGTCGATATCGGATTTCCAGATCATTGCTCATATTTGCTTCTATCTTTGAGCTTTTTGTGCCATTGAAAAACGCGCATTCTGGACATGGCTTCATATTTGAATAGCGGACGGATTAAATCGAATGTCTCCTTTCTTAATTTATTAGCTTATGTGACAGCAAAATTTAACGACTCAAAATAACTCCATAGCTTGCTACATTTTCACAATCAACGTTAGATCGTTACATTCTTTCACTTAAAATAAGATCTACACACTACAATGACTATCTTAGCTTATGTCATAACCCTCGTTATTTATCCCATGTCCTACATCTCTTCCCACTGGCAAAAAAGCAGTCTTGATACTTACTGGTTGAACAATGTAACTATTGTCACAGAGATTTCCTTCTCGGTCGATTATCTTGAAAAATATTGGACGGACATTAATGAAATTAGTTATGTATATAGATTCATATAGTATAAAAATAACATACAAATGTTCTGGTATCCTCTTAAACAGTTTTCACAACAAGAATTATTGTTAGAAACAAGACAACTTACGGCATTCGGTTTACTCCTGAAAAATTAATTATATGTTTTTGATGGTTCTAGGAGGAAAAAGAGTGGATGCCAAATATACTGTAAAGATTTAAATTTAAGAGATATGGTTGGCAATCACCTGGAAAATAAATCCCACTTTCCAGAAATTTATCAATTCGACGGCCTTATGTAAGCAAACTCTATTATTCATAAAAATGAAATCAGGGCCAACTGCAATTCTAAAAAGGCGAACGCAGGATTCCAAAACTTCCACCACTCTTTCTCGAACGATGGAGGTTATATAGTGGATCTCTTGTTCTCTCCAAATAAAAGGAAATCAAGAATAAGAGGTTAGGATGAATCTGGACTCATCAGTGAATATTACGGTCTCTCAGTGATCTTTAATCTTATGGCGATGCTCTCCATATCATGCTGAACAGGCTTTTCTGTGCGCAAAGAGCAGCTCTTCTTGAAAACATAATTTAATGCTGTTGCAATAACATGGGCTCTTGTGGCAGCATTACGATCATGAGAAGCTGTCGCAATCTTGATAGCCGTGCTGTAATGGAAAAATTTCGAACTTCATTCTTTCATTCTCGGGACGATGAATTAAGTTCTATGTTCCTGAGAGATCTTGTCTGAATCGTCTCTTTACAGATCTGATCTCTTTAAACTGTCTCTATAAGTTAAATAAAAGTTTCTATAAATCTCTGTACTTGAGAGTGCCCTTTCTGATAGATTCCGACGATTCGTTACCATATTTATTCCCTTATCCGTATTTTGATGGTTTTATAAAGACGTTCACGAGCATTTCTCTGTAACTCTCTTTTGGGTTTATTTTAATACGTTATTTGAATTGAGAACCACGGCCTTGTGAATGAACCATGATTTTCATAAATTAACCTCTTTTTATAGGAAGTACAGTGTAAGAGACATGTATATTGCATATATTAGATAGATATTAGAGATACAAAGACGTTGTCTATTTGGAAAGATTGTTGAGCATATTAGATGATTGCGAGCAAGTGCGATATTTTAAGATTGTGTAACAGATTTGGATCCTGTTATGCTAAATATATTGGCATCAGATCCAGATAAACAAGTTTACTGTTTGGGAGTACTTAAGAATTAGTTGAAATCCTCAGTTATAATATTTGGTAACAGGGTACACACGATTAAGTAAGTACTTCACATTAAGACTTTATTTTCATAGTCCTTATTCTAAATCTAACTAAGCCTTTTTTGTAACTGATTTTTATTGAGTAAATACGTTTTTCCACTTTTAACAACCTCACCAGTTTGTTATGGTTTCTCATTTTATTTCTTTTCATTTGAATTTCCCCAGACATTGACGAGAAACACCTAGAAAATCTTTTGAACCAAAAAAAAAACAAAACCGGAAATTGGCACGTGCGCTTACAACGAGTTCTCCAAATGCACAAAACATATTCAGTCATACGCGTACGTAACCGATACTAAAAAATGCATCTCTATATGGAAATATTTGCTTTACCTTTCATTCAGTACTTTTCTAGGAATTAGACTAAACACGCAAAATGTTTTAATTTTAATAACCGTTGTACATTTAAATTATTATAAGAAAAATATTTTTCGGAATCATAGCAGGAGGCACTCGAAATAATAAAACACAATATGCGTAGATTATAATTAAACCCAAAAGGGCATTTTTTTTGTGATTGATATTATATTCTCGTTGTTTTGTTGTGAAATTTATAGCATATTTTCCGCTTGTTTCCAATGCGTAATTTATGTAGCGATTCTAGATTTAAAATGTAGCCTATTGTTTAATTATTTGAATACTGCTCAGACTCTAATTATTAAAAATGTCATCCCTCAAAAAATAAATTGATTCAACTAAACTTAGTGACAACAGACATCACTTACAAATCATGCTTAGTTAATGTAAGAATAAATTTTTAGCTTCAATCACTTAAAGAACTGTTTTCTAGAAACACATATATGTATAATCTTAACAAATAATACAACATCCATGTAAGAAAGTAATTTGTTAACCTAATCCTGGTAGACAACGGTACTTTATCACGTAAAACATAAGCCCAAATCCCCGCAGTGTGTAAGCAGCTTGATTCTTTCCTTCTTTTTCTCGAGATTCAACAGTGATTGATTACTCGAGGCTTTGTCCACAAGGGCGGGATAAGTAGGACATCAGATAAACACGAGTTGCCCTCTCTCCCCAGAAGGAAAGCAAAGCGAGAACCAATCTGCTCCTAAGTTGGATGATTGGTTCTCGAATTTCCCTCGAGAAGCAATATCATACATCTCGAAATTGCCTTTTCCACGCCTGGCAAATAGTTTCTTTATAAACACGGACAAAAATGCCATATTTGTCTCTGAGGTGTACAAATCTTTATGTATTTTGGAAGCTAAAGTTATGTTAAGGGATTTAGTAACTTAAAGCAATGATTTCAAGAGATTTGATCAATCCTCTTATTCTTAATAGTTATCACATAATTTTTATCATTATTTCATGTAATTAAAATACATATTATATACATACATACATACATACATACATATATATATGTGTGTGTGTGTGTGTGTGTGAAGGTCCAAATTAATATGCATCTATTTTTTTCCCTTAAGGAGTCTTTAAGAGATTTTGGAACATATTGAAAAATGGAAACTGGAATTTAAATGTGATACGCAAAATTTTTATATTTTCCCAACTTTCTAACTAAGATCTTTATTTTATAAAAACGATTTAATTGATTTTTGATATTCAAATTATGGAAAATCGAGAATCTTGTGAAGACTTCTGGATTAGTTTTAAAATGAAGCCTTAAACATAAGGGCTGCTAACTTTCTGGACTTTTAAACTTCTATTTACTAAAAAAAATCTACCATATAACATTAATATTACAACTATTTATTGGTCTAACTGTGAAGAATTCCTGAATATTTATATAGCTTACAATTACGGACAAATATTTTATTCATATTGCTCAAGAAAGTTCTAGCTAATAAAATTAATTATTGTTTGGAGAAGGAAGTTTGAATCTCACTCACTCACTCACTTACACACACAAATATTTATATACACCAACACCTTATTGAGCTCGAGCTTGCAACTCTGATCATTTGACTACAGCGGCCGCCTAGAAGAAAAGGTTCTACTAAGCATATTAATATTTCGTAAATATAAAGATGGTTGTCTATTTTTCCCAAAAGTCCGACTCTAAAAGCCCTCGTGTTGCTTCTCAGTGTGACGTTAGTAAACAATCATATCACCAATGTATTTGCCATGCTGATAATTACTTATGCTGCAGATGACGTCATATTATCCGCATGGACACATGTTGTATAACAAACAAGCTATTTTTCGGATTCGGGGTACATAACTTGTATATATCATTCCGCAATCTTGCGCTGATAACATGATTTTTCTCTCCGGCATTCGTGACCAAGGACTGTAGAGGTAAAGCGAGTTTAGCAGCAAGTGTTACAATCTGAATAACAAGACGTGTATTCGTAAAATATATCATTATAGGATTACTTGGTTACAAGTCGTTTGTTGAAAGTTAAATATGTATACAATGCTTGGTAATCCAGCCAATAGCTGTTTAGAGTACCGAAGGATTACCGAAAAAGCTAGATTGCTGAAAAATCTTAAGTAATAATGTAATGGATTAGCAAAAGCTACGCATTATTGTATAAAATGTAGTACAGTATCCGCAAATAAAACATCGAACATTGTGACGCCCGCCCGACCCGGGCTTCATCTTGTGCCATCATTAGATCCAATTATTAAACACTACGACACAATAATTAAAGAGACACTACAACAATCTTTAAGTAATTTATTAACATATATTTACTATGACAACAACTCCCTATGCCCTCCCGGGAAATATTTCTACTAACCTCAATTTAACCCACCAATAGTAATCTAACAGACTCTTACCACTAATCCTTCCTGGACTGCAACTCAGACTGTGGATCAACTGTTGAGAACAACAGCAAAGGAACGTCGTATAGCAATCTTTAATCTAACCCTTTAATTCTATCAGCTTATCTATAGCTTCAGCTTCACTTCTCCTACAACCTCTCTTTCAGCTTCTCTCGCTACTTTCAGTCGGAGTTTATATATTTCCTAACTCACCCACTTCATTTCATTTCTAACTGCTTTACATAATTACTTTTCATATTCACATTTCATTTTTAGTTGGGCAAAGGTTGCTTAGAAAAGCAATCAATCTCAATTAAAAGTCCCTAAGGTTAGTGAAGAGAAACCGTGAATAGTCCAATGTCACAACATCTGAAATGGTTAGAACTACAAAAAATGCACTTTTTCATTTTCAAAACCTACATTATTGCATAGCAGTATAAGGCATAAAATTACTTCTGTAAAGTTTGTCTGCACGCGTACAAACACCGAATACTGGCAGTGCCGGATTATAAATGAATTACTGTAACAGACATTTTTATCATAATTGTGGGGAAAAGGTTAAATTTAGTTGTTATAAGTATGTTTTTTCAAGTGAAAGAGTGAGTGAAAGTGTGATTTATGGAAAGTTTCAGCCTAACCTAATCCTGTTACTTTATGTCAGACTATGAGTATCTGTGATTTTCGTGCTAAAAAGAATTAAAAGAAAACGGCAAAAAAGATAAAATTTGTTTGAGAAGAAGGGTTGAAAAAAATATAGTTGTATTGCTGATTTGGCTGTGAGACGCGCCTTCCATGTTTACCAAAGACAACAAACCCTATCAGACAGAAAAGTTCCCTTTGATATTTAAGAGACATGATGTGTGTTGTTACCTAACGGAAATAAGCCCCCGAGAGAGCATTGCTTTCCAAATGAAAAACGAATTAGTTTTCACTACTTGTTTATTTTTGTTCCTCCTTCTTTTGTGATTTTGTTTTGGGAGATATTTCATTTTTATTGCATTAACTTTGGTATTTATTTAAAAAGAAATTTTTCATGATATTTGCTTAAATTATTTATATTATCTAATTAGGTTTCTCTTTAAATTAATTGATACGTGAATTGAAGGGAATAAAAGTTAAACAGATAACGAATGCTAATTCTATTATCGGTAGAATTCTGTAAGTCAGAGTTTTAATTTTAAATTAAGTAACAAAATGTTTAATAAAAAAATTAAAGTTTTTAAGAAAATCTCGCATAATGTGAACATTTTTTTTCTCAGAAGCTAAAAAAGGAACAGATCTCAATTTTATGTTTCCATTCAAAAAATCATTCTTGGTTATATTTATTTCCTTATTTTTGAATAAAAATTAAATCATTAAGAAAAGAAAAAATAAGATTTAGTCTTTAAAACACGGACATTTCAGTTTTTTTTTTTTTTTTTGAAAATACATTTTTTTGGAGCCTGTGTCTGGAAACACAACAAACAATTCACGACGACGAAGATATTTAAATATTTGCGAATATTTTTTTCTGCCGACAGTTAGAAAGTTTTTTTTTTTCTGAATTTGAAATAAGTTGAATTATTTCTCTAGTTGAGTAAGCAAAGCAATATTTTTACTCTTTTATACATTTATTTTAATTGTAATGAAAAATAACAATTCTTAGAGACAAATTTATTAGTACGCATAAAAAAAACAGGTATTCTCCAATTAATAGCGGAAAAACCTTGTCTTCCTATTTTTAGTAGCAATACATTCAGAAAAACTTTTTTTTTCTTTTAAAAAAAGAATACGAAAAGAAGACATGATTTTTTTACTTTAAGCGTACTCTTATTATTTTTTTGCGATAAAGATTTATGAAGAAAAATCATTTAAAGAAAATCGCTCTAAGTCATCGAAAAAAAAATGTTTATCAAACACTATTTGTTTTTAAATATACGCGAATTCATTTTCAGACACAAGATAACTACTCATTTAACTCATCTAAAAATGTACTCGCCAAGAGTAATTTATTTTTAGAAATGATAATTTAGACTAAGAGAAAAATATAACGAATTGTTCAGTAAGTATTGAAATTAAAATTAAATTATTTATCCTTCTATTTCATGATAGCATTGTTAAAAAAGCTGTGGTCTCAATTGATAGCTTTGAGTAAAAAGAGACAAGACTGAAGACTTAAACACTTTCTTAAGAGTTATTTATTTTCAGAGATGATAATTTATAATAGAGAATCTTAACAATTCGTTCAGTAATTTTAGAAATTTATTTATTATTTCCATTTCAAGGGTGTACCGTTGGAAAACGGTTGTAATAGATGAGTGATCCTAGTCGTGAACTCACAGGTGGCATTCTTTCCATAGGGTTAGGGGTTCGAGTCTTGATCCCACTAATGATCCCTAATGTAAGAGACTGATGCACATTAAATATATTATTTCTCTCAATCCTAACATTGTTTTAGAAGATTTTAGAGGGTGTGCCAACTCAAGTGTCGTCACTATCACTTAAACGAGATCCAAAATTATGAGGTCCGTTACCAACAGGTATCTAGTGGATTTTATTAAGTGATTGTTCATTAACGTCGCACTTAAATACAACACGAGGACTATTAGAGACGGAGTTCGTAATTTTGAACCATGCTTAATTGAAGGGGAAGACACCTGAGGTGGCACCTTCTTCTCCAAATTTTCTCACCATAATATAGGGAGGACTTAGGACCTCGTTCAGATTTAATGCGCATGGATCCAGCTACACGATGGGTCTTTAATGACATCAGGATTCGAGCCCATGATTCGTGAAAGCAACTCCGGCTTCGAGTTCGTGATCATGACCACTAGCTAATTGCGGCCATCGAGCGGTTTCTATGCGGAAAGTTAAAAAACCATCAATCATTCAATTAAAGAAGGAAAAGCGATACCGAGGAGAATGAATGGAATAGTAAATTTTAATTGACCAATCACGTAGGGCGCAGAAATGGTGTGTTACATTTTGTAAAACAACCTGGATATCAAGGTGATGAAATGTATCCCGACTCAACAGCGAAATGATAGCGAATCTGATGAGGAATCTGAATGGCTGAAATGATTGTTCCTCACTGGTCGTTATTTGCTTCTGTTGTTCGGAGAGACATTGGAATTTTAAGTTCACGTCAAGAATTGTTCTTTCAGTCTCCTTAGCTCTGAGCCCTATTATTGATGCTTTAATTTGGTTAATATTTTGACCATCGTGACATAGAAGAATTAAAATAAGTTAAATAGTCCTAATAAAATATTTCTAGTTTCATTGAATTTCTTTCTGTTATTATTGAATGCATATATTTTACTTTTTGTAAACAGGCATTTTGTAGAAGTAAGAAGTAATGTACGGCCAATTGGTGAATGAACATCTTAATTTTGAGCCACAGTCAGGTAACGAGGATGTTATCTGAGTTGGAATCCCTCACCAAATTTCCACCTCGAGTCAAAGCCAGGACTTGGGATCTTGACAAATTTAAAAGACATCAGCCCCACTACATGATGGTCCTTTCGAATAACCAGAATTCGAATCCACGAATCAAAGGAAATAGCGTCGAGCGCAAGCTTGCATTTATGACCATTCGGCTTCTGCGGACATGGAGAAATTGATTTCTGATCTGGGATTTTTATTTTTCATCAAGCCAGTGAATATTTTGTATTTGTCTCAGAATTATGTTTTCAGTGTTTCCTTTGTAAATTTATACATGTTTTGCTGCATGGTCTCAGACTGGGTAAGCACGGGTGAGAGTTATAGCCTAAGAAGTAGAATATAGACAACCAATTTATAGGTTCGTTCTTGTAAATTTCAAGGGATGACGCTCATAGCATTGAAAATGGTTTATTTTTAACAAGTATCATGTTTCTCTAGACAGCTGTTTCAAAGTATGTAAAACTGGAAAGTACTTGTATTCGGGATAATGACGAATTTTTCCCCTAAGAAATTCTTCGTCATAACTATTCTGGCCTATGAGATTATCCTCGCCTTTTGGGAACAAATTCTCTGGAAACTACTAGTTTTGATTGTTGCTTGTTTTTCGGCGTATAACTACGATTCCATTCATCATCGGCGATGACAACTCGACGCAGAATGTTTTCCACAACTCGAAATGGCAGCAATCAAATTTTACTTTGGAAGACCCTCATCGCCTTATTTGGAGCAATTCATCTGGAGCAACCAAAGTTTGGTTTGTTGCATGGTTTTCGGTACATAATGATGAATACAAGCTTCGCCAAGGGTAACAACTAGTCGCAAAATGACATTGATAACTCGACACGGCAAAAATCAAATTTTGATTTGGAAAAAATTACTACCAAATCAAAACTAACTTATGAATCAATGTGAAATTCGTTCCAGTTCCGTTTAACAGATAGCAGCACCCACTGGTAACCACAATCTACTTTGACGAGGCCATCTGTCTTCAAGTATAAGTACTGTTTGAACCGTAATATCATACAAATCATCGTTTGAATAGGAAATTTTATTTTATAAACGAAAATAAGATTAAGTAAGTATGGCATGCTATGAAAGAACTCTTGTTTGTAATAAAAGGAAAAATTTCGTTTCGAAACAATTTTATAATGCTAAATTTAACATGTTCAGGGGCTCTCAACGTCATGAATCTCTTTAGGAGAGAAAGTTGAATTGAAGTAAAAAAGTTGTGACGCTTGTAAGATGTTATTCGAGATGATGAAATGTTTATTTTTTTTTAAAAAAAATTGGAATGTATAGTAAAATATTTTATATTTTTCACCAAATCAAGCACTCTAAATACTTTTGCGGAGAATAATTCAGCAAATGAACTCTTGAACTTGTAAAGCTAATGGTAAAATATACTGGATTATGTAAAGGTACTATTGATTTTTTTTTGTTTGAAAAGTCAATGGACAATAACACTATATTATATTACAATAAATTTATCTTCGCAATGAAAATTTATTCTATATTAACGTTATACTAGCACGAAGAATTTTTGTCTCAATATATTTATATTTCTAGATGCAAAATCAATTATATATATTGATAAATTGGATCAAATGTAAGAATGACTTACAAAGACATTTTATAGAATTTCCGATTTATTTTGATTCTGATTATTGTGTATTAGAATTGCAAAGGAGAGTATGAATTAAAATGTTTAATATGTTTCAAGTATACCTTTATATTAATTTGTTTCTTTTACTAAAAACATAGAAAATAATTAAATTTTATGTACTTAGTATTCAAACTTTGCAGATACTGTAAACTAAAATAAAACATTTATATATCATTTTGAGTGTTCTTTCAAGAGTATAATATCTTACACATTGCATATTAAGGTATCGGAAGCAGATTTTTTAATAATCTTTTTCTATAAAATTATTAAATGCTTTTGATTAAAATTCATAATACACTTTAGGTATAAAATTATTTCAAATTATTTTTTCTCAGTATTTGCTTTAATTTGTTTATTTATTTTGAATATGTAAATATATACACATAGTTACATAGTTACAAATTAACGAATTCACTAAGGTGTTGCCCCACCTCTTACATGAATGCAAGCTGCCGCATGACGTGGCACAGAGTGGTAAAGCTCAATGATGTTCTCCTGCGGTATTTCTTGCTAAATTTGCTCCTATTGTCGGGATAAGTCATCGAGCATATCTGGGATATGATGGGAAGGCGACTGCATCTACCAGAGAAGGTTGGAGAGAGATCTGGTTGGCCAAAGAGGTGTTTGATAAGTAGTAAGGCAATTCATAGCAACACGTTCCGTTTGTAGTCTGGCATAATATTGCTGAAAAATAAGACTAGGGTACTGCAAAAGGAACGGTAGTAAACAGAAGACACTCATTTTAAAAAAATAAATACCATTATATTGTTCATACTGACATTCTATCATTATAATGGTGTTGTACTAAACCCCAAAATATTCAGAAACTTATGGGGAGAATGTAACGATATTTGAAGTTTAGACTAATTTTTTATATATGATAAATCAAATACGGGAAAAGATATTGGTTTTCATTTGAAAAAATATCGGACAGGTTCATGGAAAAATTCAGGGTTCATGGATACTAAAACACTAGTTAACTATTACAATTTTAATAATAATTGAAAGATGATATGAGTTTGAACTTCGATGTGAATTTTTTGAGTAATGTATACACTCTTATATCATTATTTATGTCTTTATAACTCTTAACATTTGATCAATGAAAATAGTAGAACATATAGATAATCTCACTGACCACAAAATTTTGAAAATAATATCTTCCAAAAATCCGAAATAGAGCATATAACATTCCGTAAGATGATGATTCATATTCAATCCAAACATTCAAATCCAAAATAAGGTAAATAAAATGTATTAAAATGGTCAATCTTCCCTTACTTACAAATTTTCAAGGGATGAGTTTCAAAGACGACCTGTGTTCAGCATCGCATAGCAGAATATGTTTTCTCTCTTTTTGTGAGGGAAGTCACCGTCAGTACTTTATGATCTAATCATAAAGTGCCTTCTCTACTTAAAACGTGAGGCTTGTGGGTTTTGATTTCATAAAAATTCCTACTCTACCTCTTTGCTTCTTTTTCGATATTTTTTCGAGGGCAAGTACCATTTGATTTAACTTGTTCTCATGTTTCTCATTTCTCTTATTCGAAGTGTAAGTTTGCAATTGCAAATCTCCATGGCAGCGTTATCCTACGATATATAAAATAGAAAAAAAAATATTCATATCCTAGATTACTAAAATGTCTAGAGAAATTTAGGCCACCCTGTATTAAACATCATTGGTGACTGACATATATGTCGATCATTACATTTAAATTTTGGTTGGTTTTTCTAATTCGCTTTTGCCCAGCCGGAGACCAGATCAGATTCATAAGATCATTCATGGAAATAAGGGACTGACTTTATTAATTTAACTAGAGGATCTGAGGGGGTAGAAATCTGGCTAGCCTCCAGTTTGCCTTTCAATTTTTAGAGCCACATTCAGTTGACGAGAACTAAACTTGAATTGACACTCTACTCTCTACATTCACGGTGCACCTATGCGAGGACTTGTAAGATCCAAAAATTCACCGGTATCAGCTCACTACTTGACGAGGGTAAGGAATCGCCGGATATTAAGGCTACACGGTACTCTTTTTCAAAAAATTTTTTTGGAGACAGTAATATTAAAAGTAACTTATGTATTGTTTTCATACTATATTATTAAACTGATTCTGAAAATAAAAAGTCAATGTAACTAGTCCTTATTTTAAAATTTAAAAAAATTTAAAAATTTTGAAGTTTTTTTAAACCCTTATAAAATACACAATTTTTGAAATTTTTTAATTATTTTGAGTGATTTATATTTCATACATTATTACAAACAAAAGTTAGTATGGATTTGAAAATCTGTTCCCTTGTTGATTTTTAATAATTATTTTTCTAGCTAAACCTGGAAAAAACAGGAAAATTTTTAAAATATTAACTTTAACATTTTTTAAAAAAATAACTAGGGATCCCAGACCTAAATCCATACTAACTTTTATAGAACACATATATCTCAGTATGTATAAAAAATTTCAAGACTCTATCTTAAACAGAAAAAAAGCCTTAGGGATTAGAAAACACTTACATCTTCAAAAATAAAAGTCTGAGAAAAATGCATTTAAAGTTTTTAAAGGCATAAAACAAAAACTAATAATACTTGCAAAGATCTAAATTTTTAATATATTATTTAACTACTTATATAATATATGAAAACACTACTTTAATTAAATATTATGGCAAATATTTTTATTTATTCAAAATATGTTTTTGCAAAATATCGATATAGCATTTTTTACGATGACAGATAATTCAGCTTAAAGTTAACATAATAATTTCACAAAAGTTTTAAAACACAATACACTTATAAAAAATAATAATGATATAAATAAAAGTTTAAAAAAAGTTAAAAACTACCAGGTTTGTACATAGCACCTAATTTTTTCTGAATTTTAAGTCGACGCAATTTAGCAAGTTTTATTTTTTTCTGCGCAACTTTAAAATTTGCAGATTTCCTTTTCTTTCTGAAATAGGTTCTCCTATAATGAGTAAAGTACACTAAATGTTCTGATGACAAACTTGTTACAAATTCAATTAGCATCCTGAAATGTTTTTAAAGCTTTTAATGTTCCAACAATAAATTCAGGTATTGCACTCGACATGGCAATCAACACGACTCCTAGAAGCTGTATTTTCTTTGGAATATTTGTCCCATATCATCGAATGTAATGCTTCATTAGAATTGTGTGTCAAACCTCTGACACATGTGCTTAATAATTCAGTTGATGCTAATCGCTGATAAATAGGCAAGATTTTGGGCAAATATTCTTCGTTGATTGTTATTTTTACCCAATCTTTGTGAATACCTGATTTTTTTCCACGTGCTAATGATAACTGGTAAAAACACCAAGAGTCAAAGAGCAAGATTGTGTCCCGGAAACTAATACTCTCAGATCTTTCCCATAATTTCACAGCTGCATTTACTTCCATTGCACTAGATGATCCGACATGTGTTGTACTACAAACATTTTGTTGTCCTTTGTACCAAATACGAAATTCAGCACTTTCTTCTCCAAGCTCAAATTTAGTCTGTTCACATTCTCCACGTCGCTTTGACATTACTTCGTAGTCTATCACAAAGCCAGTCAGCAAGTCGATAACATATCCTATTCCGATATTTGACGTTGACGTATGTTCTCTTGTCAACCAGCTTCCATCATATGACATTCCAATACCGACTATATCTTTATCATTCCTTGAGCCCTACGCCTCAATGACATCTTTACGAATATAAAGCAACGGCTGATTTGACCCAACAAGATGTCCAATCAGAACTTTTGGCTCATAATGTCTTTTAAGTTTTACTAAACATTATATTTCAATTCATATGCATGCAGAATTTTTCCAACGATGAGTAGCCAAGTCACAAACTTAACATACCTTGCACTAATCTCATATTTACATCAAATGGAACATTAAAAAATTGATGCTTGCTAACATTTGATATTTGATGTAATATAGCATCAATTAATTGTTATGAACATGTTTCACTCTAGGTTTGGTCACAATTAACACATACAACATTCACTTTATATGCAAATCTATTTCTTTGACCATAGCAAAGTTTTAAAGATACACTATGGCAAATATTGCTTAAAAATATTCCAAAATTATCTGTAAACAAACATTCAGTATCCACTATAATGTAATTTGAAAGATACTTTTATATGTAGCAGAAGTATTAAAGACATTTGTATTCTGAAGTTTTGTAGTTATATCCACTAAAGCAGGTTTTTAGCATTGTCATTATCAGCAGTACTCCATCTCTTAGAAGTGTTGATTCTCTTCTCAAGCTGCGAAAGTTTTGTCCGTGGCATTTTTTCAACAGAAAAAACTTCACTTAAACAATTTAAACAGCTTTTAACTTATATAAATTATATGCAGAATAAATATTGGTCTTGAGAAATACCTTTTCTTATCAATTTTGGCTAAGTAACTATAAGCACATCAAGAACTCAAAATATAAACAAACATAAATGATTTTAGTAGTGAAAGTTGAAGTTAATATCTACTTCTCTGCAAGTATCGATATTATTTAAAAAATATCAGTAATTAATTAAATTTAAGAATGGAAAAATGCTTTAAAATGAAACCGAAACTAACCACGCCCCCCTCAGCTGTCAAAAATAGTGACTGACAATGCTCAGAAAACTTCAAATATCTTAAAAACTAATTGGTTAATAGATCTAAAATTTGGGGCCAAGATTCCCAAATGTATGGGCTACAGGAAAATGCAAAAAAAATTTTTTCGATAAATTTGTCATTTTTAGGGTACTGTGTAGCCTTAAGTGTTGAATACTTAAAACGTCAGTGTTCAATGATTACGTCGTTATGCCAAAACTATAGAAATTATATTTGCAAACACTCGTTAACTACAAGAAAGAACATAGCGTCTCTCGCTCGAGATAATCAGTTGCTGAATAATCCAATATACTTTGCGCTCTACTACTGCAGCGCCGCACTGTTGCCACTAAGTAGAATACATACACTAATAATTTTGAGAGGCTCACACAGTGGATTCACGACATTAATGTTTGATGTTTGCAGGTGTGAAGCACCATATCGTAAGAAGTTGGGAAGAATTTAAGAATTCCCGGTTTTGTGTGAATTTTAGTTGATATTGTCTGACATGTACTTTTCAATTTCTTGACTGTTATCAAATATGATAAAGAATTTAACAGCTACTTTTTGCATAATCTTTTTTTTTTTGATGGTAGTAAACTTATTTCTCATGAACCAAGGCGCATTTAAGATTTGTACGGTAATTTGATGTTTTGAGCTGTGAAAAAATGTTCATTTACGAGCACTATAGCGCACATTGTAATTTGTAAACCTGCATATTTAAAGATTCAGTTTCGCAGACTAAGATGATTATTGTTATAATGCTTGATAATGTCCTATATAACGTGGAAATATTTTGTCTAGTATTACTCTTGTGTATGCATAAAATTGTTCTGATCATTGAATTAAAATTATTCGATGGAAAAATTGACACATATTTTAACAGACAGAGAGCTTATATAATAATAAATTGATTTTAAATTATTAGACATTTTTAAACTTATTCCTTAACTTTTTATATCTCAAAATCAAGTCCAACATGAATACAAAAAAGACCGCATAATAGAATCAAAATAAAAAATGATTTAGATAATGTTAGTTTATAAAACGTTAAAATAGTGCGTATACTTATAAATTAGATATAATAATTAAAGAATAGAAGTGAAGAGTTTCTCAAATACAATTTGAAAGACTTCTCATAATTATACCCTAAGAAGCTAATAAGTTTTTAAAAATATAAAATCTTCTTTTCAAATTTTTTCTTTATATTTGACTTTCAATTATAAATACACATTTTGCAATCATTATTGCTTACAATTTCGCAGAAATAAACTATTTTAACTTATAGTGATACGCAATGATCTGATTTAAATAAGCATGCCCTTAATCAATATATATAATGCATTCTTAAAAAGAAAAAATAATATTAATTAAAAATATTTTTCCTAGATACATTTAACAGCAGTGTAGAAAAATTAAATTGCTCTGATTGACTAAGATATATTTATTTTAAAAAAAAGCAGACATGTCCAAAACATTTTTAACCAGCCCAAGGATATAACACACTTCATTATAACATATTTTAAGGACAGAAACATATTTATATCTTCTGAATTACAAGCGAACCTGTCAAAATAAAAAAAACGGAAAAAAATCATCAATAACACACTGTCTTCTTTACTAAGTGTCGGCATCGGCATAACCTGCCAAAACTATTCGTAACCAATAAAAATGTTTTAATTTTGATTTTTTTTTTACACTGTAGAAAATCGATTTTTTTTCTCTCCAGGGCATCATGTCAAACCATTTCTGGCCGGAAATTCGTGCAGTCTTATTTTAATTTGTTATTCTTTTTAAACGCCAATCAATACAAGAATAAAATATAGAATTCTCTCTCTGGAAATTAAACTATATAAATGTATTTCCTTACTGTATTGACTTAACCACTTTGCTTTCGGCAATGAAAAATGAGCTCGTATTAGGTCAAAATTTAAAAATTTTATTTGATTAAACTTAAAAGTGATATAAGCCATATTTTAACATTTAAATATCTATAAACGTATACATGTGTGTTTAAACTAGCAAAATCCCATAAACGCATAAAATAATTATACATGAACAATTAAAATTAAATAGTTACAGTTATATTTGTATCCATGTACTTATCTTTAAATACATCATGCACAAATTCAATTGCATCTATAAGTTTGAAAATTTAAAGAGTACTGATAAATATAACACAGAAAATTTTTTCATTCACTGTGCATGAAAAAATCTCGCTTTATGATCCAAAATGTATCCACACTGACGGATTAAATAGATTTTGAGGAGGTTGTAAAAAAATTTAAGAAAACTACTTTTTCAGAACTATTCGAATCTTGATATTCTTTTAAGGTGCGGTATGTTTCTTTACAGTTTTAAAATCCAATTCCTTGTACTTTATTTATCAAATATTCATTAATAATGCATCTATGGAATCTACAAAATACTCTTTCCTTAACGAAGTAAGAAAAAATTAAATTTTGTAGTCATTTACGATATCGAATAATTTATTGAAATTATATATATATATATATATATATATATATATATATATATATATATATGGGAGTAGTAATTTCACTCTTAAAAAATAATTTAACTTTGCAATTTTCCCACTTTAATTCACAGTAAATAGATCATTCATATTTCCTGATACTATTACAATTAATCATTTAATGTATGTGATCATGTATGTATATATATATTAAAATTAATTTTAATTGTAGATATTTTAAAAAGGTTTTAATACATTTTTTTTGTTACATATAGCAATAAAAAATAAGATTTAATTGTTATTTTTTTGAGATTTTTTTCTATTTTTATTAATTAATTTATTTGGCATTTATAGATACAAAATATAATTTGAAAATGTATTACAAAATTACAAAATAAACACAGAAAACTATTTGGAATGTTGGTATAAAACATGCTACTAAAAGTTAAAGAATTAATGACGTTTTTAATCTATTAGGTTATAACTTCCAAAGCCATACAATTATTTAAATGAAAGTATAAATCAAAACAAAGCAAAAAAAAAAAAAAAGAAAAGAAAATAAACCCGAAAGAACAAAGGAATAGAATTACATAAACATGAATGCATTAAAAATGGCTAGCTTACAAAAAAAAAGTTTTTATTTTGAATTGTTAGTTAAATATTTTATTATATATAAATAACTGCAATTCTTCAAATGCTTCTATTTTATTGTTTGCTTGCAGAAACTGAGGTACAGAAAGGGAACTTTTAATCAATAAATTCCTGAGATTATTAAATAATTTGTCAAATATATTTGCAAATTCCTCAGACAAACATTTTCTATCATAACGAGTGAAAGCGGTAATTAAATTAATGCAGTCATATTAGCATCTTTCAAGTGATATTGCATTCTTTTCATATTAAAATTATTTTTCAAGAGGATCAGTTATACGAGAATGAATTACAACTAAAATAATATTTGTCAAAATATATATGTTCCCAAGTATTTAAAATAACTTCGTAAGTTAAATGTAATTGAAGATTTGACGGTTCTTAAAAATTTGCTGTCGGTGTAAAACTTACAATTTTTCTGCCTCTAAAATTCAAGGCATTCTAAAATCAATTTTTTCAGTTACAAATGGATTCTAAAGAAAGAAAAATTGTAAATTCTTAACGGACTTACTGATTGGCAGGAGAATTCAAGATTTTTTTTTGTTTTATAATTGCCAATACTACTGCTTCTGGAAAATAAAAGTAAGATATATATGGGAATCTAAATTGAAAAATATTTTAACTGAAAAGCATTCTCTAATTTCTATTTATTCATATCCTATTAAAATGCATAGAATATCTAAATAAATAACTTTTATTTTTTAAGTCTTTAACAAGAATCATTATTGTGATAGTATATTTTTTGAGTTTGTCTAAAACCATATAAACAAAAAAAGTATATGAATTATATTATTATTTACTATTTTATCCCAAAGGCCTTCAAATGATTAATTCAAATAAAAAATATATACATTGTATTCTAATTGGAGCAACATGAATATGAAATGAGTGAGATAAATTTTCTGACAACTTAGTATCAATTTCGAAAAGTTTAAATGAAGATTTTGAAATTTCATTAGGTTTTTGTGTTCATATTGATGAATGTAAATATTTTTAATTTTCTCTGGTTCATGAAATCTTTTTCTATTAAAACATATTTTTCTTTGTAATAACTGAAGTAAGAATAAGTTTGAAAAGCTGTTCATTTCTAAATTCATACAACTTTATAATAATTTGGTCTTTAGCAAGGTATCAGAATTTTAACTGTCAACGCAGCTGTTATTTTAATACTTCACTAACAAACATATACTAGGAGATTTGAAAGACAACTGGCTTATTTTCGAAACCAGTGAAAGTACAATTGCCCATATTAGTGAAAATCAAGATATATTCTAAGAATTGATCGATGAAACTATAAAAAATGAAATTTTATTTTTGCATTATAATTTACTAGCAAAATGTTTTACTAGCGTGATTCAAATGGTAAGAAAAAAAAATGGAAATTGAGAATGGGGTAACTCACTTCAGTATTGCTAATTGATCATTACTTCAAAAAAGTTCATGAATGTGGCACCTTCCACATCTGAAAAAAACCATCATCACAACATTGCCATCGATGAGATGGTCTTCATCTACTTTAAAGCAGATATACCGCAGGCAACTCATTGTATTAAGTGTCGCTTGTATTGAATGGCTTTCGGTGCATAATGATGAATCTAGGTCTCATTGTTGGTGACAACGCCACCTGCCGGGACAGCAATGAAATTTTGATTTTGCATGAAATGGTTGTCAAATCAAAACACCACCATGCCTTAACAACGCTATTTCTCTTGATCAACAGGTAATTTTTAACCATCCTAGAATTAGGTATGGTTAGCTAAATATTGTTCGTAGCCATTATATCATATCTGGTTTTCTTTTTCATTCTATGTTGTTTGCATTTAAACTTGTAAAACAAATCTTCAAATATTAGAGCGTGTATTTAGAGATAATGTTGATAACCTACTAGTTTATAATTAAAATGTATCTTTAAACTTTAAATATATATCAAATATAAACAAACATATTTCACTTTAAAAAAGAAGACAAAATATCTTTGCATATCATTTGCAATTTTACATGAATCCATTTAAGAAAATAGAGTAGTCTTCAAATATGCTTTTCTCTGGATACATGATATAAATACATCAAATAAAATTGATAATGCTGCTAATGTGGATAAAATTGAAATAATCTCTCAGAGGAAAATATGATATAAATGATGTTGCATCCATCTGAATAAAAGTATGAGTTTGGCTCCATTCTTATAAATTCACGAAGCATTTTTTTTTTAAATTTAAAAATACTCTTGCCAATTTCTATAATTTATGAAGCCAGGCAAAATTTCGAAAATGCTTAGAAAGAAAAAAAATGATTTTTTTTATTATTTAATTTCTTAAATAGAATATTTTTTTTACTTCCGTTTTTAAAATATTTCGAGTATATTGTCCAAAAGGGTTGATATTATTATAGTTAGTTATAGTTGAGCATTAAATTACATAGGAACGATTCACCGTATGATACGAATGTCAAAAAAATTGTTCAATACGGAGCAATCAATAACGCGAAATATTTCTTCATTGAAAGTCTTTGGATTAATACTATAACATTAAATCATAACTATTATATTAACTAGGATCTCATGTTTACCAATCACGTGGAAGATATCCAGAGTTAAGTATTTTCATTCAATTCAGTTCAAAAGATGAGTTTTTATGGCTGATAGCCAATTATCTCTAATAAAGTTATCAAAAGAGTTTTTTAGAATAAACTAATCAAAAGAAATCATATTATCAAATGGAATTCAATAAAAAAAAGCTAAATACTGCGCAAAATATTTAGTTTCTGCCTGTCTTCGAAATATTTCTAGCAGATGCACTTTATTTACAAAAATGTTCTCTTTAATTTTATTTAATCATTTATTTTGCTTTTATTTCATTCTTTTAATTATAGCTGTGAACATCAGGTCATTTTCCGAAGTCGTCTTATTTAAAATAATTTTGAAATTATGAGTACTTCATCTTGAAGTAATTTTACATAGAATTCCTCTCCAAAGAATCGAGAAAAAAATACGAGAGTGTTTAAGAGGAAATAGAAACAGTCGATTTCATTTTGTAAGTTGGAGATGGTATTGCACTGAATTAATATATAATGATGGTTCTAAAGTTCCCATGTAAGAAATGGGAAAGGGGGCGTCAGAAATTTGAAATGGGAAGGGGTAACTCACTGTTGCATTATCCATTGATCGAGTTTCTTTATTTCGTCAAATGCAATGAATCTTCTTAGCGTTTCCGGGTGATTAGACCGCCTTCGCCTTTTTGAAGTAGATTTACAACAAGCAAACTATTTTTTTACTGTCACTTGGCTTACAGTGTACAATTAGGAATCTAGATCTTGCTAATGGTGAGAACTCGACGCAGCATTAGTATAAACTAAACTGTGATTCAGTGTCAAGGGTGTTTTCGTGCAGTTTAACAAATAGAATCACACAATTTTAATAAAAATTTATCTTAGCAACTCCATTTGTTATTAAAAATAGGTATTTTCTGAAACACCCTACTATATATTTTTAGCAAAATATACAAGAATTGTTTTACAAGAATCATGTTAGAAATTGAATTTATAAATATATAAGAATAGCGTTATTCAAAGTAATACTATCCACCGGTCCTTTCTCTTCTAAGAAGTCGACGAGTATGACAACCTTCTCACTAAAAAATTGTCACTATAACTTTTCGGGTAAATTAAACCATGTTAGCCTGCTTTGGAGCAGATTCACCGGAAGTAAACCATTGTTTCGATTGTTGCTTAGTTTCCAGTGTAAAATATGAAACCCAGGTCTCATCGATGGCAACAACTCGATGCGGCAGTAATCAGAATTAATGAAATAATCAATGGCATATTTATGTTAATGTTTATTAATAGAAGGTAGCACACAAAATGTACTTGATTTAGCTTTGCTATATATCGCCAAAACATGTACTTTTTGAGTTACCCTTAGTAATCAAAGCCAAATTTAATTTCAGGTACACTGAATCAGAACTTAGAATTAAACATTAACTCAATTAAATTTGCAGCTTGAATCTTATTCTCCTCCTCTGTAATTATATGTGGTAACATGTTGTTGTTTTGAGGTAAATGGCTTCAATGCAAATGCATGGGGAAAAAATAAATAATACATGGTATACGGTTCAAAAATATTTTAATACGAGTACATACATTTAATTTGATTTCTGTATACTAACATTGCTAAGATATATTTAATTTAATGCTTTATCATTTGTTTTAATTTTAATATATCCGGACAGAATATTATTGTGTAATATAATAATGTATTTCAGAATATTTAATCTGTATTTTAGAATATCTTTCTTGTGAAAATGAAAATACGTTAGGCATTTGAAGAAGGTATTTTCCTTTTATGATAGTAATTGCTTCTGTGGAGCTTGAATCTCTGAAGTACTTTTGCTTTCTTTAAATTTTTTTTTAGCTCAAGCACTGTTTCAATTACGCATAATATACTCTGCAGTTACTGTTTTTTCTTTATTGAAGTTATCAGTGTAAGTGATCACGCATACATCCAAAAAAACGTATCGTGAATTTTGTCAATCTCTCTAGAAGTTTTTATATTCATTAGATATCCAGAAGATGTTCATTTTTTGCGGATATACAGCCACGTTTAAATTCATTTATCCAATTGTAAGCAGTTGCAAACACAGGAGCAGATGGGCACGGACTTCATTGAACTCAGCTTTGATTTCTTTCGGTGTTAGGTCTTTTAAAAATACGAGTGTTTAATCGCCACTCCAAACTCAATATTTTCCATTTTCCAAATAAACACAAGTTTCTTGCTTCAATCGACAATAAAAATGAAACAAAATGATGGAAGTAACTGAGACTTAGACAGATGTCTAAATTTAAGCTGTCTAGATTGCTAGATTGTCACGATACTTACTGAAAACATACAATTTTCATGCTACGAGTGCCTCCTTTTCGATTTCTTAAGGTTTTTTATTGAAAGATCCTAGTAACTTTTATTCACAGCAAGATTTATGAAAATCTGTTTGAATCTTTAGGCATATGATAAAACTACTCTTAACATGGCAAGATGCCTATATTTATCTGATCCAATTGGATTTTGGTTTATTCACTCGTGTGATTTTAATTAAAGCTCATGGAAATGAACTTCATAATTTGTATCATGTCCACATAACGAGCCTAGTTTTTTGGTGACAACTTCACAAATCCTAACACCTACACCCTAATATATGATAATTTAGAAAGAAATATGGCTTTAAATTTTCAACTGAAATGTTACTTGTTGGGAAATTCGTGAACTCATTCAGTGTCCAGGCACCTTTCAGTAAAAGAGTATCACAATTGGAGAAAAAAATGCAATGGAGTTTTAAATTACACGCTGAAACAAAATTAAACAATGATAACTGATCGTATATGTCTAAGTTTCATAAAAATTTATACCTTCTGAAATTACATCTCGGACAAATATCTTTGATCCCGTAATTTTATAGTGAAATATGATTGGTCCAGAAGAGATTCCTCTCGTGGGAGTACGTGAAATACATCCAAAAGATATTGGAGTGATATTTGTTTTCCTCCAATGTGATCTTCGATCTTTGGGGTAAGGATGAACGCCACTGATTGTCCTATCAATTTTTTTTGCAATTATTTACCTTCCTTCAAGGCATCTTGCACCCTTTTTCTTTCCTTCTTACATTTCCAGAATTTTGTCTAGATCGCGAATCCTATTTAATAAAGCAACTCTAAATTAATATCTTTCTGGATTACTTCATTTGTCACAAGCGGATGTTTTCATTACCTTTAAGCCACGGTCACAATTGACAAAGATGATACATTAGGTGACAACCAACTCTCTCAACTTCGACGTTTTGCCCCGCTAAGTTAAAGGTCTTTAGTGGAATCTGGATATGTTTGCCAATATCGACTGAAATAATATTGTAAATGAGCCCTCCCATTTCGCTCAGGTACCGTGGTCAAGAAAAATAGTAATTTAAGAGCCCATCTTGTATTTGTAAGCGATATATGGCGTTGCTAAGGCAATTGGATTTTGCTATTGTGTGCTACCTTCTGTTAAATGGTAATGAAAGGAATTTGATCTTGGTTAGGTTTAATTGTTATTGCGATGCTTTGTTATTGTCATTTTGCGTCGAGCAGCCACCTTGATGTGACCCGGATTCATTGTTACACACCCGCAGCAATCGAAATAATGGATTGCTTCCAGTAAGTTTACTCTGCTGAAAACGAAGAGGATCTCATTGGCAAAAAAATATAGCTAAGATTCTTTAAATTTGAAGACCATCATACCCATGGACTTACAGAAAAAGGGAAAAAGTATTAATAATCATACTGCAGCATGTTATTCCATTCCCATTTGCCATACTAAATACCCCATTAGTCATTCCTAACACGAGTACATTACCCTCGTAAGGTGGGATAGCTATGACGTATGGTTTATGCAATAAAAGAACGAACCAATCGGCAGCGAATGGCTGCTGATCAATATGTTGCCATTTTAACTAAATTTTTTTTACCAAAATTGCTACTAATAGTATTTTATATAAATGATACTTAGTTTATTCAGAGTTACGTATACATATCTGCATTTTAAAATCCATTATATTCCAAACATTTATCTAATCATCCTTGAATTCGAAAGTAAAGTAAAAATGAAACAGATGAATTATTTATCATGAATTAATTTCCTATATAAAGGCATTTGTAAATTGTTAAATCTATTTAATTGTAACTAAATTAATTTCTTAAGTATTAGTGATGAGTTACAATATTTGTATAAAATTAGTATAAAGGTAAATTCTGCCGAAATTAATAAATCAGTTTTATATATAAACACGCAAAGTAATTTAGTAAATCCTTCACTGGATTATGAATTCAAGAGATTAACAAAGTTGCAACGAATATTTACAAAATTATATTTAAGTACCTAGTAGTGGAAATTTAATGATGAATATTCCATTCGATAATGAGTTTATAAAGATGAATTTGAAATACGAAAATCACGTTCTCTGAGGGGGTTAAATATGATCCAGAGTTTGTTGAATAGAGCATTAACAATGCATAATAAATGAGAGTTTGGATTAATAATCGGCTAGTAATTTAAAAGGATGTAATTAATATTTAATAAACAACTCAAATTAATTATTAGCAAATATACATTTACATTAACAATATATATGTAAGAACAGTAACAAATATAACAAAGAACTTCATTAATGTTTATTTATTCGTTAGTTCTTATCAATTTTTAGAACTCTATATTCCGATTCTTAGAAAAATCATTTAATACCTTTTCAGGTTAAATATATTTATATCCCATACTTCTGTTAATGAAAATACTTTTAATAAATAATATTTTATAATGATTTTATGTTAAATTCGAAAAGAATTGTATTATAAATCGTTTACTTTAATACTCACGTTGAATATCATCTAATTTTAACTTTTAGGTGAGCGGGGACAAAAAAAAAATCTAAATTGGTTGATTATGACCCGTCACGAGGGCTATTCGTGACGGAACATGTAATCGTGAACCTCGGTCAAATGAAGAAAGTTAAACATTCAACTCTCCAAATTTCCGCATCTCCGGAACGTGAGACTCGATAAATTTAATGTGTCTAAACTCCGTTGTAGAATAAATCTCAATGGCATTGGGACTAAAATTCTCCATTCTATGGAAACCACGCTGGCCATACTGATCACTCGCCTATCGCGGCCATAAGAACTATTCAACATTAACCAATTTAAACATATCCATTCGGGTATTATTTTTAAAATCATTTTGTAATTGTAAAATAGATCCACAAAAGAATGATTTGAACACTTGTCGTCTGCGTTTCAATTTCCATACATTTTCCGTGATCTTTGAGATTCAGCTGCTGAATAGCCGGAAACAATCCGCTATACACCCTTTGAACAATCCTTCTTCTCTGTTCCTAATCCAGTAAAAACCTATGATTACGTAGAGAGATGCATAATGTAGAAATGCGTACTGGAAAATTTTCTTTCCATTGTTTTAAAATGTTATCAACCCTGCTTTGGTCATGGTCATAAATTGACAATTTACGTGGTATTTATTGCAACATTCGATCAACTACTAAAGCAAACAGTTAAAATGAGAAACATCAAAATAAGGATAGTACAAGTAGGTTGAAATTTGTCTTCAGATAGGAGACAGGACAGTCTCAAGTACAGACAACTAGACTCCTCAATATAACGCCCAGCCATGCGTATAACTTAGTTATAGTTAGATATAGTTTTGTAAACCCTGAATTGTAGGAGCATGCCTGGGCAACAGCCACAACGACTAACAAAGATCGATATCTGTCTAATACAGGACGGCGCATCAGGAGTGCAATTACTGCTCAACTTTGTCGCAAACTTCATGTCGCTGCAGGAAGCCAAATCGGCTACTGTTTTCAAGAGGCTAGACGAGACATGTCTGTTCGCAAGAAGACTGTTGTTTACGTCCAGCTCCCTTTTGCTCACAGAAGTGGCCGCTGTAATCGAGTGGTCCAGGTTGAAAGCTTACGTTCGGCGTTAGTAGTAAGAAGGGGTACTTGTATGGTGGAAGTGTCCCTTTTCCCTCCCCTTCCATACTACCCCGTTCGGACGGAATCCGATTTTTATCACAGGAGATCAACTACAACTTTTTTGTATTATTACAACTTGTGCATAAACCTAATATCCTCGAAATCTCTATCTTCTACTTCTGAGGATAGTCAAATCGAAATATGGAATGTGTGTATTATATATAATCAAAATTATGTTTAATATTATAACAAAATTCCTCAATCTCTGTATACCAATGTACATCTTTTCTTAAGGTTGCATTCAAATAATATATATATATATATATATATATATATATTCAAATCAATAAATAATAATAAATACTGATTTGCTAGGTATTTAAAACATAGTATTTCATATTTTTCAAACAAGGTTAATCAGTACTCGTAATGAAATGGAGTTTAAAAATACTATAAGTAAATGACTGAAAATAAATAAAGAATACAAAAATAACCACATTTTTTTTATTTCATATGAAGTTCTCATTTCCTAATACAGATTAAAACAAAGATTATCTTATATGAAAAGGAATTTCGTGGAAAGATGTTATTTCAAATATTCATTTAAGTATTTACTGAGACTAAAAAATCTATTTTTATAAGTAGATTCAATTTTCATGAAATGTGAACGATGTCAAAATATGTTGTAATTATACATCATAAGTAGTAATGTAACGCCTTCCTCGAATTATTTACCACTACAGACATCTGGAAGTTTAATTATGTAGTCAAAGTAAAGTAAAAAAAAAATCGAATTGTTGAAACATCAGAGAAATACATATACAATCTGTTGAATTTCATCACATATTATCCAAGATTATTCTCTTTCAATTACAAATGTGCATCAATGTCGATGTTTTCAAAACATCGATGTTTTATCGATCGATTTATTGTAGAAATGATTTTACAACATCGATGTTTTGAGCTCGATTTTTCTTTAACATCCATGTTTTGAGCATTAACCAGTGATCTACAAGGTAGGGAATTTAGTTTGGGTGTTTATACCAATTCGAAAAGTTAGACTGTTTGAAAAGCTCTTAAAGCGTTATTTTGGACTATATAGAATTACTCAACGATTATCTTATGTGACTCACGAAATGGAAAGTTTGGAAAAGAACGGTATACGATGAACTTCAAATAATGCCATCCTCTTCCTTAGGTTAAAACCTTATCTTGATCCAAATAACCAAATTGAGGAGGTATCCAAATATTCAAGAGAACCTGTTTTATGGTGTTGGACCAAACTACTGCAGGGCGTTGCTTCTTTCTAAAAAGGGGGAAACATATCGATACTCATTTGCTGGCAACGGCGCAAGAGCTAGAATTGGCTCTTGCGCCATAAATTTACATTCTTGAATTCATTCACGAAACTTTCCCATTAAACGATCCGCATGTAAAATTTCACCATGCTCGACAGAAGTCCATCTGGAGCCATATTTATTCTAGAGAACTCGTACAGGGAAGCTGCATCCTGTTATATATATATATATACTTGCAAAGCTGTTAGAGTTAGGTTTTTGATTAAAACTATTACTATATTTTGCAGCTTACTATTTCTATCTGTAATTGTTTAAATTAACTTCAAGTAGAATTACATTTTTACTGTTTCAGAATTGATTTATCTTAATTAAGTCTCGAGTCCAGATCATTCCTAACTCTTTATTATGCTTATGATTTTTTTCTATGCTACAATATAATGAAATTGTTTAAACAAAATGTTGTAGACAGTGATGGATTAAGTAAGAAAATAGAGAACGGAAACTAATTCTGAGTGTAACAACAAGATGGAGTTCCCCTTTCTACATTTTGGAAAGATTTCTTATGTTGAGACAGGTTGTGACATAAATTGTATATTTTACTAAATCTGCACTGCCTATGCCATTTCCCGGAGATATTGAATTTTTACAAAAATTCTGTACATTGTTTAAGTGTCTTGAAATTGCAACAATCAAAGCATCTGGAGAAAGATTTGTTTCGTCAAGCACTGTCATACCGATTGTAAAAATCATGGATTGCAAAATAAATTCTATATCATTCTGTTCAGAGTTGGGGGAAAATAAAAGGACAGCGTTCTTGTCCAACACAAGAAGTGATTTGGTAGTACTGATAACAGACCTTTTTTGCAAAAGCTTCTTTATTTGATCCACGATTAAAAAAACCCTTCATTTCCAAGACAAGGCCTTATTGAGTACAGGGATCAGAAAGCTCAACAATGAAATTAGAGAAGAGTGTTAATCATCGGATTCTGACGGTGGGTAGTTGTTTCCAGCTCCATCTTCTCCTCAACGTAAATAAAATTTACAAAATTGTGATAAGTAATATCCTTTTATTTGAATATCACTGTTTGTTTACTGCTCACTACCATATTCTTACGAATAAATAAATATACTTTAAAAATTGAATATAACGGGGTTGGATGACTTATGAATCAATTTACAAAATAAAACAAAATTGAAATAAAAAAAAATAAGGAAAATATAATTGTGAGCTGAAATACTTGGAATTTCAGAGCAAAACTGACAGTCGATTTTTAAAGTTATTTGTATAGGTATATTTTTTTTGCAGATATCTTTTAAGAAGATCACCACAAGAGGCAATACAAGATAATTGGAGCATTAGAAAGCACTCCAAACTTTTGAAGGAAATCGACGCAGGTAGTCTGCCTCTGCAGCCTGAACTTTCAGTTTACTTCAAGAGCCCTGTTCTTAAAATTAAGGAAGACCCACTAAAATTTTATCGTGATAATTATAATCACAAAATTTACCCATTTTAGAAGTTGCTACTAAATACTTATCAGTGACGGTGACATCAATCTCATCAGATAGAGTTTTCTGCATAACTGGGGGAATAGTTAGTGAAGAAAAAAGTCTACTTAAAGTTAATTTCTACTTTTGTTATTGTGAAAAAAATGGATAAAAAGGAATTTCGCTTGTTGATAAAATATTGCTTTTTGAAGGGAAAAAATACAGTTGAAGCAAACACTTGGCTTGATGCCGAGTTTCCGGACACTGCCCCAGGAAAATCAACCATTAAGGATTGGTACGCTAAGTTTAGACGTGGTGAAATGAGCACCGAAGACGGTGAACGCAGTGGAAGCCCAAAAGAGGTTGTTACCGACGAAAACATTTAAAAAATCCACAAAAGGATTTTGAATGACCGTCCATTGAAATTGAATGAAATAGCAGACACTTTAAAGATATCAACTGAACGTGTACATCGTATCATTCACGAATATTTGGGTATGAGAAAGCTCTGTGCAAAGTGGGTGCCGCGCGAGCTCCCTTTTGACCAAAAACAACGACGAGTTGATTATTCGGAGCAGTGTTTGAAGATGATCAAGCTTAATAAACCCGAGTTTTTGTGCCGATATGTGATAATGGAGGAAACATGGCTCCATCATTTCACTCCGAAGTCCAATCGACAGTCATCCCAGTGGACTACACACGATGAACCCGCTCCCAATCGTGGGAAAACGCATCAGTCGGCTGGCAAGTTTATGGCATCTGTATTTTGGGATGCGCATGAAATAATTTTCATTGATTACCTTGAAAAAGGAGGGACCACCAACAGCGACTATTACATAGCGTTACTGGACCGTTTGAAGGACGAAATCGCCTAAAAACGGCCGCATTTGAAGAAAAAGAAAGTGCTGCTTCACCAAGACAATGCACGATCAGAATCAGTGAAAACGATGGCAAAAATCCATGAATTGGGCATCGAATTGCTTCCTCATCCACCGCATTCTCCAGATCTGGCCCCCAGCGACTATTTCCTGTTCTCAGATCTCAAAAGAATGCGCGCTGGGAAGAAATTTTCGTCGAATGAAGAGGTGATCGCCGAAACTGAGGCCTATTTTGAAGCAAAGGACAAATCGTACTACAAAAATGGTATAGAAAAGTTGGAGGGTCGCTATAATCAGTGTATCACCCTTGAAGGGAATTATGTTGATTAAAAAAAATAATTTTGCGAAAAAATGTGTTTTACTATGGTAGGCCGGGGACTTTTCAATTGACCTGTTAAATAAAAATTATATTATAAAATATGTAGTAGTATAAATAATTATATTATACTAAACAAAAATTCATTATTCTTATCAAAGTTTTCATGAACTATAATGCAAATTTTGATTATTCTTCCTTGAAATATTGTTCTGAAAAAAGAGCCTCTATACTGCCAATAAATGAACGTAAGTATTTATCATTAAAAAAAGTTACCATTTTTCTGAAGGTTTTTTTTCTTTTTTAGCTTAACATCGATGTTTCAGATATCGATGTTTTTTAGCCGAGTATTTCTAACAACAATGTTTCAACATTAAACATCGATTTTTTAAGACTTCGATGTTTTGCGGTCGATGTCGCATCCCTACTTTCAATCAACTTTCAATGCTCCTGAATCCTTGTTAGAATTAAACAAAATATCTTGCCAATCCACCCGTTCCAAATAATATACTTCTTGAATACAGAAGGTTTGATTCGTTTTACCACTTACTGCAACCAAGAGACTCTTCTAACCAATTTTAATCACAAGAAATCAACTACCGCAATTCACTCTAATTTCAAACTTACGAGTATTTACCGACTACTCATTATGTGAACTATCCCCACTCACTTTCAATTCTATATCGCGATTATATATTACTATCCTCAACTGAATTCATTACACTTCCTACTTCCATCTAATTTGAATAGATCACGTCTTATTTGAATGGAAATGAGCTGGAAATTTCAATATGAATTCAGAAAGTAACCCAATATAATATTTATGGAAATATTTGCGAATAGATTAATGTTACAGTCGTATTATTTAATTTTTAAACAAATTATTTAGAGAATTACATATCAGAGTTTAATCAAATCTAAAAGTCAAAGATTTGCGTATTTAAAGAAATAGTTTATCTGGATTTAATACAGTTGTTTGCAAAAATGTTTGCTTAACTTACGTAAACTTTCTTTTGACACATGACTGTGATAAAATATTTAATGCTTTAGTAATTAGTATGAAAAAGACCCATGAGAGCAGATAAAAAAGTACTATTGTTATTGAAACAAGTCTTTTGTTTTATTAAATATTATGTTAAAGTGAGAAAAGTAGTAAGCCAAATATTTTTTAAATTTTAAATAAGTATAATTCCATAATAAACATGCTCGCAGTTTTAACATATATAGGGGTTGAATGGTTAGGACAAGTTTGCATGGGCCGTCTCAAATGTTTGTCAGAGATGGTAAATCCCGTGTATGGAATAAAGGTCAGTCTAGATCTTTAGAACCATAAATTCCATACTTATTTTAAGAAATATTAAGAAATATACGTGTCTTTGTTCCTGTTATGTTGCTATTGTGTACAAGGGTTGTGATTCCTATTTGAAAGATTAATCTGTATATGCTTTGTTACCTATGTTCGACTTGTTTTGAATATTTATGAGTAAAATATCATTTGCCATTATCCCTTCTACGTTGGATTAATTTCCTTCATTACTCCTGAAAGTGATTGAGAAAAATTGATTACAGTATAAAATATATCTTGAAATATGGAAATTCTTAAGATTTAATGTTTAACATAGTAAATATATTTTAATGAAAATACTTGAAATTTTTTTGTATTGAGTGAAACATTAAAAATCAGAAAACAGTAAACATGTTTGCACATTTACCAAAATAGTATAATGCTTAAGTTACTGTATCATGTTAAAAGTGAATAATCTCTGCTATATTAATCGGTTAGTTTCTTCTTTAGAGAATGGTTTTTTAAGTTGATTCTTTTTACATTGTTAGGTTGTTAAAAAATACTTTTACTTATCATTCAACTCTAAAAATTTTATAAAATGTTCCATTTGGTATTTTACATAAATCGACTCAGAAATTTTCTTAAATTGGTCCATTTGTGTTTTTCAATATACCAATTTTTTAAGGCAAAATGCTTTTTCCAACTTTTTTGTTTCCTATTTATAAGAATAAACACAACTTTAGTTTTTAATTTATTTTTTATTAACGTCGCACTAGAAGCAACACGAGGATTATTAGTGACGGACCTCGTATTTTTGAACCTCGGTTAAGTGACGAGGACGACATCTGAGCTGGCATCCCCTCTCCTAACTTTCACACCACGTCAACGGAAGGACTTTAGACCCTAACAGATTTAACGTGCATCAGCCCCGGCTACACGGGGTGTCATTAGTGGCTAAGGTTCGAATCCGCGACTCTGCGAAAACCTCCAGCCACGAGTCTGAAACCATGACCATAAGGCTAAAGCGGCCAGAATAAACACAAAGAAATGAAAGGAATTGGAAACGCTCATCGTATTGAAAACATCCAAATGCTTCTCAACAAAAGAAGCATCAGTATTTTTTAATTAGGCTTACTTAAACATAAAATTAAGCCATATTAAAAAGTAAATATGAATATATTTTATTCAAAGTTGTGCGCTATCATATGTTAACACGTACCAAAACTAAAATTGACCCTGATTCATATCTTTGTTTGATTTTGGTGGCCTTTGCTACCAAATCAATATTTAATTCTTACCGCGTCAAGTTCTTGAAATCATTTTGCGTTCATTTGTCACCGTACGAATATCTGAATTCATCCCTACTCACCAAACACCCAGCAGTAATCAAATACACGCATTGCCTCCGAAGAAAGTTTCATAGGTCAGAAAAGTTATGGTGTTAATTTTTTGGCAAGTGAAGGGCGTAGTACACATGGTCTTCTTAGAAGAGAAATTATCAATGACCAATATTACTATATGTGATTTTCCTTTATCTATTCCTGATATCCTCGTGTACATTACAAATGAAGGTTAATTGAAATATTTTGTGTAAGCAATATTTTGTGGCATATTTATTTGACAGACAGGAAAGAAATTTTTAAAATACATTACATAGCATTCATAATTTAGCTTGAAGTGAATTCTCACTATGATCAGTCAAGATGGAAATATCTATACAGTTTTACATATAAGAGAATTTATTTTTAGTTTCTTGAGAACATTCACCGTGAAAACAAAGAATTTCTCTTTTTTTCTGAATATATTAGAAATTCCTTCATCCTAGACAAAAAGATCTCTTCCCCCTCTCCCGAAAAAAAAATAGATTTTATTGCTTAAAATTCCAGAGGAAAGGCTTAGATTTAGGAATCAGAGTTTTCGAACACGTTTACGAATAAAAGCACAACAGTTACAGAAGAATACTTTCTAAGGAATACAAAATGATCGCATATATTTTGCAGAAATTATTTCTGGTAGAGTGTCTTCATGTATTTTAAGCTTACAAATTTTGTTTCTAAAATTATTTGAATTTTTTTTTCTTAGTCAATTTTAATTTAACTAAATTTTATTTTGAGATAGACTCTTTGAATTTATCGTTTATTTAATGCTAATCTACAGTTTTAAGAGTTTGACTTTAAAAATGATGTATTTTTATGAAGCATCTTACAATGCTATAACTGAAACATCTTTCAGCTCATACGATGCTTGGATATTAAATAAGAAGACTGACGCTGCTGCAGAAGAAGAATGAATGCGCCTAACACTAGCGACCGATAGCTGCTTAGCGTGAAGCTATCTCTTTCGGATGCAATGCCTTTTGCTTCTCTAAACAATCCGTATATCTGTAGTCTTCTTGGCATTAGAGTTTTTTTGTTGTTGTTGTTTCGCTGGTAAAATGTTAAGCGTAAAAATAGAGTAACTAATTGTAAATTTTTACATGAAACATGGAAAAAGAGCTACTGAAACTTTTAATTTATTAAAAGAAGTGTACGGCAATGAATACTTATCACGTGCACATTTGTTTGAGTGACTTAAGTTTTTTCAAGATGGCCGAGAAGACGGTGAATACGATACACGCCAGGGTAGACCTTCCACATAAAAAAAAGGATTACAATATCGAAAAAAAATGGTATTCGGGTTCGATCTGACCTTCGATTAAATCTTCGTGCGATTGCTGAGATTGAAGGAATTGACAAATAATCCGTTTGGTAATTTTACATATAAATTTTAACGTGCAAAAAGTGTGCCAAAAAGGCCCAAACTTCTCATGTTTAAACAACATCACCCAAACGTATTGAAATGGAGAATAACGTGTGATGAATCGTCATTTGTTACTTATGATCCTGAATGAAGCGCCAATCCATGCACTGAAAGAGACTATCTTTAACAAGAGTCAAAAACATTCGAATTAGCAAATCAAAATTCAAAACAATGATGAATATTTTTTTCGATATTCATGGGATTGAATCCCTTCATTGGATTCCTCTGTATGTCAAACTATTAATCAATATTACCACTTTCATTTTCTTTCTGAGCTTCAGGAAAGAATAGGGGGAGGAGAATGACCCGAATCGTGGAAGGATAAGTCATTCCGCAACACCTGTCAAGAGGTTTGTAGCCAAGTACAGCATCTCAATGTTACACAATTCAACTTTTTAGCAGGATCTTGCGCCACGAGACTTCCATCTATTTCCAAAGGGAAAATCTGTATTAAAATGAACAAGATTTTAATTCGTTGAAGCTGTGAAAGAGAAAGCAGCACACGTCCTGAAGAAACTAATATAAAATTTAATATTTGCAAATATTAAATAAAATTTAATATTTGCTCCTTATTAAAATATGAGAAAATATTTTTAACTTGGTTCAATTTCGCTTACATAAAACCATAAATACATACGATGTTTTGAAAATTTATTTGAGAGTGCACTGTTAATTTTTAAAATATAAAATAAAATGCAAATGAAATAAAGTAATATATCAATCAATTGTATTCTAAGTTTTCAAAATACGAGTTTTAAAAAATTTAACTTTTTTTTGTTTGCTTATTATTATGACAAAATGACTCACATGAAATATACAGGATATTTACAAAAGACTATTGCAAATTCGAAGCTCTACTCTTACAAAACTAAAGAAGTTTCAGTTTTTTGGGATAAGTTAAATTAAAAATAGTGCTTGAAAGTTTATGAAATTATAAATATTCATTGTGACCACAATCAGAAAAGTAAGAAATATTCATTGGTGTGATACGGTGCCTTGTTAGTAATACAGAAGACTACCTTGTTTTCAATCAGTGGGGTGTGGGGGGGGGGGGGCACTGATTTAACTCCCTGTAATATTTTGAAACTACTTAATCGGCAAATGTTTTGCCACCACTGCCGGTGAACATTAACGAACTGAAAACACGAATAACTACAGCCATTTAAACTATGACATCGAACATGCTTAGGAAAGTATGGTATGAGTTCTATTACCAAATAGACGTCGTTCGTGTTTTAAATGGTGTGGACAAATTTAATATTTATACTTTTATAACTTATTTATTCTTTTATGAGTATTATTTTATATTTAATTTGTCCAACAAAACCTAAAGAACTTACAACAAAAGTTATAAGCTCTTTAGTATAACAGTAGCTCATAGAAGTTGGGATATTTTTTTGTAAACAACTCGCTCTATGTGCAATATTTTTTTACTGTATTCATGAAGTCAGGAGATTTTGTGAAGAGAATAACGTTAAGATAAGGTGCAATTAAAATCAATTAAATTTTAATATAAATATTTCCTCTTAGGAAAGGAATGCTCAAACATGTTTATTTGTTTTGTGATGTATTTATATGATAGTATGCTCAGAATAAAAAATAAAAGTGTATTAAAATATTTGGTTGCTTTATGTTTAATGCAGTTTGGAAAAAAAAAAGATTTTATTAAAAGGTTCTTTTTTCAATAAACAGATGTACAGACAAATTTTGATGTAAAGCTCATGATATCCTTTGAAGATATAAGTCTTTATACTTAGACACGTGTCAGGGGACTTTACGCCGAAATACTTTGATCTGCCTAACTTAGAGACCATTAGGAAAGTTCAAATAATTGTTTATTTATCAAAGTTTTGTGGTTTATTCTAGAACAAATTAAGCTGAAGCACTTTTGGAAAAGTAAAGCTAAAAGCAAAATATTACTTCTTTAGAAATTCCCCTTTTAGAATTATTGCTTTTTTTGCATGTTATTTAAGCATAGAATTAATATATTTAAATTAAATTTCCAACCAATCACATTTACTCAAAATGTATTTTGCAAACATATTTTTATTGGCAATTTGTAATTCAGATTTGAACTTTTTTCATATGGGTATTAAGTTTATAAGAACAGAATAATCATCTTTCTTATTGATTATTATTTTAGTATTTTTTATTTAAAACACCTCATCAAAATGTGAGCTATATATATACTCGTATATGCACTTATTGCCATAAAAATTTGCACACCAAGAAGTACGAGTGGGATTGTTATGAAACTTGACATGAAGGTACGTATCAGGCAGGCATGTAAACGATTGAAAATACAGCGTGATTGCACCCACAGGGCATTGAACTTCGTTCTCCTTGGATTATAAAACAGGTAAGCGGTGCTTGTTTGCGTGTATTTAATCTATTGCAGAGGGATGCGTTTTAAATAGAGAGGCCATTACGCCGCCATCGAAGACATTATAAGCACCTGACAGAGTTCGAGAAGGAAATAATCACAGGGATGATGTAACCGGGTTGGCGAATACCTTGCCACCTAGGCCATTCTGAATTTACTGTAAAGTGGTGCTGGGACCAGTGGATAAGAGAGAGGTCTATTACATGGCTACTAGGCTCGGGATGTCCTCGACTGACCAATAGTCAGGAAAACCATCACATCATACGACACGCATGCATAGCTCTAACTGTGTCATTGTCCACCATCCATACATAAACAGCACACTTCAATACGGATCTCTGTGTCAGTCCATACCATCGCAAAGCGCCCGGTTGAAGGACAGTTTATATCGCGGAACCCATCACGTGTTCTGCCATTGATTGTCCCACTCACCATTGCTTCATTTGGAGTGTTGTAGCGCTCGAAGGGATTGGACTACAACAGAATGGAATCAGGTCGTCTTTAGTGACGAATCCAGATTCTCATTGGGCAGTGATGATAATCATGTACGTGTGTGGACACACTGTGGTGAACGCCTCAATCCTGCCTGAAGTGTACACCTGCACACCGCTTCTACAACTAATGTGATGGTATGGTGTACGGTCACAAGTAATATTGATCCGCGGCAACATGGCAGCTAAGAGGTGCGTTCGTGATATTCTTCACCGATACATATTGCCACTCATGGCAAGTCTTCCAGGAGTCATTTTTCAATAGAACAATGCTCGCCCACATACAGCAAGGGTTTTGCTGGACTGTCTCCGTTACATTTCTACGTTTCCCTGACCTAATCAAGCACAAGATATTACAGATTGAGCTTATGTGGAATCATTGGCAAGTTGGACAGCCTTCGAGTTTGGTCGAATTAAAGGCGAGTTTACAGCAACTGTGGAATGAGATGTTGCAGGACATCATATGGGACTTTGTATGTCTCAATGCCCTGCCATATCACATCATGCATTCATACTGGTTGCGGCCCAATGCGGTACTAAAACCTCCATACATTTGTAATTTTTCCTACAATAACTGATCATTTTTCTTTGATTTTGTAATTACTTATTTTCATCAACATTGTCTTTACGTATATAAAATTTGTTTTATTCTAACTACTTTTTCTTGATGCTCAAATTTTTATAGTAGTAAGTGTATATACCGGGTGTCCATAATCAAACGACCCTACTTCAAAATTGTGTACAGACGAAACTATTGTTCAGGAAGTTGTAAAATCCTGTATACGACATACAGAAGGGATGGGATTTTGTTTGAGCGAATAAAAAAATTAGTTTAAAATTTCGCCATTAGAGGGCGTTTTTAATGGAGATCATATTTAGCATACATTAATACGTAGCATACATTTATACCAGTTTACAAATTTTGTTACAACAATAAATACTCCACATGATGACCATCATTTTCAGCTACTATTTGAAATCGTAAGATAGCTTTTTCCACCGTTGACCGCAGTATGTTCTGGGAAATGTTAAGAACATGTGAAATACTGTCTTTGAGATCAGGTAAAGTTCTTGGTTGATCACAACTTACCAGCTGCTTTAAATGGCCCCAAAGCCAAAAATCGCAAGGATTGCGGGGAGGCGATCGGGAAGGCCACAGATGACGAAAGTGGCTGCTGATCACACGTTCTTCTGTGAAGTGATGTTCGAAAACGTCCTTAACACAACGTGTAATGTGTGGAGGAGCTCCATCTTGCATAAAAATTATGCGTGAAAGGCACTGACGTGCTTGCAGATCCGGAATAATTTCATATTCGATTCGGAATAATAAATCAGGTGAGCCCGCTGGCTAATCCATGCTACACATATTATCACTTTCTCGAAGCTTCTAAACAGCAGAGGTCTTGGGTTGGTGTGCATTGTCGTCCACAAAAATAAAGTCAGCAACAATTGTACCACCGAACAGACGCACATGTTTGAAGATAACTTCACCACAATAACCTCTCCTCTAAATCAGTTCCTGTAGAAAATATAGAGTTCCGTTCGTTTATTCAACGTAATGCTTTCTCCTACAATCGATCCAGAACCACCTTCAAGTTCTCTTTCCCAGATGTTTGTGGGTTGAAACCATGTCATAATCACCATCCATGTCAACTGGTGCTGAGAATCGTTTCTCAGACTGAAACGAATCTCATCTGTAAACAGAACGTGACTGTGTGATGAGATACCAAGTATTTTTGTTCTTCACGTCATGGTAATCAGTACCGTCGATGAGCTGCTGTTAATCGTATGAATTGATGAAGACGATGGGCAAATTGGCTACCTTTATGAAGCTTTGTGACCGCCGTAATCCTTAGTACCCACCGTCTGGTTACTGTACGTATTGAGCAATATTATAGGATATCTGATTCAGGACTGCCTGCAGAACGATATAATGGTCATTACTCCTCCTTGATTTCCTCGACCGACCACGACTATCATCAACTTTTCTTACGGCTGTACTTGTTATGTGGAAGGCTTTCCAAGCTTTTGAATTACACTTTTGTCAATTCCAAGATATTGTGAACATTCGTAAAACTACTCTCCTCTTTTAGTTTGCTGATCATTCGATCTCGTATAAAAGCATTCTGCTGTGTCTTGTAGCCATTATGAACGTACAAATTTACTTGAAGGGAATATTTGGATATGTTTCTTTCTTCCTCCTTTTCAAGTTATTTTGGCACTATGCGTATGCAGTCCACACGTTTGCGTGCCGTGAAGTCCCTTCTGATGCTATAGTTCCGATATTTGCATATACAACACCTTTCTACTGGTCTGAAGTTTCAATGTACTAGTCGCAAAACGCTCTATTCAACAATTTCATGGTTTCAAATTGTAAGATGCATTTGTTGCTTTTGTTTTGCATACTAGTACACACGCAGACACACGTGCACACACACACACAATTATTTCACTTAAAATAATTTTATTTCCTTTCTATAACTCACGGTAAAGAGTTCATTCTTATTTTCTGATACTATTGCAGTTTATCCTTTAGTTTATGAGATCACACGTTCGTAAAATCTAATAAATCAACTGCCCCATTATCGTAAATCTGTAGGAATAATCTCTATTAGGCTCTTCGTCAGCAGCAGAAACCCCTAAAATAACTTCATCCAATACTACGCGAGTAACACATGATACAAAGAAATCCCTCCATATAAGGGCGTAACAAGGTGAAATTATCTCTCTTTTGCATCGGTCATAATTTCGCGGCAGGTCTGTTCATCTGCTTAAATTGTGCATACTGTAAAGCATGAAAAATGATGGAGTTCATCATTTGTGTGTAAAATTGCCTCTCTTATGTAAAGAAATAAACATAATTATTCTGAATTGATGTTCTCAATACAGTCATAAATCCTAGTTCATTTGAAGGTCACATTTTTAAGCAGTATTGAAATGGGAAAAAATTAATCATTTATAAAATTGATAAACTAGCAAGCAATTACATGGTTAACAATCAATCTATATTTTCATAGGAAATACAGATGAAAAAGTAACTTTTATTCCAATTTAAATGTATAATAGTAATAGAAAATTATAGTATATATTCAAATTTGAACAACATTTCTACATTAATAAAGCATAAGATTTCTCAATACTTTTTTGCTACAATAACATTTTTCTGTCAAAAAGTGTTTTATTACGAAATATAAGACATGACTTTTACGAAAGGAAATTTGTTCTTTTTTGAAAATGAGGAATGTTTTATAAATTTACAAAAGATTTCAAAGAGATATTCGAAAGATGGATATTTGAACATTCGAAGTAGACATTTGAACAACATATATAGTTGTACTAATATTGGTATAGCAAACAAATTCCTGAAGGAGAAAAGCTTGAAAAAAACCACGAGCTAAAATGAACGTCTATTCTTTGTTTTATTATGTTTTGTACTTCATATGAAATAAGATATAGATTATTTTACACATGAGATTTGATTTACTTTTCCTACGTAAATCTGTATCTAAGAAAACTTACATTCTTTTCATGCATAGCCTTTAGAAATTCTAAATTATATTAGAACATTTTTTTCTGTTATATAATTTTCAAATCTCTTGAGAGTTCTTTTTTTTACATAGAGCTATAATATTAAGTTAGTTATTAGAATAAAATATCAAGTAATTTCTCCATGGTTTTTATATTATCATTGCAATCCTTTTTTGGACTTCTTGCATATCCTTAATAACAATAAAAACATGGGATATATGTTGAAACATCTTAAGACTTCATGGAAATGATCTTTTTCGTTTCAAAACAATTTCGAAATGAAACAGATTTCCGAAGAAATCTAATTTGTTTTGAATTAGATTTCTTCGAAAATATATATATATATATATATATATATATTATAATCCCAGGAAAAAAATATATACATTGCATGTTTTTTCTTCAAATGCTGTTAATTCACGGAAAGGCGAACTGTTGAAATACGACTTACATGCACTTGAAAACTTGTTTGATAAAGATTTCATAACTTTTCTTGTATCCCATACAACACTTTTTTCAAATATTCATACTTCGATATATGTATTAATAATAGAAAATATTCCATTTGGTGTTGTATTTTTCTTATCATGCTTGGTAATCCTTACATTACCGTCTTTATCTTTCTCAATCTTCTTAGAGAAATAGAAATTCAATATATTGAATCTTCTAACACTTACACTAACATTTTCACATTTATATCAATCTCTTATAGCAACGGCTTCTCAAGCAAATATTAGGGTATAGGGACATACGAGGAATAATAAAATGCTCTTTTTTTCTTTTGATATATATCTTTCGAAATTATTAGTAGAATGTAAAATTTTTTTTAAATGCTTAATACTAATATTTTACTATTTCTATAGAATTATAAAAATAATTTTAGTCAATAAAATGTTTTTTTCTCTTAGTCGAAAATGGACATAGTTTTTGACACATATTCACATTGAGGTACCATTTAAAACGTTATTGCATTTCCAAATTTTTGTGCTTCTACAAAGTATACTTATGCGTACAGTGAACTCCCCCAAAATTTTCTAAATAATATGTAAATTTTAAGAAACAATTTTTTTGATGAAAATTATGTTTAAAAATACAAATTTCTATAATTTTTTCAGAGAAAATATAGAAAGTTATTATGATAAAGGCTAATTCACTATTTTATATGCATTGTTTTATATTTAGGAAGTAAAATAATTTACAAATATTGTAATAAATCGCTCCTAAATGCTAATATGTCTTACATTTCCAGTCCATTTTCATCTAAGTAGGGAAAAATATTTTTACTAAAAAATTACTTTTATAGTTCCATAAAATTATTAAAATATTATTATCAACACACAAAAGATCTAAACTGTACTGATAAACTGAAAACATATATGTCATAAAATTCAAGAATCTTAAATTAATCCCTGTATTTTACGATTTTTCGCATGTCCTGGTGCCCTTAAAAGTAATAAGTTTACATTCCCAGAAAACGAACTTCCAAGATGAAAAATCTTGCAGTGGCTTTCTTCAAGAACAACGCCAGAAGTTAAGATGCCTTAATAATTAGTCCGAGAGAGACGTGTTTTTGTTCTGGTTGGTAAAGAAAGGCGCAACAAAAATGTGATCGCAATGAACCAGGGTCCAAACGCTGCTGTCATTCCCAGGTCTACATCTGCTCTCCTCCTCTCCATGGAGCAGGAAAACATCTAGCCGCTGAAGTGGTTAATCAGGACTTGAAAACTAGATGGCAGCACATCCTAGAACTACCTACAGGTTGCATATTCCTCCAACGCAAAACATTTGCATCTGTGTGTCTAACTAAGACAACTGCATATAAATCATAACTAGTGATATTCCGACTACTGCGCACGTATCGAGGAGACCCACTATCAACTAGATACAGCCGATGACGCTCAATGCAAACTATGTAAAATCAAAATGCAATGTAACAAGGAGGGAATTTATATTAATTGCAGTAATGGCAGGAAAAACGAGCTATTCTACAAATTTCAATTCGGAATATTTCTCTTCGTATCATCAAGGTTGTACTGGAAGGGGAAGTTTCAGTGGCTCTCTTCAACAACAACGCCTGAAAGATGAAAAAGCGTTCTTTTCTGTAAATATTTAGAATATTTCTCTTCATATCACCATGATGATACTGGAGAGGTAGTGCTTTCTTCAACATCAACGTCAGAAGCTAAAACGCTTTGGTAACTAACCTAAGAGAGACGTCCCTTTTAGTTTGGTTGGTAAAGGCCAACATAAAGCGACAGGTCTAATTTTTCTTCGGACGCACTGAACCAGGTTCGAACTAGCCGCTGGAATACCTAGGTACACTTTCTCCCCTCCACGGGGTAGGAAAATATCAATACGCTGAAATCTAATTAAATCGTCGGAAATATGAGAATTGCTAGAAAAGTTATGTATCCATAGTCAAAAACTTTGTAATTATTACTATTTTATTTAAAATTCTTCTTGTACCTGAAAACTACAACCAATGATAAGAGTATTAGGCATTATTATTTTTTTTATATTACTTACGAAAACACTTAATTTGTTTTTAAAACAATAGTGTCCAGTTTAGACAAAAATGTAAGCAAACGGCATTGTGTTCAGTAGGCAGTAGATTATGTCAAGGTTAGGTCAAATTTACATTTTACATTCTAGCTTGCATATATACATTCAAGTTATGTTAGTTTGACCGAATTCATTAAGTACATTTTTTTACTTTCAAAAATTCCAAAGAGTAGTGAACTTAATGAAGAACAACGTTTGTGAAAAATCAGTTTTTAATTGAATTGATCAAGAGCGAAAAAGAAGCTGCAAAAGCTCTTAAATGCTCAAGATGAGCAGTTCAATATACCATCATATTTCTTAAATTTCTTTCACAAAAAATAGAAGTGAAAAGAATCACCACATTCAGGGAGGACTTAACTTTGGAATGAGCTGCTTCTGAACCAAAATCTGCAATAACACACCAAACAGTATCTCGATCATTATAGAGATGGCGCTTATGGATTTGTCTTAGATTGTTCGGATCCAAGTAGTGAAAGTTATGTTTGCTCACACACCCGGACAATTGAAAGTGAACTACATTCAGATAGAGTCGCCATTTTTGAAGTATACCATTATCGTGAAAGGACGATGCTAACCACTCCACACCATGATGGCTACTGAAATGATAAAATGTCTGCTACTACATTCAAAGTCAGTTCCCAATTCATTGCGTACCACTAGCACTGAAACAGTAGTAGTGGGATAACACAGAGTTATGTTTGCTGAACCCTGCATAAAAAATACTTGAAGACAGATTCATAAAGTTAGTTACGTTATGTGAATATTTGAGGTGTTTAGCGTACCTAGTGTGACATATATGAGGCAAAGGATAGGCAAAAATACCTTCATGATCCTAGTGTTAAGCACGAAAGCACGAAGGTAATATTATGAACTAGGGACATATGGCTACCGATGATTTGAGAGAAATGATGATGTGTGAGGGATCAGAGTGAACTTTTGTCACTCTGATCCCTCACACTTTAAATATACTCCAAGTGATCTTACAATCATTAGTTTCTTAGTGTTTTGGAAAAGAAAATACAGATAGGATTAATTTTCAACCGGACTATGCTACGTACAATGAATCTTCTACAATTGCGAAGTAGCTTAGAGATAAGGGTGCAGATCTTATAGAGTTGTCTACACAGTTTCTGAATTTTAATCCTTAGAACATTTAAGAAATATTCTCAAGTGGGAAAGCAAGGAGTATGCTATTATTTCGAAGGAGACATTAAGAAAGGATCTACAGTATGAATGGAACAAAATCACGCATCAAGTGAAAAATTATTAATGATGCACCTAAAGGCAAAAAATGACTAACTAAATATTGACTTTTGTTACAAAAAATGGTTATTTTTTTTTAATTCCTGTAGTCTTATAATTTCCCATCATAAAGGTATTTTACAAACAGAGCATTTTTAAAGGATACCTAATACTTTTGTCTATGGTTTTATTTATATTATCTAAGTAATACATTTGTTTCTTCGTTTCCATAAGTTGTAGGCTTACTGAGAATTGAAGCAGATTACAACCCATATAGAGTTGAGTTTGAAGCAACGACTCGTCATTGTTTCTGATCATGTACTCTAGAATTTCACTTCTTTCCAGAGATGAAAGAGTGCCATCACTGCCGATCTGATAACGAGGTGAAACCTGCTTGGTGTTGACAACCACCGACGGGCTTGCCCACCTCAAGAGTAAATATAATGTGGGGAAATAATTTGAGATTATATGTCAAAAAGTAGATAGTGTGTTACATAATGTATAAATGTTGCTTTCAATTTGCAGTAACGATTGTGAGTGAGTGACTGTAAAGACTTAGGGCACAAGAACCAAATTTGCTTAAGCTGCGCTAAGCATACATGTATATATAATATATGGCAAAATATCCTTAAAGTACACTTCGCTAAGAAGAGAGGTAAATGGAGAAATTGATATATGAAATAAATTGCAAAACAAAATAAAGTTTAAATCTCAAACATGATATAAAAAGCCAATTTTAAGAATATTTCAGTGGGGCTTTAAGACAAGTTTAAAACAGCTGAATTAAATTGGGTGTTACAACGATTATAAAACACTGATGATAGGCTAATGTATAGGATAGGACAGGAAGGACACTTGATAAGGCAGTGGGATCCCGAAAATCACGTGTTACCATATTAATATAAATTGAGTGATAATATGAAGCTAACTTTGATAAGGATTATTTGCAACACGCTTACATTATTTCGATATTAATTTAATTATTGCAGAAGTCCCTCATTCTAGGAAAAATTCTTTACACCTCTTTAAATTTAGCCAAAAAGAAATAGTTGATCGTATAGGTAATCTCACTGGCTGCTAGGTAATCAAAATAATCAATTAGAACAAACATCCGAATTAGAACATTTCACTTTCCGAGAAATTCCGGTGTTTCATATCTAATACAAATGTTTAAATTAGAAAAAAAAGACAAATAAATACATTAAAATATTGGTCTCTCTCTTAGCACCAAATTGTAAAGTTGTACGTCTCAAACCTAAGCATTTGTTAATTTCCGCTCAGTTGAACTTTTATCTTCTCTGTTTTGTGACGAAAATCCTCATCTGAACTTTACGATCTGAAAACTTGCTGCCCTTCATAGTCTTCCTTTCTTGCCTTAGACATTCACAGCACGAATTTTCTATCACTCTTTTTACTTTCTTTGTATGTAATTCTTATTACTTAGCCGCATCTTTACTTAGGTTTGGATAGCGGACACCGGTTTTTGCTACCGTTGCCTCGTTTTAAAATTCTTTGCTTTAGGTGCTTTCGATGCTTTTCGATGTTCCATTATGCTTTCCCAGGGTCTTATTATTTTCTTTTTTACATTTCGTATTTCTTCCAAAATTACACCCCTTCCGTTGAATCAGGCTCTGCTGATTTATATTTAGATGCTCTTTATAGTTTCCTCTCTTCTATGTGGTTTTATGGTTTATTTCTTTTTAATTCTGGTTTCGTATAAGATTCTTACTCTACTCGGGTGTTTATTATTGTTTGTTTTTAAATTCACAAGCATTATTTGATATATTTCTTTTTCGAGTTTCTAATCTCTCTTATTTCTAATATATGTTTTCTATTGTAAACTGGAATTCAGTTTCATGATTAACCCACTATAAATACGAGGTATGGCTATTAAATAACGAGACTGACTCTGCTTCAGAAGAAGTATACCTGCGCCAAACGGCAGAGACTGACAGCTGCTTAGTGTGAGGCCTTGTAATTTGAATGCAGTGTCTCTCGTTTATGCAAGCAAATCCATACACCTATAGTCTTTCTTCACATTAGTTTTTTTTTTTGTTTCCAGAGAAAAATGATGAGTTAGCAATGAATCGTTGTGAAATTTCATATGCAACTTGAAAAATTGATACTGATACTTACAATTTTTTGGAAAGAAGTGTACGGCAATGAACATTTAGCGCGCACACGTGTTATTGAGTGATTTAAACGTTTACAAGATTGCTGGGAAGACATTGAAGATAATTCACGACCAGGTCACCCTTCCACATCAAAAACGGATGACAATATCAAAAAAATTAGTCATCTGTTTCGATCTGACGATCGGTTAAGAATTTGTGCTATTGCCGATGCTGTAGAAATTGACGAAAAATCCATATGGCAAATTTTTCCACCAGGACATTGCGCCGGCTCATACCACATTGTATATCAAGAGGTTTCTAGCCAAGTACTCCATTCCAGTACAATCATCCACCTTATTTTCCGGATCTTGAGCCATGCGATTTCGATATGTTTCCTGAGGTGAAATTTGCAATAAAAGGAACAAGATTTGATTTGTTGAAGCTATGAAAGAGAAAACGGCACGCGTCCTGAAGGAGCTGACAGAGGACTTCCAGCATTGTTTTGAACAATAAAATATTCGCATGGAGCTTTGTGGGGATAGAGGAGGGGTGTATATTGAAGGTATTAATAAGCAACTATGTATTACATAGTAAAAGTGTAGTAAATATATGACATAAAAAGTATTAATGCCTTCTCTTGACAAGAATTCTTAACCATCGTTTGAAAAAAAAGAAAATTAATCTGAATCTCATTTAAAGAGAGTCACAGTAGAACCACAAGTTAAACAGACTCGTGAATTATCTGTACTTTTGCCAAAAGAAAGAGAAAAAAAATCCGTGTTTGAATGCAAGTAAATGTATGTGTAATGCAAAAGCGACATTCTGTCTTCACATTAGAAAATTTGTGAAAATTGGGTAACAAAGAAAAATATTTTAACAATGAGGGATTGCTTTTCCTTCAATGGCCATGCATAAAAAATATGTTTCATCACTAACCTTCGTAGGAAAACATATTTTCTTAATCTCTTAAAAATGAATGAAAACTGTAACTTTGAAGAAAAGCTTACATTTGTTTGAAATATTGATCATTCGATACCGTTTGATAGAGAACTCGTGAAAATATCCTTTCTTATTATTTTTCATCTTTTAGCTTAAAATGTTTATCTGTATGTAGACATCAATATGCTAATGCTTATTTTTACGCACACTCTCTCAAAATCCTTGTCACGACTTTTTTGAATTAAGAATGTAAAATTTCATTCATTGGATTTGTAAAAGGAATTTGGAAATTCCTGATTTATTTCCGTTCGCCTGCATTTCTATCGATCCGTATGCTGATTTCTCTTGAGAACAGATCACATTTCAAAATGATGCTTAGTACAATTTTGTCGAATTCTTTTCCCGCTTTAGGTTTTTTTTTCTTTTAATTCATTTTTTTTTACTTTTAAAGTTTTTGATATTTCCACAAAAGAATTTTTGATGGAATCTTTCTCCTTTTTAGACTCCTGTATTAAATTATTTGCTTTTAAAAGCCGTATCTTTATTTTTACTTTCCCCCTGGCTTTTATTGCGTCTAACAGTTTTGTTCCATCGAAGGCTTGTATATGAGTTTTTATATCAAGATGTTTTTACGTTGCCTCTCTAAGGATTTCCAAATTTTTTATTTGTTTTTAAATTTTATCCAACACAAATATTTTGCTTCCTATGTTATGAGTTCCTTTCTTTCCTGATAGATGCTATAAATGGCATATCCAATATTGATACGGCACTAAAAATAGACTCGTGCAATCTCATTTCTCCTTTATTAAATTCTTTTTATAGAACCGATACATTTCTGACAGAACAAGTTTTATAAATTATTTGATGAATAACGGTCTTTATTTAGAAATGTAATGAGGCACAAAAATTAGTAATGGCACTACGTTCATGTGAATTTCTTATCATAAAGGATATGAAAAGAATCTTTTCTAACAGTGAAAGGTGAAATGGAATAAAATAAGTATTGAAGAACTTCTTTGCATTAGAATGTCATACAAACAGATTTTTAAAAACGAATAAAATATATATAGATTTATTGATGTATGTATATTAGTGTCTACTCAAAGCATGTTCATTTTACTACAGTTAATATACCATGGTGAAGTGGTGAGACTGACACTTGAGCTGGCACTTTCTTCCTCTAACTTTCACACCACGCCAATACAGACATGTAAGTGGTGTATCGTAAAGTTTTAAATATATACTTGTTGTATCAATAAATATTAATACAACACACATATATATATATATAATATTATTTCATTTCTTACATTAATGAATATTTTATTTGTTAATGATTACTACTTTATTTACAGAATTAATGAATATTATTGCATTTATTACAATTAGGAACACTAATGTATTTTCGTATTGTTTTCTTCACGAAAACACTGATTGCAGTTTATTTGACGTTCTCGTGTAATGAATAGTCTGATGCAGACTTCTTAATAAAAATCAGAGGTTTTATGGTGTATGGTTTATTTTTTCTAAGTTAATCTGGTGACAATGGAGCCGCAAGACTTCCTCTGCACTCTATGAAATGTGTGGTGCTCTTAGTGGTAACGATATGAACGTATTACGAATTTATTCGCTGCTAACCGGACAGAATGGACGATATATTGGATTCTATTTTCTTAGGTGATAAGGCCTAAGTGTTCCACTTCACATCTGAGACCAAATAACAATCATATGACCTGCGTATTTCTCTTTGTCTAAGCCTTAAGAATTGAAATAATAAAATCATGGTAACTGTGCATAAAGATTAAAAAGGGGTATTGTTCGTTAGCATCATGTGTGGCTTCTGGTACCGCAATAAACACTGAAGGGTATTATTATTGTTAAAAACTCAGGCGGGAGGTTCAGAATCGGTGAAGAGGAATGTTGAGCAAGAGCAAAAGCATTTTCCACGACAAGCTCATCTCTAATTTGGACATTCAATAGGTGGTCCGGAATTGTCACTTAATTCCTGAGTAGAAAGATGATTTCCCCGGAGCACGTTTCAACTATGAAAAAGAGGTGAAAGATAAAATTTTCCTCAATAATATGATGATGATTTGGAATGACATAGACAAACAAAAACTTCCAAAGTACCTGTAAAAATGCATTGACCGAAATGGTGATAAGTAAAAAAACAGATAAATATTCAAGCTCTAAAATGACGTAAACTCTATTGAAAATTAATAATAATTTGTATTTCTGAAAAATGGAAGACATTACTTTTGGGATTATTCTCATACCATACAGACAGAAATATCGATAAAACATATACTTTTGAAAAAATATATTTTAAAAAGATTTTGTTAATTTTTGCACCACTTTATTACAATCGATTTTGAAAGTCATTTTCTCGTGAAAAGTATTAACAATTTTGACTAAAAGTAATACATTGAAAGCATTATATTTAATATGAATAGAAATATAAATTATATAAAAAGGAAAGTTTATTATTGTTATTTATGTATCAAATTATTTGCAGCACGTATAACATAATTTAAAAAAAATCTCCCAAAAATTTCATCATAATTTATCTTGTTTTTTGTACGTTTCACTAAGTTATTTGACATATGTAATTAAAATTATAAATATTTTACTTTAGGTATTTAATTTATTTTGGAATTGTAGCTAATTAGAGGTTTACGCTAAATTACTACAGTCTAACAAAACTACTCATAGTTTTACTTTTAAGAAAATCAAATATTTGATTTATAGCGATGGAGTTTTAAGATATCAAATAAATATATTTATTCAGTTTATTAATGCCTTATAGATTTGATTGGAATTTAATTTTTTTTTAAGAATCAATCAAAATTGCCTCTCTGAAATTTAACAATTGAGCCAAATTTTGAGATTAGAATAATTTAAAATTAATATCACATCCTTGCAGCTTTAGACTTAAGTAAACTGCATTGTGGTGTTAAAAATTAAAAGAATTTTCATATATAGTCCAATTTTTTGAAAAGTACTGAAAGAAAGGTCAAAATAATATTTACGAACAAAGACACAAAATTTGTTGTAGAATTACATACACAAGCATGAATTTGTATGTGGAGAGGATGCATTGAGAGAATAATGTTTAAAAAAGTACGTGCTACGAAGTCGATTCAAATTTAATTATATTTAGAGACAAATGGGATAATTAAGGTAAATTGTTGTTAACATTAGGTGCTACCGTCTGTTAAAGGCATCCGAAACAAATTTGATTCCCCAGTTAGTTGTAAATCAAAATTACATTGCCACCTCGTAGTGTAGTCTGCATCAATTTACATTGAGTTGTCACCATCGGTGAAGCTAGGACTCATCATTATGTAACGAAATCCAATCAACAATCAAAACAATGGATTACTTTCTCTTTCCAAAAAAAAGGCAAGGATAATATCATCGGCCGGAATAGTTATGACGAAGTTTTTTTGTAGTACGAAAGGCGTCATGATCACGAATATTATTAACTCAGACTTACACAGCTGTTAAGTGAATCATGATGCTTACTAAAATCAAATCCTTTTCGATACGAAGTCTCTTGGATTTTCTACGGACTCTTTGAACGATCCATCGTAATTTCTGCGCTTTGTTTCTTCGCACACCTTGGTGACTTTCGATGCGTTTTGTTAAACTTTCTGGGAAATTCAAAAGCAAGCAGTTATATGGTATTTTTGTGTAATATTTTTTGTATCACCTACATGCTTATGTGAATACATACTTAATTTTATTTATCTGCATTGAGTACGTTTATAGGTAGCAAACAAAAGTAAAAATTCTCTCAATTTTGAACACCAGTGTATGCAACCATATCACTAAAATTTTTATTTAAAATTAGCACAAAAGAATAAAAGTTCCACAATTTAAAAAAAACAAAACATTCTAATTTTTCTTCAAACTTACACAAAACCATTCGTACATTAAAAAGGAATCAAACGTAAGTGTTTGAGTCACATTTAAAAAAAAAAGGAAAAGAAAGCTTATCATAAATTCTTTCTTGTTCTATCATAATTTAATCAACTACTTGAAATATATTCGTTGAATCTTCTCGGACGTGGTAGTTTGAACTAGTGCCAAAATCTTCAAAGTAAATTCAAGGAAAAATTCTTATTTCAACTTTGGTTTCCCATTTGTCATGGCGTTCAAAGCCGAAGTATGTTTTTTACTTTACTTTACTTTGTTTTCAAGTATTTATTTTTCGAATCAAATTCAAAGTCTAGAAAAGTTTCAGTTTTGAATGTATTCATGATAAAAAAATATGATACGTGACTGTCTCTGAAGACGAAGTATTACCTCACATGCTCCAGAGTATTAAAAGATTCCTATCCTTCGGAATTCGTTTCTTAAACAGGTCAAAAGACCTGAACCAGTTGTGGCTTAAAAAACGAAAGTACTCGCTCTTTTTAGAGTGCAATGCTTGTTTATTTTTGAAGGAAAGAAATATCGATCGTAAAATAATCTTAAAAAAATTACATTTAAATATGAACTTAGTGAGCGTCCATTGTATATAAAAATATTGAATAATGTTCGCATTTTAATTTGTAAATTACCCCAGTGGTTTTCAAACTTTTCAAATGATGGTTTCTTTTGAAACATGGATCTCCATGATGCCCCTATCTTTTAAAAATGCATCCTAATCATCACTTTGAATTAAACTATTCTTATATTTTTCACTATTATTAAACATAATCATATATCATTATTATGAGATTCATAGAATCATCAGATTAATTTATATTATGAACTATAAACTTTGAAGTGCCCTGATTTCACTTTTACATTTTAGCTGTACTATTTGTTGATATTGAAGATTATTAGATATTTTCTCTAATGCTACACTTAAATATACTACTGCTAAACACGGAAAATTACTAGACATTGTCTGTAATGGTACATTTAATTGTACCATTAATAGATACTGAAGATTTCAAGATATTATATGTAATATTATATTTAATTGCTCCTTTGCTAGACATTGAAGGAAATCAAAGTGGTTCTATATTCGTATCTATGGATACTCTAAATTTAACATTTATATTAACATGTATGTGGAACAAGTCTCTACATTCGTCTATACCAAGAGAGTATCTTATAGTTTTACTTATGTGAAATACTTCTTAAGGGGGTTTGAATCAGGATGGAATCCATCTTCAATAACAACAATTGTAGAATCTTTCTCCCTGCTACTATTACAGATCTTAGACCAATTTCTCACTCTTTATTATAAACCTCATATTAAGCATTTTGCAACTTATAAATGATATTTCATCACATTTATTAAATACTTTTCAATATTTTTAATTTAATTTAAGTAAATTACTGTTCACTCACAGGAAGATGATCTCAATTAAGTTAGCATAATATGAAATCTCTCAGAAAATAGTTGAAGGGAAATTCGCGGGAGAACCTCGTTATCGGTTCATGATATAATTAGCTCAAATCTGAAATGAAAAAAATGTTGCCATTTTTCTATTATTACATGTAAGTGAAAATAGTCCCACACCGAAAACAATATTGTAATGCTGTAAAATGTGTCCCTCTTCTTCATGCCTGCTAATGCTGAAATTATATTTCAAGGTCCCATGAATTAAAGTTAAAATTAAATTTCGTTCGTTTCCTTTATCTCTAATTCATAAAATGTGCTATTCTGATATGCCTTTGAATTCAACAAACTACTGCTAATAATGATAATTTGAATTAACACTAAATAAAAAAAAGTACTAAAATGGTTATTAATGATTACCTCTGTTCGAAGCGTCAAAGTACATTAAGAGTGAACTGCGTTTTAAAAGTAAGTGGATGAGTGATGGTAGAGTCTAATGGCGGAGAGCCAAATGTAACTATGCTGTGACAAACAGGGTGTAACTGTGGTCTACATGTTCGAAAAAATGAGGGTATAAATTGATTATTGAGAAGAAAGGTTAAAAATAGAGAATAATTGCTGGAGTGTCCTTGTGATAGGTCACCTGTATTTACCAAAGATTGTAAGACCCATAGGTACCAAAGAAAAAAATAAGAACAAGCAGGGAGTGTATTAGATTATAATTGGTAAAATTCTACAGTAGCTCATGCCTTAGAAAAGAAAATGACGCCTTTGCTATCATTATCAATATCTACTCTGGGATCTCGTTAACACGTGGTTCAGTAACACACGCAGGTCTTCCTTACACGTGGGTCTAGCTAACCCTCAATAAGCTATCACTTGTGATGTCACATTCAGCCATCGCGACATGATCATTTTTCTTTCATGAAATGTAGATTAATCTTCCGCTCAGATGTCTTCCTATTAAGATATGAGATTGACACATTTTTTTTTCCTACCTATGGCCATCAAAATAATAGAGCTATTTCTAAGTTGTTTTCAGTGATAGGGACTTCGGATTATGGCTCAGCAAATAAGATCCATGCAGAGATTAAGAAGAAACAAGATGTCAGTCGAAAACAATAAGTCATTAAGGATTAGTAGATCAAATAGTAAATTGAATTCTTAAATTATTTTTGGTATTCTTTTATCGAACATTCTAAGTATTTTTGCAATAAGCAATTGACTTAATTGTATATTGTAAAAATAACATTTGTTTCAAATGTTCAATACGCTGAATATTCATATAGACGTTGAAACTCATATTATCGCTTAAATAATATTAATACAGTAACTAATGGTTTACTTATCACGCAATTTAGTAGCTATTTCCCCTGATGCCATATTGTAATAGGACTATTTATTATAAGAGTATTGATTTTTGGAGAGATTTTATTTGTTATCGCCAGAAGATAAGGAAAATGTCTAACTTCTGTAATTTATTAAATATAGATAGTACAGAGACTTATTTATCACAAAGTAGAACGGAAAATTATTCTAACAAAAAAGAAAGCTGCGCATGGCAACCAACTCCTGAAAAAAATCCAGCAGTATTAAAAATCCTCAACAATTTTAAACATGAATTTAAAATATTACAGGGTGCTATCAACATACATTTTAAATCTTACGTTATGTATAGAAATAATATAATTTTTTGCGTTTGAAAGATATCTCTGTCATAATTCACAAAATATATTCGTATTCAGATACAGCTGCCTTATTCTAACTTCATTCAAAATAGTCCTACTGAGCTGTCACACACTTCAACCAACGATTATGCTACTATCAGAAACACAGCCGAAACTCCTTTTTTGAACTGTTCATTGCTCGCTGGACTAAAATATGATTTCTATAGGTTTTGGTTCAAATTGATGCATCGATTTGGTTTAAATTGTTATCATCAACAACGACGACTAAAGTGAAAATTCTTTAATGACTAACTGAGGGAGAGTATCATTCAACTTGATTGTTAAGAATATTGAAAAAAAAATTTATCCACAAAAGTGGCAGAAAACAACGTACCGAAGTGATGACGCAGGACTTCATCTCTAGAGGACATCACAGTCTAGTATACTGTCGGTTGCATATACTCCCGACGCAAAAATTTCCTATATGTGTTTAACTAAGACAGACACACATTAATCCCGATTAGTGATATACCATCTGCTGAGCATATGTCAAATAGACCTGCCATTTAATCTAGAGATAGTCGATGACGTCAAAAGAGAACTATCCAAACGACACTAAATATTACAGGGAAGATTTTTTGCAGTTATGACTAGAAAAACAATTTTCTTAAAATATCATACATAAAGTCTCTCTTCTTATCATCATGATAATAACGGTGGAGAAGTATAAGGAGGCTCACTTCAACAATAATGAAAGAAATTAAGATCTCGTAACAGCTCTGATTCGAATACTCCCCCCCCCAGCCAAAAAAAGAACAGTCTTCTTTGCTTGATTGTTGAGGGTACTGCAAAAGACGGACCATACTAGATTTCTCCGGACCAACAGAGAGAGGGTTTCTAATTGTCGTCGGCACTTAAGATGAATCGATCTGTTCTGCCATGGGGTAGAAAAAACATCCTCCAAAAAGTGGAGCTGCAGAAAAACTCCCACCGAATATCGTACTTGGGAATCACCAAGCTTTTACATAAAATTTAATGCAATAGCGTTGTTGAATTTTTCTATCATTTTATCAAAAACAAAAATTTAATTAAATTTTCTTACTCATCAGTGGGCAAAGGTTAATTGGTAGTCCTTGTAAGCAAGGGAAAAAAAAGAAAGTCACAAGTGTGCAATAGGATCACTTACTTACGTGTACCAAACTACGCTTACCTAGCTTTGCTTGTTTAACCACGGAAATCTATAGTCCAATTTTTTTTGTGAACATTGCAGCATTAGTGATTTGAATAGAAATAAATAATTATATCAAACTCTATGTAAAATAATGTGATGTCTTAAAAAGTGAAAAATTTAACATTTTTTAAAAGTTTAAGAGAAACAATGATACTCCTTTTCTGTTGTGTTGTACGAAACTTATTGGAAAAACAAAATTCCTATGAGCTTCAGCTTATAATAAAACTTTCCGAATAAAAATGGAAATAAGACAATACCATTTGGGAATTAAATTAATATGATTTATTTAATACGAATATTATATATACAGGACTCACATAATTCTGAGTTTTCTTATTCGGGAACAACTCAGATATATGGAATTTAGTACACAAAAACAATGAACAAGAATGATGTACACCCTGGGAAGATTTTATCAAAATTCGGTTTAAATTTCTTAAAATTCAAATTGAAGCAAATTTTGATGTACCCTCAATTGAAGGATTATCATTTTCATATCATCTAAAAGATCTAGTTTTTTTTCAAATCTGATTTTCTTTCATTCGTAAAAACAAATTAGTTTAATTTTACAAATTTTTGAAAGTAGGTCAAAAAACTCGAGATCTGATTTTTTTTTAAATTGTGAAATTTTCTGAGAATGAGGGATAGTTAAAATTCTGGATCTAGAACTAAGCCTGGCTTACTTTTTTTTCATATTTGTTGAAAATATGACAAAACTCTTTTTAAAACTACATTAAGATAAAATGATGGATAAAATACTATATAAAATGGAAAGGGGTTGCTTGAACTTTAAATATGATATAAAAATTAATTTTATATATTCCACTGGAATATATTTTATATATTCCACTTTTATATTTTATAAATTTCCCTCCATTTCAAATCGTGCCATACAGAATTTTATCCATTTAAGAGATAAGTTATTCAAATAGCAAGTATTTTACTCTCACTAAAATATTTGGAAAATTATCAATAAGTATATTTTATACAAATTTTCAATAACGCAATCAGTGAGGAACTATTTTGTTTGCATCCTCTGATAAGGAAGTTTAGCTCTGATAATATATTCCTCCGATAATATATTCTTCATTGAGTTTTATGGAGGAAAAAAGAAAAAGAAAGATTGTTATATCTATTTATTTTATCCTTTAAATAAACGTCTCTTGCTAACAGGGTTGTTCAAGTAAGAAATGGCTTTCCAAATAGTTAGAAATATGATTTGTTTCTTTGTTTCCTTTTAAGCAACTAAAGAAATGGGATAAGTAAAACATTTTTTGGCAGTGACAGCTAAAAGATAACTAGTTAATATATTCTTAGCTATTTGAATTCCGATTTTTGAAGTAATTTTGGAAAAGCGTATCTCCTTTTGAGGAAATCAAACATTTGGTGATCAATATTTCCTAACATAATTTTTATAGGAACACTTAAGCAGAAGGAAAAAATGTTGAATAATAAAATTAATGTTAATTTTTCTGATGAATATTCCTTAATGGAAGAAAATATTACGTGAAACCGTCTCAAAGAGATAAAAAGGTTTAATTATGTAATTTAAATTGTTCGGATAATGTTAAATTTATATATTATGTACATCTAAGTATTGTTTTTCATTTTTCTGTTGAATTAATCTACTTACTGTTTACTAATTGTTGTGATAAATAATTTTAAAATACTTTTTCGCTCGCATTATATAATATTCTAGTTTATATTACGAAAATTAAAAAAGTTCAGAAACTTAAATAATAAAAAATACATGTTTCACAGATAAAGTTAAGGTATTCTACTATACACTTATTTTATATTTCAAATTAGTTTGAGTATCCGTTCTTCGTACTAGGAAATAACTTCATTATCCAGTTACCGTAAATAAACTTTGTTAAATAGAGCCAACGTACAATCTGGTGCAAGAAGATATATCCAAGCCATTAAAATATATTTTATTGGGGGCTCACTTTTTATTAATCTTATAAGTACTATTCAATAAAACTGCAAATTAGCCTAAAAAAAAGAAGGATTTAGCAGAAAACATAGCAAAACTTATTATATAATAAGAAAACGTAGGGTTTCAATTCATGAAGCGAGCTAGGGAATCAAGTTTTGCGACTTCCTTAACGAAGAAACTGATGAACAATGGGTAAGTGAGTCAAATGAAAACGTGATTTGTACATATGAAGGTTATGTGTGTAGGTATTTCACAAATTATTTATTTGTCTAAACAGACTATTTTTTGTGTGAGATTTAATGAGTTGTCTCTCGATCAGCTGCTGTGTTGTTCGAATATTCTCGGATTTACTTGATTTGGGGAAAAGAACTTTATTCAAATCTTGTTGCCAAAACTAGAATTTAAATTTCTAATATTTCAAAAAAGAAAATTCATGAGTCAACTACGTGGAACAAACCAAATGTTAAATATAATGATCATCAAAATTTTCCATGAAGAATACATAGCCAGAAACAAAGATAGGCTGGAATATCATGTAACGTAATATGCACCAATGCTATGCGTAATAACCTGCAATTGAGGGAGAAATATGAAAAAAGTCGAAATCGCGCTAACTGACAGTACACTTACAAATTCGTTTAAAATCTACTTTTTGATAATTCTACCCTCCAACCCTTTCCTTTCTTTTTTAAAAACGGAAGTTAAAAGATGTTTTAATTTGAATACGGCTTGGTTAATTTTGATCAATGTATTACAGCCGTAGTAGTCTAGCAGTCATGGTCATGAGACTAGTCACCGTTATTGTTTAAGTTGAATTATGCATTCGAATCCTGATTCCCCTAAAGCCTTGCCATGCAGTGGGGTTGATACATGTAAAATCTATTGAATCTCCTAGTCCTCCCATTGATGTGGTGAGGAAGTTGTGACATGCCATCTCAGGTATCATTCTGGTCACTTGGGAATTATTCCAATTGACGAGGTGCATCCCAATAGTCCTCGTGTTGCCTGTTAGAGTGACATTAACAATCGATCAATCAAATGATCAATAAAGTTCTGAATGGAATTAGATTATCAATGAAAATAAAAATCGTCCTTTTTAAGCCCTGTTTTAATTATTACCGAAATTGGATAAATAGTTTACATTTCTCAAACAAAACTAATGTTCTTCAACGAACTAAGATGTCTCAGATGGTGCAAGAATCGTAATCGTGCATCGTTCCATTAAAGTGCTATATTTGTTCTCTTAAAAATAATCTACAGCGAATTTCGAAAAAATAACTTCGAGCCGCAAATCGTAATATCTCTATTTCTTCGCACCAAATTAAATTTGAAAATATCTTTTTGTTTTTTACATCCCCTCTACGCCTCTACTCTATACTATTACACGAAACCTACCGTATTTTTAAGCCCTTTCTTTTATTAATATAATTCATTAAAGGTTTTAGACATTTGAAGAAAATATCTTTAATAAAATTTCGTATAACTAATAGCTTATAATTATGTGAATATCATAAGGCTACAAAATTATCTCAACGTACTTAATTTAATTACTATAACTAAGGACAATATTTATTTTTATCTCCTTTTCAGAATAAATAATTCTTTATATTTTATATAGAGTCTTTTGGATGGTTAAACCTTCCTTTGATTTTCTAAGCCCTTTTGGTTGAATAAAAAAAAAACGCCTATTCCTTCCTGATTTATAATCTTTACTTAAACTTATGCTTACAATATTCATGATTGTATTTTGATGCTGTACCTATTTATAAGCAATATTGTTATTCTCTTTTTTACTAAATAGATTTTTATACAAAAAAAAATACTCAATTTGTTTACATATATATATATATATATATATATATATTATGAATGCAAAAATAATAATTTTTTAAAAATATTATTAATGGACTTGATTCTGAGCACACCAAATAACGTGTAAATTTAACTAAATCTTTTTATTTTTTTTATAAAATTTCAATACAGAATTCAGCATCTTTTTTATAATAATTTTTGTAATAGTTTACTATTTGGATTCTAAAGGTTTAATTTATCTCTATTATGTATAAACAATGTTTTTTACACTTTAAATTTTTTTAAAAAAATGTAATTAAATGTAAAGCCATTGGTACATTTGTAAGATGAAAATGAAGTAACACATAGTGATTTTTAAAATTAAAATAATAGTTTAGAATAAACATATTTAGTTTATGTGATTTCAATCCAAGTATATTACTGGAAGCCGATTGGTTTCATGGGATTCAAACGTTGTAGAGTTGAACGCTTTTTTTAAAATATCGAATTACTTTTACTGTTTCTTTCCACTCAATATAACTGAATTCTTGTAGTTAAAAAACGATTGAAAACAGACATTGAAAGCAACTGGAGACTCATTTATTTCAAGTGCTTCAGTAAGAACAGCATAAAAGAGTTAAAATAATAGTTAGCTAACTATAACACTACTTTTCATTTTCCTTTATGGTAGTTGTCACCTTCACAGTGGTTAAAAACAGAGAATAGATGTAATATTTCTTATTAAAAACTTAAAATTTGTTATATACATAAATTTTATTTTTATAAAAAAAGTGGAATGTTAAAATAATATTTCTTCTTTCTTTTGTAGTAGGAATTTCTGCATCTATGCTACTTATGTAAGATCCAAATTTACATAATCTGTGAAAAGAAAAATTACTCTTTATGTTGAAAATTAGAAAGTAATGAACAAAATGTAATTGATCGTATTTTAACCGGAAGTAAATTTCAAGCGTTATAAAGTGAATTACAATTTTAAGTAAAATATTATCTTTTCTAATCAAAAACAATATTGTGTTCAAAAAGTAAATTTTTGTTCCTAAAAATGAAGCTAGGAAGACGAGGCTTAATGCAGTTATCCTTTATTCTAAACTCATTGTTAGTTTTCATCGCTTTTGAATTTTGAAATTATATTATACCTTTTGTTCTTCGTTTCAACATCTACTGCAGTGTAGCCGGTGCTTATTCACGTTAAATCTGTTGAGGCTGAAAGTCCCCCTGTGGTGTGGTGTAGAAGTTAAGAGAAGAGGTGCCAGCTCAGGTGTCGTCCATTATGAGGTCCATTATCCTTGCCCTCGTGTTGTTATTGGCGAACTCATCACTGTCTAGATGAATATGAAAACACATTAAAAAGTCACATTTATTTATATTCACAAATCTTATCACATCTAGACAAAGCTAATGTCTTTGTTAATAATGTAAAATAAATTAAATTATGATGTAAATGGATTAATTAATTTTCATCTAAAATTGTTCCTTTATGGATTCCTATTTTCTTTCATGTACCTGATTTATTGACACAAGATTAGCCTAAATATCAAATTTCGTAAGAATCTGTTTGTAAGATTTCGCGTGTTTAGGGACTGGTTAGATAATGGTTCCTCTAATATTAAATGAGCGTTTCAGATATTTAACGATACAAATTTATATTTAAAATATTCAAAGCTTATTACTCCAAACGATAAATATATATATTTTTTAATTTTGAAAATAAAAACAAATGGAAATAGTATAATGAAAGATACGAATTAATAAAATAGGTTACGACAAACAAATAAATTACAACGTATCAAAAAACTTACATATTTGAATTTTTATGTCATAAAAACCTTAAGTCCAAATTTCTTAGAGTTCTTTCCATTTTTTAAGGAAATACTTAATACTGGAATTACGATGGGACATTACAGAGTGTTAACGAGTCTTATACTAATTTATAAACTTTAATTATATAAGTTCACTCATCGTGCGTTGTTGATTAAAGTGGAAATTTTTATGAATCGTTTTTAAGGGTTTATATCCCCTTAACAGTTTTTCTGGAATATCTCTAGAACTAACGATAAGCTTGAAATGAAATAAGGATCGAGAGCTAATTATGCCTTTTGATGCCTATTCCTTCAAAAAAGGGAGAAAGTTTTCAGAAAAATATCCTGTGTCATAATTTAATAAACTATAAAGAATTCCTAGTGCTCTGAGTAGAGCTCTCTGTCATCTGACAATAATTTACTATGTGCGTTGGCTATGGTTATAGGATCTTGAGTAGGGTAGGAACAAGTGGTGAATGAACAAAAAAATTTCTCTTTAATTGTAAAAGACGCCTGGAGAAAGTACTCTTATTCGCTCTCTGAGTGTCATCGGATATAAAAGAAATAATTGCTTTTGCCTTTTGCTAATGTCCACGCCTACCAGTTTTTTAAGTAAACAGATATAAAATAAAAAAAAAAATATCAAAATCCTTTGCTTAAAGATGGACTAAAAGGTTCAAAATTATTTCTTAAATGTAAAAAACTACGTAATTTATAAACATTTGAAGCGCTTAACTAACATACTTATGTAAGTACCGATAAATTAAGTACCATAGCTTCTCATTTCTACATGAGACCAAAAGAAATAATTGTATCTCAATCGCTTTTAAATTATGTATTATTTTGCATTTAAAAATACATTTGTACCTTTTAGTTCATATTTGAACAAAAGTTTGATCAAATTTATTTTATTTATATTTATTTAATTCTTTTTAGTCCGGAAATTTAAAATTAAAAAGAGCAATTATGTAAGCTATACGATTGCGCAAAAGTTTAACCTAATTAGACGTTCTTACAGTAAATTCCGGCCCCCTTACCTCCCAAAGACCATCACTGCTTGTATATACCATATTTTTAAATTGTCAGAAAAGGTAAACGTGTGTGAAATATTTCAGTTGAATCGGATGTTAGGAATCGAGTATATACATCGAATGCAAAAAATTGGAAGACATGCGTATGTATGAAAATGGCATATTAAGGGAAAGCTAGCTAAATGTCTAATTACTTTTAGGAACGTTTTCTTTGCTCTTTAATTACGAAAGAAGTCAACCAGCTCAAAAATTTCCTCAGCAAATGCATGCTCTAGGGTTTCAAAAATATAAAATTCTTGGTATTGAACAATCAAAAATACATTTAGAAGGAAATGAAATTTAAAACATCTCATCTGGAAGAGTTTCCAAGTTGTTTATCTTCTTACAAAACTCATAAAGAAAATTAGATTCAAAACTTCGATTGATTCTTATAGAAGAAAACTCATTGTTGTAATTCAGATAAATGGTATTAACAGTTTAGGTCATTGAGACGTCTTTGATAAGAAAAATAATCTTATTTTGTACCAAGTTTATAAAATCCTAATTTTTTTTTTAAAATTAAAAGTAATGGAAATCGTATTTTAATAATAAGGTATACAATTATGTATCTTATTAGGGCAAGCAAATCAGTTTTATACATATAAGTAAATATATATGAGCAGTTAATAACCAATAGCTGCATTCACATTTGTATATTATGCACGTACTTTTAGGCACGCCTCGCATAAAATTCACTACTTTTATTACTTAACAAATCTGCAGAGTACTTATAAACATAACATTATATACACTGAATACATTTATAATTACAAAAATTGAAATTAATAACATACAAAAATTAATAATTATGATTCAACTTATGCAGATAATTAATGCAGATACTGTGCCATACCCAAAATTTGTGATTGTTTATTAGAACAAAATTGCGCTCTCACAGCATAGGAAAAAGTCCTGTTTCATGGTGAGAAAAATATAAATACATGGATGCAGTAGAATTTCAGGTAAATGTACCAGTATCCAAAAAAATTATATTTTAAGGAAAATATATATGCAAATACTTTTCTCTATGTCATGGACCGTTTGTTAACAATTTTGGAAATTCTATCTTAGACCGTTCTATTAATCAAATTCTCATAAATAATACATGTATGGAATAAAGAAAGAAACAAAGTAGCCTCTGTTTTTTAACTACAAAATAAAAAAAAATTCAATTTTTGAAGCATTTTAGTGTATTTTGAAGAATATTACGCTTCACTGTGTAAATGATGGAATTTCTCAATATATAAAGCGAACTTCAGGCTTTTTATCAGTATTGTGCTATTTTATCAAAATTTTATCAATATTGCTAAAGCAAAAATGCAGATTATAAATAAAGCATCTATATATACAGTGAGAACAGAAAATATTTTTACAAGAGCGTATTGAGAAAGAAACTAGCGTTTTTAGATGCAAATTAGATTGAAATATATTCAAGAGTCAACATCGAATAAAAACACTGTCTTACAAATATGAATGTGTCTTAAAAATTTGAATACATATTGAAATTGTTTTTAAATATTCAGAACTCTAAACCTGACAGATTTTAAGACGTGTAAAAATATTCGTACTCTGAAGCAAATGCAAATTATGGTAAGCATTTGAGATTGAATTTGTAAGCCTTTCATCGATAAGTAACACTCTTTCTCTAATCTTGATACATACATAATATGATGATACAATGAAATTTAAGTTTGATAAACAACGCAGAATTTTCGATATGGGACGCAAGTTTAATAATACTTATTATTTTGAAAGAAAATTAATTAAACTTAAGGATGTTAAAACATGTAAGGAAATTTCATCCATGTAATGAAATATATCCCTTCCTACAGTATAGTCGATTATTATGATGCTTACGGCTTCTAAAATATTACGTAACATGCTTCGACCTGAAACTATCTTTACTTACCCCTATCAACAGGCGTTTTCTCCTCCGTTCGTTAAAGAAAAATTTGAAAATATGTGTTCCTCTAAGTTAACAACAGAATTATATAGAAGAGGAATACCTTTATTTGTAAGGAGTTTGAAGTACATGTAGGCAATTTGGTTTCCACGGAGTTGTACAAAAAATTTCTTTGAGAATAAGTGGAAGTACGATTATCTTTCATTTTAATACACGTAACCAAAAGCCCAAAATTGAGGGATTTTTTTTTTTGATGAAAGTACGCTGGAAGTTTTTGGATTAGACGGTTGACGAATGGTGTGGAGAAAACGAGCGCAAAAACATTCTTACAGTGAAATATGGAGATTGAAGTGTGCTTGTTTCGTAATGTACGAATGCCTTGGGAAACGGCAATTTAGTCCCAATCAATAAGATCATGAATGATCAGTTTTACATTGGCTTTTTGAAAAAGTGATTTACAATTTAATGTGACAAAAATAGATCTTCATTGTGTTTTTGTTTTTATGCGTGGTATTGATTGTAACATACTGTCTAAACTACGAAACTTTGGATTTTTAATAACATTTCTTAATTTATGAATTTTCCTCCTCAGTCGCCAGACAGTAATTGCATCGAATACGGATGGAAAATTCTTGAAGGAAATGTTTGAATTATGTCGATTTCCAATAAACATTTTGTGCGTGATTATAGCTCTTAAACAAGAATGGGAGCATATTTCTGGTTGAGTGACATGAAATGGAATTGAACCTATGCAAAAAAGGCTCAGAGCAATTATTCAAGCTAAAGGATGTCTTGCAAGGCAGTAATTATAAGACACTGGGTTGTGTATTTGAAAATATGTGAATTGTGTGTACGAATACTTTCCATACCATACAATTGCGCTTTATTTACATTTCAAAAAATTTTCCGTACAATTTTTGCATATATATATATATATATATATATAAATTTCATAAAAAAAACAATTAAATTTAGAACTATTACAAATGGATGTAATATATACATAACTAAATCTGGTAAAATCTTACAGACTTTATTAAATAATATTTTAGAAAAGTCTGAGCAAACTGCTATTATTAAAAATGGTATAGAATTACTTAATTCCATTGGCAATACACGGGTACAAGCAATCTATAGTTATGATTTTCAGGGTCTTTTTAATTCTATTGATATAGAGGATATGATTAGAGTTATGATGATACTTTATAATCGATATGGCATAAAAATATTATAAAAATGAACAAATTTAAAAACCTTTTACAATTAGTATTGCAAGATAATTGTATACTTTTCAATAAGCAAATATATAAACAGATAAAAGGCCTAGCTCAAGGTGGACCAGCTAGCAACATTTTAGGTAATCTTTATTTACACTTTTATGAATCAAACCACCTTAACAACTCTCTTTATATTTTATATAGATATATGGACGACCAAATAATTTTTAGTAAATGTAAAGATTTTAAGCCGAACATTGAATTTTATCCTAATCATTTGATTTTATTGCAGATAAATTCAGATACGGGTGGGGCTGAATATTTGGATAAAGAATTACAGAGAAAGGATCACATAATTTGTAGTAATTTATTTGAAAAAAGAGATGCATTCGGGTTTAAGATAATTAAAATGCCTTATTGGGAGAGCAATATTCATTTATCCATATACAGAAACATTATATTATATTTTTTGCATCATAATAAACTGTTAGTTACAAATGATAAATATATATTCAATAATATTAAGAAATTTATAAGAAAATGTAAAGAATGTGATTATCCATTAGATTTTGAAAAGAGATAAATTCCCAATAATTTATATGAAGTTTTATTTTGATGTATTTTTGGGATTTCCCATGAGGACTTCGTGGCGGACTCTGGAAGGTATTGAAGTGTCATTATGTAAATTGTATCTGATATCTAAAGAAATTCTTATATTATACTGGTTTTCATTGGAATCTTTGTTTCATGATTTGATTTATATGTATTTTTAATATTTACAATTTGGAGTAAGAGCTTACACTAATATCTTTTGGATTGGTGACTTATTCAAAAATGTGGTCTTATACATGGGGGCTATTGCCTTTCAGGATATTCATGAATTTTTGGACTTTCGTTTCAAAACAAATCCACCACACAACATTCGGATTACAAAGTTAGCTAGTTAGTGGTCTAGTTGTGAAGATATTTTGAAACATTTCTGTATTTTTACACATTTACACACACATATTTCACTCAATTGAATTTTAAATAATTATAACAAATAAAATTTTGTTTTATGTATCATTTAATATGATTTCTGGTCATGATTGGTTTATTGGTGGATTTTTATTACATATTCTATATTGAAACTTTTTATACTTAAAGACTGTAAAGACTTTAAGACTGTTAGACTGTGTTTGTAAAGACTTATTCTGTTATTTAACTATGCATTTCTTGAAATGAGACATTTAAATTATGACAAGACTATCATTAAATAAATACTTTCTACACTTACTGTAGATGTCAGTTTACCATATAACAGATAAATAGATTTGTTCAATGGATTCAAAAAAACTGAGCATTGTAAGGAATTTTGAACAAAAAGAGACAAAAGGCAAATATATAAAAAAAATTAATAATTATAGTAGGAGATTCTAGTTATTGTATAAAAAAATGATTGAATCCAAATTAAGAACATTTTGAAATTCAATTAAAAGTAGAATACACAATAATGCTTGAAGTTTCTTGTATATTAAATGAAATACCTGTTTATTTCTGCAAGAACGAAAGGTTTACCAAGCAGACGGAAATACTTTATAATTTTGAGTCATAGACAAATGACGATGATGATACCGGAGCTGGTATTCCACTTTCTACTCTTCAACACCATACGAACATGAACTTCGTCATTTTAAATGCGCATCAGATGCTTTATGTCATGAGTATCCAATGGAATCAAGACTTGAACCAGCCGATATATGAAAACAACGCCGACCATGAGTTCGTTACCAGGACCACTGAGATTCCATAGTTGCTAATTCAAGGTGAAAAAAGAAAGAATACAGTAAATATTAATTCACAAGAAAAGGCTCGAACATAGAAACATATCACTAAGGGATTCCGGAGACATGTTTACCTAATGTACCCCACAGGAGAGGAAATATTCATATTCCTAGCCGCCGCAAATTCTATACTTACTTAGAGATTATACTCCACCCTTAGGAGGTTCCCTGATACACGATATAACTCCACTCATTGATACTTTAGTAATATACTTTAAAGGTGAACCGGTAAGACATTCGATTGTTACAGTTACTTCTAAAGGCCAAACTAGACTATAAAACACATTTATCATTGTAGTCTATAAAACCAGATCACGACTGGACTTATATAGCTAAAACATAAATAAGGATGGGGTAGGCTTCCCACTATATTATAAACAAAACACTAGTTCTGTTTCTGTACACGAATAGGAATAGGTACATTGTTTTTTTTCTCAAGGTACAGATGCTCCACTGATTCAAGATTTTCAAATCACATTTCTAGTTTTAGAATTCGAACGTGGGAAGAAAAAAAGTTTTTAAATAAGATTTGTTTCCTAAATTATTGCTGAAATGATAACATTGATACAGGAAAATTTCATCGGACAATCTTCTAGCTATACACAGATTTTTAATCACATATATTTCTCCCTATAATCAGAAACTTTGAAAAGGAGAATCTGAACAATTCACATTGTATTATTGCCAAATTATTAGGAACATATACGTCAATGTATATCTGTTCATAGTTCAATTGAAACACTAATTATATTTCTAAAACGCATCAAATTCTTGGTTAGAAGTAACATTTTATTAAACAATTCAAGAGAATAATGCATCATCTTCAATACCAATCAAACTTAAAGTTTGTAACATTTTTTCTAGAGAAATTGAGATGAAGTTCAAAATCTAACATTTGAATCTGTTAAAATTTAATACTCAAATTCAGTTGAGACTTAGAAGATTCACGTTTAATCCTTCATTGTATACATATAGTAGTTAAGGAGTGCTTATATGACTTAATAGATACCAAAACTAATTGCAAAATCATTTGGAATTTGACAATCATAGCTCTCTACAGTGTTCTATCAACGACTGATTGTCACATATTTAAGCGATTGCTTAAAATTCGGTGATAAGACGGGAGCTTCTATAATTTTCACATCGGATAAGACACCATTCTCTACCGCATGGGATTCGCATTCACAGTGAATACCTCCTCACGTTGATGTACATGGAAATGGGAAGACTGATGAGACACCTTTCTCTGCAGTATGGTATTTATATTCACAGTAAAAAATAATTTCATATTGAAGTAGATGGTGATGAGGAGCCATTTCTGATCAGAGAAGATCCAATAAATAATTCACCAGAATGGTATTGGCATTTAGGAAAATATATATATCTAACCGGATGATCCTCTTTAGTACTTTTAATGGGCATCTGAGGAGCCTTAAGTCCTTAGAGGGCCACAAGACTGTTCCCATCTGCAGCTTGTAATGGACTGCAAGCGCTATCACTTCAAATCTTGCATTCCTGAATTTGGAGAAGTTTGACCTAATCGCATGCTCTGTGATGGTGATGTATTGTCTCCGCATCAAGGGTTTTATAGATCTGATATACTTTTCAGCTAAACATTAGGGATAAAAAATAGAAGTACAGTACAGTAATGTAATATGAATTTTAAATAAGAGTCAACTGAAGTGACTGGTTTTAAACTTCTAGCTTATATCTACACAGTTTTAGATTTCATCTTATTCTATTTTAATTTTTGTTAAAACGTTTTCCAGATTCTTTTATATACAGGTTTTCATTACAACTTATATCGATTGATGAATTTCTTATTCGATGTACGGTTGAAAATAGTATGAAAGATCTCTTCGGTAGAAGAAATTTAATTATTTTATGTTTCCTAATTTCTGACACAATGAAATCTTGAACTATTTATTGCTCAGATTAAGAAATATAATTATTTTTTAAAGAATGTGATGCAGATACAGATGAAAATATTTATTTTCAGATATATAAATTTTTAAATATATAAATACAGATATATGTAACTTATTTTGTTGAGAACATTTATCTATATATTTCTATAGCTAAAAATGATTTTGCACATTTTTTGATATTCAGGGGTAAAGTTTGTGCAAACAAATACTAAAAATCAAATTCTTGTAATATTTTCAGGAAACGGGCTCCTATATTTAATAAGGTGTATTAAATATTGTGTTATATAGATATATATTTTCAAATTTTATTACACGAGAAATTAGCAAATTTGTTTCTAAACCTTTTTGAAGTCCATCACAGTATTACTCATAATATCTAAAAATAAATAAAGAGTCACATATCGTATGATATAGACTCTTATTGATATTGATATGTTGGGGAAAGGGGTAAAATTCTGTATAAGAAATAGGTCGATGAAAAATTGCATTCTACAACTCAGAATGCAATAAATAATGACATAGGAGTAATCTTACACATGAAGACGGTTGAAAATTATTACATGTTTAAAAAAAAGCATTTGTTCATTGGCCATTAATTTGAAGGGAGTAGAAAAGTCAAAGATGCAATTTTTGAGGAAGGCCTAATTAAATAGGATATTTAGAAGTAAAATACAATTCATATCCAAACAAAATTATGTTTTTAATTTATTCTAAATTCTCCGTTAATTTTCAAGCTTATAAAAACAAAAATGAAACTTTATTCAAAAATAGTCATTTTGTTTCAATCTTACTTGGAACGTAATAATTCTCAAACAAATTCATATTTGCCATCAGAGTTAAGTCCTCTTGATGCCTCTTGGGTACAATTTCTGAAAATAGAACAAAGTAACTATCATTTTATGGCTGGCATATCAAACGTAAGCTGTCTGAATGCATGCATGATTCACTGCGGCCGCAGTAGCCTAGTGGTCATAATCGCTAGCTCGTGATGAGCGTTATTTCATCGAATTGTGGGTTCGAGTCCTAGTGCCACAAAAGAACCTCCAATAAGCAGAGCTGAAGCACTTTAAAACTGAGGCTGCTTCAAGTCCTCCCGTTGGCATAGTGGAGAATTTTGGTGAAGAATATACTGACTGAGTTGTTATCATCGTCATTTGACCGATGCTCAAAATTACGAGGTCCGTCACCAATAGCTCTCGGGTTGTTTCTCAATGCGACGTTAATAAACAATCAATCAAAACATAACTCACTAACCTCTTCACCATGGTTCAAAAACAACTGGGCGTCTCAGGAAAGGCATCCTCTGTAATACTCCTTTTTGCCTTTCTTCCCTTGTAGTTCTTCCTGGTTTCCTTATTCTTGACTTCTCTTTTTATTTAGATTTATCTTCTGATAGGTTTTCTCTCTCTGACGTATGATAGATATGGGTTTTTTTAGACTTTGTAAATTAATTTTTTAATTTAGATTTATAGAGGGTTGTAGGTAAAATGTCTATAGATTTCCATTTTCGGTTGATTTGAATTTTTTTGAAGAAATCTAAGAAAAGAAACAAATTCTAGTGGAGTTGATGAAGGTTTGTCAACCTGGATGTACCCTAAGCCATGTAATGATATTTTATCGGGAATGACGTGGTTTTGCCTTACCACTTGGTACATAGTTTTATCTTCATGGACTGATCGCATTAATAATAATGTCAAACGAAACAAGAACTATTTACAAACGTCTTGAAAGTGGTAACACACAGCAGAATAACTGCATTAAACTTGTGTTTTTTAAAAGGAGCATAAATCAAGGTGGGAGCTCAGTAGCTAGTGTAACAGTATCTCTCTCTATACAAACAAATATATATTTAACTTTTTCCAAAAATACATGGATATTTCAAGAAAGCAAGTTTTCGGACAGATAGCAACAGCGCATTTCTTGGCATGGACATTTGATCTTATTTCATATGTAAAGCGGTAGTCAGAACCACCTAATGGAGAAAAAAAGGAGAGAGTTCTGGATTTACTCTATTGTTTTCAGCGCACCCACGAAAGATCTGTTAGATGTTCCACATCGTATTTTGTATTTGAAATGAATATCTTCAGATTTCACTACACTGTTCAAAATATCATCATTTATCGTCATACCAAGTTAATGCATGAAGCCACAGCAGCTGTATGGCATTAGAATTTGTCTAACATTACCTCCTGGACTGTTCCTCAACTCGGCCATTCAAATGAATTTCTTTCTTATATAGACATTCATCACTATATTGCCCTGAGTCTTTCTCTCTCCATGTAGTGTCTTTGACAGCACAATTCTTGTTTTACCATTTGATGACCTTCTAAGTATATATCCATTTCATGTCTAATGATGTTTATTTTTAAATTTTGGCTGAAATTAGTTTGACAGGTGTTTTAATAAACAATTCTAAATTTGGAATTTTATCTGGCCAGTATATTTTAAAAATCTTCCAGATGCATATTGTTTGATACGCTTATATGTTCTTTGATTTAGTAAGCCTCCAAGCCTTATTTCCGTATAGATGGACTGCTAATACTATTACACCGAATTATGTAATTTGCAAATATGTATATATATATATATATATATATATATATATATATATATATATATATGAGAGATAAAAAATATATATGTTTGACCCTTATTCATAAGAAATACTCGTATATAACCTAACTAATAGCCAAGTGTCACACACTATCATGTCGGGAGAGTAGAAAACAAGACGAAGCACATATACGTTTGGTCAGAAAACTGGAACTTTTGAAAGGTTAAAACCACTATAATTTCTCTCCTGAAGCTAAATTCTTCAGGAGAAAACTTTTGCTGAACTGAAATGAATGAACGGATCCAATGCTGATGTTTGCAATGGCATTAGTGTCCTTCCCATTTAGTAAGATGAGAGCCTGAGAGAACGTGCTTCTCTTTCCACTAATATGCGACTAGCTTTAAAAAAGTTATACAATTTCTTCATTTGAAGAGATCAATTATTTTGTCTCTGAAGGTCTGATGAATCCAACTAATAATGTTTTTTGGGAATCACCAAGATTTACATTAAATTAATGAAGTAGCGTTATTCCAGTTTTTCTGTCATTTTGTCAGAAAGGAAGATTCTGCAACGCTACTTATACTTCCTCACTTGTTTAAGGTAAGGTCCCTGTGTGTACTACTGGTAGTCTTTTCAGACAGGAAAAATTTATTCTCACATGTGCAATAAGATCGTATAGATATTTGTATCAAACCACGCCTCAAGAGCTTTATTTCTTTACGCACTAAATTTATAGTCTGATAATTTGTAGTAAACATGGATGATGGCTTGGGGATGTCCTAACGATCCTTCTTTATATTCGATTCTTCTTGCGTCAATATATTTTTACCTTTTTTTTCAAGTTATATAATCACAGATATGCATTGTTTAGCGCAGCATAGCAAGATATGGCTCTTGAGCCATAAACCTCAACTTTTAAGAAATCGCTAAAAATTGTAAATATTGTAAAAGTAGTACATTTATGTTTCCTTATAAATTCATTAAGACGTATATATCATAACATATTCCTTACCCTATTTTCTTAGAATACCTATCATTCAAGTTAATTTTATAGTTTTAACCTCTAATAGAATGCTCTACCTTGTCAAGTCTGTAAACTGTTTATTGTTAAGAAAAAGAAGGAAGGGGAATGAGGTTTTGAAGTATACTGTAAAACCAATGTCAAGGGAAAGATATTCTTATTTTGTAACAAATTGGTACTTCCCATTATCTCCTTTTGCGGGTGTAGGAGGGGAACGACTGTAGCCTCCTTTTATTTATCATGTATTTTATTGTGAACAAAGACTCCAGTAATCAGTCACCGTTAAGCCATGAAAGACAAAGAATGAAGCTGCAGCGTAAGACAGGGATTTTGCTCGTGCTCAAAGTGATTAAATAAGCATAGCCGACAGGGATTACACACGAAAATTACTTTCTTTAACAGATTTTAGTTCATTTTACTTCGAGGAAATAATTTCAGGTAAAACAGTAGCAATAAAAAGTTCAACAATAGTTAAATATAATCCCATAATAATATGTATCGCATCATTAAGAATTTTATGTTGCATATGTTTGTTTTTAATGTAATGAATGAAAAGAAATTTTATAACGACGTTATGGGTGATAATCTGTTTCTAAAAAGAAGTTATTAATAGCACTTTAAAATTGAAATATTTTAAGTTATTGATTATCCTTCGGTATATGACTTTTAGAACTCTTTGACGTTTTCCCGTCTTTGTTTGGCTCTTGTTCCATATCTCAATTTAATATATTTTTCAAAAACTGCTAAACTGCAATTAAAAACATGTACAAACAAAATAGTTTATTCATTATCACAGTAGAATACCTAAGGTTTCCCTCACTAGAATCTCAACCTAACTCATCATCATAATTTATGATTTAAATAAGAAATCTATTTTGCCATTCTTCAAATCTTTTCAGCAATAATTACGTAGCTTAATAATTTTCCTTGAACTCTTTTCAATCAACAAAATTAATAGAAGAATTTCAATCTAAACAACAATTCTCTAACCATACGTCCTTATCGTCAATCTCCCTTCATTTTCCATTAATTGCATGTCTCACTTTTATTTACATATAATTATATAATAACTGCATCTCCTCACTTCTATATTCTTCTAATTGACCAAATGACATTTCATTTTGTTTATGAAGAAATTGTAATTTTAGAGCAATTCACAGAGTGAGATAAAAGTCTCCGAGGCTAGTGAAAAGAAAACCATGAATAGCCCAGCGTCACAAAATTATGCTGATCATTTTTTTGGGGTTTTGAAGGACGTCATATTCATGAAAAATGAAAAAGGTTAGGGTTGTTTTAACGTTGCACTAGAAGCAACACGAAGGTTATTGGTTACTGACCTCGTAATTTTGAACCTCGGTTAAGGAACGAGGACGACACCTAAGCTAGCAACCCAAGAAAAAGGAAGAACGATCAATGTTCAATGCTGTTATGAGTTAACTCTTTTCCACTCATTTCAGAAAACATTAGAGCAATGTGTGACACAGATTCATATTTTTTTGAACATGCCAATTTGTCGAAAATTGATTCAAAAAGTTCTATCCTTCGTAATTTATTCAAATTAAGAATTATTAAAACATCAATAATATTCAGTTAAACAAATAAGTATTTGAAGCAGTTTAAAAAAAGAAGAAAAGATGTTAAAAGGACAAAATGATCAAAAATTGATCGATGGTCATTATCTGTATTACTTACCCTAAATGAATAAAATATTTTAAACTCAAAGAGTTATTCTGACATATATTATTCAAAACAATGCCATCTGTGACACATCAGTTTCTAGAGGAAGCAGGGAGCCTCTCTTGCTGTAGAAGAACCAATCTTCCTTTATTCATAAGTTTCTGCACAACATTGAAAACAGCATACCATTGTAGACAGCCTCTTAACTGTTGTTTTATGCAAAACAAGGTGAATATCAGATAAACTATTTGAATATGCTTGAAGGAAGTATTTAGAAAGCTCATCATTGCTGAGTATACGCATTCTCTCACTGAACTCGATTAAGAGCTGCTGACACCTAGTTCTAAGCTATATGTTTGAGAATGTTTCTGGAAGGAGCGAATCTCGTTACATACACATACACATAACTACTCATCACGACACACACACACATTCGAATATTTATGATTGAACTTAACTATTTTTAAAATAAGAAGAATAATGCCTGGTTCAGTGAGTTATATGTTTATCCAGATCAGGGAAAAAATGGAATGAAATTTCAGTTTTCTAACCATGCACTGTAAACTTCACACTTAACCAGCACACTAATAGCGGAACAAGTTATTTGCCTCTTTCAGAAACTAGTAAAAATAAAATAGTGTACGTGTATACGAGTATTCGCATAAGTGGGATTACTCACATTTTGTTGAAAATTTAGAATATAATAGATCTAATAATAACTGTTCAATTATATTATATTTTGGATCATAAGAATTACCTGACGTCAAAACGTATTCCTAATTTATTGGATGATTTTTAGAATTTTTTAAAATTCTATTAAGTTTATTAATTCATCCATAAATAAAAAACGAAATGGTTATATATAATGAGATTCGAAAAACTACATTGAATACATTCTTATTTGAAAATAAATTATATCTACTTTCAATGGCATGCTGTATTGAAATTTTAACAAATTGCTTAACAGTAACTGAACTTCTTCAATAGCTTTGATACAGTATAGATTCGTACTTTAATGTTACTTTAGGACCATAAGAAGCAATCCAAATTTTAATCGACTTTTCTAAGTAAAATGACACGTCTTAAGTCCTAAAGTATGATAAGTCTTTTATCCACTTAAGTTATATCCACATTTATCCAAGGGAATCTCGAAGGATTATAAGGATTTTATCCAACTGGGACTTAGTCACTCCTCCAATGTGTATTTTTAGGAGGCTATTGAACAATATTAGGTTTCGGAGAATTATCTAACTCACTAAATCATTTAAATACTTTTGGGTTAAAAGTATTTTGAGAACATATACGGTATAAACACAATAAGCGCCATTTTTTCTTTTCTCTTTTAGCGATGAGCTGATTTTTAAAAACATTTTCATCTCAAATGACGGGTTCAATGTTATTAGAGAGCTCCATATGACAAACAAAATAGAAGCTTCATGACATGAAGAAAAAAAAAGTATTCGTGTCTTAGTTTATACAACTTTCCAGCCATTTTTGTTTTATGTGCCAACATTTGAATGTTTTTTAAAGGTAGTTGAAATCCTAATAATGGCACTGAATGGTACAGTTTTTATACGAACCCTGAAATATAAAAGCTAATCTAAGAATTTAGATGTTCTAAAAAATACTTTATAATGTTTGTGTGTGTTGCTGTCTTAAAATTCCTATTTTTCGTATCTAAGAATAATTTCAGCAGTTATATTGTATTTCTGCTAACGTATGATTTCACATAATTTATCAATAGTTAGGTGGAAATTTTTATAATTTTTGTGTGATACCAGTTCTGCCTATATATATTAAAATACTACAGAGGATTAATGCATCAAAAACAAAATTATTTAGATTTTTTCAGGAAATTATTTAATGTTTCTTGGGATTGGTCTCGTCTAGAAATTTTTTCTGTTTTAAATATAAAACTCTGAAATTTTAAATTATATATACATCGCGTAGTTATTATTATTACTCAAATATGCAGATGATCTTCCTCTGGTTTGTACAAATATCAGTTAAATCTATTGACTGATCTACTATGTGAGGAGCGTTTTCTAGTTTAGTTCAATAGTTTTGAAACTGCTTGAAAGGGAAATAATGAAATTTATTGATCTTGCACTGTTGTTATAATTTACTTCATTTATCTATTAGTTCATTTTAATAAAAAATAAATCATACTGTTAACTTACTGAGCAGTAAAAACTTCATATAATACTATTGCATGGCTTAATATTTGTTTCCTGCTTAACAAATGCACAATATTATTAAAATGTACTTTATTTGGTATTGCTTCATTCGGTAGAAATTTTATATGAATATATATATATATATATATATATATATATATATATATATATATATATATGATTCATGATAATTGTAACAACCCATTTTAAACTCTGATGTATAAGTTTGTGATTTTTACAATTTTATAAGAAACAAAATCGTAATGCCAGCTTTTCATTTCTCCTTAGATATAAAGTTACCCTTTCGAATTATTTCTTACATATTTATGGTAAAGAGTCCTCAAGGAGCATACCTACTGTAGGCAAATAACGGTATTTATGACCCTAGGTTAACTAGTGTTGGCGCATGTGCTCGTCCTCTACCGGTAACCTCTAATTCTTTGCAGAACATGAACAGCTTTCAGCAATAACGGACGTTGGTAATAACAGAATATGTCGACACCTACAACCACATTCAAAACATCTTTAAAATAATTAATTATTTGTTACTTTAAAGTTCTAAGAAAATAGTCCAAAACAATAGGTCCGTCATCATATATTCTTAGTGTTCCAACAATGAACATTTCTTGTTCAGTCGAATCAGGAACAGGGACTAAAAAACTGTGGAAACTGTTAAATAACTGGACAAGGCTAAAACTTTCTTGTATAAATGTATTATTTGGATATAATTATTTGTTGAGAAGGTGTCTCAAGATGAGATAAGGCAGAAGTAGAAGTGAAACCAATTTTACAACAGGAACGAAGTATTAAAACAAATTTCATTTGGACGTGAGAAAACTGAACCAAATGACATTGATGAATTTGAAGATTTTAAAAATAGTAAAGTTCGTCTTGAATATTTGGAGATAAGAATTAATGATTCAAAGTCAATGATTTATTTTGATTATGAAACATTGATTGCAGTTGAAAAAGATAAATATGGAAGTGGAAATTTTCTTGTTCCAACAAGAATTTCACCTTTAATACTTGCTACGTTTTCAGGATAACTATAATTTTCAATTTTCAGATGATCAATTTACTCAGTCATAGAAATTACGGTGTTTGAATTCATACTTTTCCAATGATGTTAAAGAATTTGCACCTCTATACTTGATACTTTTTCTTCATTATGTAAAGTCCTAGAATCATGATATGTTAATAAAATATTAATTGTTGATATTCACAAACAATAAGTTTTTAAATTTATAAAAAGGGAACGTAAAAATACAAAAGAAATTCGTGAAATGATTCAATGATAAAGAAATGTTTATTGGCTTTGAAAATAACAAAGTATGAACAAAATGATTTATTTGATGTATGTTAACTAAATATCATGCTTAAGAAATTAGATTTTGGCCATATTTTATTTGACTCTAAAAGCAAAAGATGTTCTCGCTTTTAATGAGTGTACAACTTTTTTAGTACAATGCGAAACGCTTATTTTAACAGTGGATGTAATCTATGCAGTCAGAACAAAATTAATGAGACCTAATTCTCCTTTGAAAATCACACCATTTTAACAAATCAAAATGTCCGAAAACTAGACCTGCATAATTTGTAAAGAAAAAATTCCATATCTAATGTATCGATGTAAAACATTTTGTGAAGCTCTCTGATAAAATACTAGATCTTACCGGGTTACTTAAACTATGTGAATTATACTTCTGAAAATACACAGAAAATTGCAAATTGCAATTTTCTATGCATTCAAAAACTAATTCGAATTTTCATTCTAAAACTAAATCAAAAAGTGTATTCTCAATAGATCAAAAAGTAACCCTACGTCCCAGTGAGGATTTCTAAACAACAAAACAAAATTGATGCGTATGGGAGGTAATAAAGACTTCAAATCTACATGATACAGCCATAATTAACGCAGTTATACAAAACAAAAAAGAATGTGTAAATATCAACAAGGAATATTTATTTAACAAAACAACAAAAAAAAAATAGTATAATTAAGTAATCAGGGAATTTTGATTCCGTTTTCAAATATAAATATTTTATGTAGAAATATGTGTGATTTGCTTGGTACCAAATGTTACTTAAGACGTTTCAGAAATAAAAATTCCCTAAATTTTAGAACCAACGGAGCCCTATTTATTAAAACTTAAAGAGATTTATGCTTTATTGATTGATATATATATATATATATATATAATTTCTTTTGTATAGTAAAATGTAACGTGTACAAAGGGAATGAGGAATTATTATTCAGAGAAAATAAATTTGGATAGATTGTTGGTGGATCAAACACTAGTTATAACTTATGTTATGTCATTAATTATGTAATTCTGTCGAAGCCACACTAAAGTATTTTCTTATTACACTTGATCATCTTCAAACACTGATCCGAATCATCAACTCGTCGTTGTTTTTGGTCAAAAGTGAGCTCGCGAGACGCCCACTTTGCACAGAGCTTTCTCATACCCAAATATTCGTGAATGATATGATGTACACGTTCAGTTTATATCTTCAGAGTGTCTGCTATTTCATTCAATTTCAATTTACGGTCATTCAAAATCATTTTGTGAATTTTTTTAATGTTTTCGTCGGTAACAACCTCTTTTGGGCGTCCACTGCGTTCACCGTCTTCGGTGCTCATTTCACCACGTCTAAACTTAGCGTACCAATCCTTAATGGTTGATTTTCCTGGAGCAGTGTCCGGAAACTCGGCATCAAGCCAAGTTTTTGCTTCAATTGTATTTTTTCCCTTCAAAAAGCAATATTTTATCAACACGCGAAATTCCTTTTTATCCATTTTTTTCACAATAACAAAAGTTGCTTCACTCAAAATGCTATAATTCACAAACTAATGATCCGACAGCTGTCAAATTTATACTCGCATCTTTTGAGGGTTAGGGCTAACTAAAAAACATATGGATTTAATTCTAGTAGCACCATCTATGTGTCAGGCCGGGGACTTTTCAATTAGGAATTTTTATTCTTTTGGTATTTTAGTACTTTTGCTACGTGATCATTATTTTTGTCAGTTGACAAAAATTATTTCAATCCTTGGTCAGAAGAAATAAGACTGATGTAGTGCATCTTCTACTTCGTACCAAGTGGTAAATCTAAACTAATGAAATTGTTTTCTTTCGTGGCATCTATTATCTGCACCCCCAAAATTAATTTCTGGGTACGCCGATGTGATAAAGTCTCGAATGAAATGGATAATGATTTGTATGGACTCTTTTTTTTATGTTTGTATATTCATTTGTCTTGTAAATCGAAGGCCATTCACCCCTAGAGATAATCAATTATTTAATTTCTCAAGCTCTAAGAGCCACATTGAAAATATTTATATAGAGAAGGGAAAGTGCTTTAAAATATATTTGGATAGTGGGACTAACATGGGAAGATCTAAGAGAGAAATGAAAACATTGACTAAATTAGTAAGAGACCGAGAGGAATTTTTATCTACCTTTTTTGCAAAAGAAAGTATTAAATGGTCATTTACTCCATTTATTCCCCCTAGAAGTCCAGATTTGAGAGGAATATATAAAATGATACAAATATTAGTTCAGTCGTTTTACGGGAAATTCAAAATTTAGTTACGAGCTTTAATAACTCAATTTGAATCAATTTTGAAACCTCAATTTCTTACTCCACTTTCAGTCGACGTGGATGATTTAGAGATTTTGACAAGATCTTATTTTTTTATCGGAAGACTGTTCACATCTGTAGAGGAATTAAGTTGTGAATCAAAGTCTAAGAGCTTGGGAAAGAATAAAATAGATTTGACAATCTGAAATCGATGGAGATTTTCCTATTTGAATAGTCTGCATTAAAGGGGGGACTGGATAATTAATAAGGATAACCTTAAAATAGGGATCATGGTTTTAACTAGGAAATAACATTTTCTTCTTTGTAAATGGTTAATTGGGACATGTTGTAGAAGTTTATCTGAGAAAGAATAAGAAAGAGAATTGCTGAGATAAAAAATAGTTAAGTATTTATATAAAAGTTCATTAATAGACTGAGTTTATAGAAAACTGAAAATTAAATATGTATAAATATCTACAGCATTATAAATTTTGAATTTATTTTATTTTTTATATTTTGTATCATTATTTATTATGTATTACTACCCCTTTTCTATTTGTGTGTTCCATTGTATCTTTTGAATTTGAACTAATTATCTATTGAATATTAATGCTTTATGTTTAGCTGAACATTTTATTCACTATTTTTATGTATTAATTCATATTTAAAAAGTTGTTACAATTCGTTCACGTACATAAATTGTTGCAAGAGAATAATGGCAAGGCAAAGTGAGATGTTGATGTGTGTGAGCACCTTCATCCTGTAATCGGTAATACTAGGAAGATTCTGGACAACTCTCTGCAATAACGGATGTGATTAATCACTGTATATGCCGAAACCCACAACCAACATGGTTGAAAAATGATTAATTGTTACGATAAGTTTGAGATAAAAATATTTTAAAAAAATTCGATCGTCATCATCTACACCTAATTTTTAAGAAGAGCAAATATGATAATTCTCTATTTTGAAACATCCTCCTTGTTTTTCTATAATCAATATTTTCAATCCTTTCTTACATTTTCAGAATTTTGTCTAGGTTACAGATAATTTTTAAAGTTACTCTGATGCTTCTTGGCCAAATATGGATCTTGTGCAGAAAGGAATCAATCAATCAACCAAACAGAGCCTAGAGAGTTCCTTAGATTATTTTATCATTCTGACTCATTAAATCAATGAGAGAGAATTTTTACTTTTCTTTTCTGATTCTGTATAAGTATTACAGTATTCTGCTCTTAAGGTATCCGAACACGTTGAAATGGCCAATTTCGGTCAAAATACACATTTTTTGTTTTTTATTATTTTGAGTAGAGCAATCATTTAGCTTTACAAAACAGGTTTTCTTTTGTTTCTACGTTACCTAGAGGCGAAGTTATGCTAGATTTAATAAAAATACCAGTACCGGAAGTAGGCATTTAAAGGGGCGGAAGTGGGTATTTAAATGATCTGAGACCTGTCAAAAATGTGTTAAAATATTGTTTAAGCAGCTATTTTTTGGAAATACAGTGTTTATATTGTTTCAAGAAAATAATACAAGTAATTTGTGCTTTTAAGACTGTATGGCAACACCCAATTTCTTTAAAAAGTTTGGCAACAATATTGTGTTTACAAAACTTAAACTTGATCTGTGACAGTACTGTTTTCCAATCTTGTGATTTATTTCGATTAACCTTATTTTCTGTGGATATTTTTCATTTTATTAATTAGCATTAGTATTTTGTTAAAAGTCATGGCTAATAAGAAAAATCGAAGTTCTGTCCGAAAACATAAGTTTAAAGGAAACCGATACACCAAGAATGTGGATGAGAACAACACTGATAGATGTGTTTCAACAACAGTAAGTGAAACAAAACTTCAATCAAATTCAAAACCAATTGATAATTTAGAATATAAAGATCATAACATAGTAATTAATTTTAAAATTTTTAATGATTTTATTTCCTCAATTAACTGTCCTGAGTGTTTTCAAAATGGTTTAAATCTTTTCGAAGAATCAGTATTTGGTTTAGCATCTAATTTGTTACTGAAATGTTCAAACTGTGATTATTCCACCTCCTTTTGTACATCTCCAAAAGTGAACAAAATGCACAGCATCAACCTTGCTTTAGCTTTTGGATTGAGGATTATTGGAAAAGGACATTCTGCTGCAAAAAAACTGTGTTCAGCTATGAATCTGAACATTCCATCTAAGACAGCTTACAGATGTCTTGAAAAAAAGTTGGAGAACGTTTCCCGTAATGTAGCACAGAAAATTATGAATGAGGCTGCCACTGAGATTCGTGAGAAAAATAATTTTGATGAAGTTGTTCAGTGTGGCGTGTCAGTCGATGGAACATGGCAGCGAAGAGGACATTTGTCTTTAAATGGATGTGTCAGTGCCATATCCATAGATACTGGTAAAGTGCTGGACATAGAAATTATGTCAAAAATGTGCAGATATTGTCAAAAAAATCCTGAAGGTAGAGTAACTCATAAGTGTGCGAAACATGTGGGATCATCAGGTGCCATGGAACCCGTTGGTATCTATCGTATGTTTGAAAGATCAACCCAGGCGAGGAAATTAAAATATGTGCATTTTAATGGGGACGGCGATTCAAAAGGGTTTGAATCTATTAAAAATATTTATGGTGAAAACAGTGTCACAAAGTTTGAATGCATAGGACACATTCAAAAGCGCGTGGGTTCAAGGCTTCGAAATTTGAAATCGAAACAAAAAGGTATAGGAGGTCGAGGAAAACTCACCGACAGTTTTATTGATAAACTACAAAATTATTATGGTATTGCTATCAGAAGCAATGTGAACAATTTAGAAAAGATGCAAAGTGCTGTAATTGCTGCCTTTTTTCATTGCTGTTCAAACAAAAATCAGCCCATGCATGGCCAGTGTCCAGTTGGCTCCGAAAGCTGGTGCAAATACCAGCGAGCTGTGGTGAATGGAAAGGCATATAATGATACTGGAAAAGGACTACCCAAAAACATAATGAACATCGTAAAACCTCATTATATGAAACTATGCGACAAACTCTTATTGAATAAATGTTTGCATGGGAAGACACAAAATGCAAATGAAAGCTTTAATAGTGTTTTGTGGAAATTTGTACCGAAAGAAGTTTTTGTTGAATTACAAACTCTACGATTAGGTGCTTACTTGGCCGTCATACAATTTAATAAAGGTTTTCAAGGTTTTTTCCAAGTTTTAAATGGAGTTTATGTGCAAGTAGGAGCAAATACATTGAAAGGGTTTGCTCAACTTGATGAAGAGCGGATAACGGAATCGAGACGACATTCATCTTGTAGTGTGAAAACTGCCAGAAAAAAAAATAGATCTAAAAAGAAGAGAAAATATGCCAAAGATGAGATGTATGAAGGTGTAACTTACAAATCTGGGGAATTTTAGCCTACCACATGGATAATTTAATGTAAAGTTACAATGATTTAAACTTTAAATGCATTTTTCTCAAAACTGTTTTTTACGCATTATGTGTGCACTGTGAAGTTGATAACTGAAAAAGTTTTGTATATAATTGTTTGAAATTTTCTGAACCATATATTTATATTATAATCTAGAGTACCTACTAAAATAATTCTTATTGAATGAAAATTCTCCAAGTTAATACCTGTAATTTAAAAAATAGCTTTGTAAATATGTCTAATTTCTCACATTATTTACTCGATAAGCTGTAAAATTTGTATTTTTCAGTAAAACTTTAAAATTTTAGTAGGTCCTCTAGATATATTAATGTAATTTATTTTAATATTACTTTTTTTGAGATAAGTCAATTATTTTTGTCTCTAGAGCTTTTGCAGTTTAATCAAAAAGTGGTTAAAATTACACTCAAATATATCATTTTTGAAACAAAAAGATAATTTATTTAAAATATTATTGGCTCAGTATTAATGTTTATAGGCATTGATTCCCAAAAAAGCATTTATAATGTTTTTGTATTGTTTTTTTTAAAAAAGTGCTCTGAACGTGTTCGGATACCTTAATTTTTACTTTGGCTGGCTGTTGCCTTGCCATTCCCAAATATATTTTTTTCAGGTTTAAAGAGATGTGTAAAGTTGTTAAATTTCTGATTTGTTATTTCTATTATTGTAGATGCACATACCTTTGGTTATCATATAGGAAGTTTATTACAACTTACTTCTGTCTTTCAATAAAAATAAAATCAATGTGATTATGTTATAATTTATTTTAATAGAACTAAATCCTTTTTGTGATTTATTACTCACGATCTAGTAGAAGATAATAAATACACGAGGCAAAATATTTTGATTAAATCACATACGAAATGAAGTGAAGTACTTAAATCTCTGCCATATCCATATAATTGAAAAAATACTTAGCCGATGCGTTGGAAAATATAAAACTGGCACTGGTTGGAAATACTTCCTGACATTTATCAAAAGTGAGACGCTTAGTGTTTCCACTACAAGTCTATAAATGTGGTTTCGATACTTCTCTCTCCCTTATAGTAATAGCATCAGCAGAAATGTGCCTGTTATACGAGAGTTGTTCGATAATTCCTTGGAAATTCCAAGAGATAGCACTCATATAATCGAAATTGATATGTTTTTAGTAAGCATCATGACTTACTAGTCAGCTTCCTCAGTTGTTTCCATCACATGGTTTCGTTTTTATTATTGATTCAAGCAAGAAACTTGTGTTTATTTAGAAAAATGAAAAAAAGTGAAATTTTTCAGGTGTGATATAATACTTAAATTTAAAAAGCTTAACACTGAAACGCTGAGTCGGATGAAACTCATGACACATCTGCGCCTGTGTTTTCAATTGTTGTTCATTAGGTAAATGAGTTTAAATATGGCCGTACATCCCAAAATATGAACTTTGTTCGTAACGTCCAGTGAAAGTGACTATTTCTGGAATGATTGACGAAGTCCACGATATGGTTTTCAGTGATTGACGAATCAAAGTACACGAACTACTTAAGGCCACTAGCATATTGGAAGGTAAATCTTTTTCATTTTATCGGGGTTAAAAATTCTCTGCCAGTTGGTGGAAAATAAACACAGTTGCGTGGTTGACTGTTAGACAATTTTGGCACCTTTTCGTCATAATCCTGGCGAGTTTCTACGTTGATACATAACTTTAGACAAAAAGTGGATACACTATTACTTTCCAGAGATAAAGAAATTGTCAAAACTGTTGGCGAATGGGCTACGAAGAAAGCAAAGACAGTGAAATCGGCCTACAAGGTGATATTTTTTTTTTTTTTTTTTTTTTTTTTGCGATGCATGTGGTATAATCTGCACCGATCGCTTGGAAAAAATTGCTGAAAAAGGGAAAAAATAACTGGAGAATAATATGCGTCGGTATTCGACCGTTTTAGCGAAGAAGTCGAGAAAAACAGATCTCATTACAAAAAGAAAAATATCCTCTCCCATGAAGACAATGCACGGGTGCAGTTTTGATGGTTAAAGTCATGTAATTAAAGTTACAATTGTTACAATATCATACCCTATTTGACCCCCAGTGACTTTTTTCCCAAGCTTAATAAAAGGTTTTAGCATACAACAGCTCACGTCGAACGAAGACATTATCGTCCAACCAAATACCAATTTTAAGGACCTTCCGAAATTTCACTTTTTAGATGGCTTTAAAAAGTTAGAGAAATGCTTGGAAAAATGTATACATTTTAGAAGGAGACTACGTTGAAAAATTAAAAATATTTATACATCTACCAAAATAATTTTTTTTATATTTTTTTCTCTCTATTTATTTTTCTATATATTCTTTTTTTATATATTAAAAGACTTATTGAACGACCTCCGTACCCAGAGTGAATCGGATAAGTCATTCCTAATTAGTGGTTTAAAAAATCTGCTTTTTAAATGGTTTTAAAGATGGTGGCATAAGTATTTAGACAAGGTAGAATAAAGGCTTCTTCCTTGGCTAGATCATCAGCAATTTAATTCCCAAATAACCTTGCATGGGACGGAATCCGTTGAAAGTAGATTTCATGTTCCGGCAAAAGATGTTTTAGTGTTTCAAGAAGAAAAACGGTTGGTTCTATTACCGACCTCAGTTAATTTCCTCAGATACTGGAGGGCACTGTATCTTTATGACATAATCCGAATTTCGACGAATGAGGTTTCACTTAAAATAAATTACATTAAGTACCTCTTATTCTCAATAATATCTTATTCAAATGAGTAAAAGTCTAGATTCCTAATATTGCGTTTATTAGAAAATAAAGGTCTTATTGAATACATAACTGACCTAAATATTATTTTCATTTCCACTGCCATCGGTGCAAATTTGAATTACAGAATTAGGAATTCGATTGATGATTCCAAGAGCACATTTTTGCAGAGATGAACAGGAAAAACACGACATTTATTATAAATAGTTTTGATCTTGAATAGAATACTTAACACAAATAATAAATGTAAATTTTCTTGATTTTGATAAATCCTATTTTACGAAGTATTAACCTTTGTCAATTTGCGTTGTCATGTTGATATCTTTTCTTCGGGCATCCGATCGGAGCCCTTGGATGTTCTTAATCTTCCTGGGAGACGTATGTATGTATTTTTTCATCAGAATAACTTATACAGCATCTCATTAGATTAAGTGTCTGATAGAAATTTAGAGGTTTTTTTTTTCATTTATGAAAAAGGAAAAATTACAAGAAATTAATCAATGTAAATAAATAACAAAGTTCTAAGTAACAGTTTTAACTCTAATCGACAAATTATTTGAAATTTAATTACGTAATATTCAAGTAAATGAAAAAAAATTAAATATTTAATAAGTAAAACAATTAAAAGCATAGCATTTAGGAGGTTAAATAGAAGTATTCTATTAACAACCATTTTTGAAGTAACATTTCAAAATCTCATTTATCTCATACAAATGTGTAATTTCAAAATTTATCTCATATAAATGTAGATTTTTATTTAGCAGGTGATCTATCGTTTGTTGTTTCGAAAGGAAATGTTAGTCCGATATAGTATACATACTATATTGTATAATATCGAGTTGTCTTAAAATTACATTAACGTATTTAATGTAAATAATATTTTCCTTCTCGACTAGTGGTATTGCTAGACGCTTCACCTAAAATGTATATCAAGGATGTCTATAATACGGATCCAGATCCTTGTCCGGCTCTCCCAGATAAGGGTGCTACTCTGATGCAAATATGTATAAAATATGGTTAAATAAAACTACTAAATGTCCAAAAATAATTTATCACCTTCTTACTTTTTATAAAATTATCATTTAAATTAAAGTAATCAGTTTCCAAAAGTATAATTACTTTAATTCATATTTTGTTCATCAAGTTACTTAATAAAGTCATTCAAAATAGTAATAAAAGTACATTACACTGATTCTATCATACAATTTTGAAAGGAGAATTTTTAAAAACCATATTTGCTTATGGGAACTTTATGAATGTTTTCCACCTTTGCAGTTAGCTTCCAAAAGTTTGATCGATGAATTCTTAAGGCAATGTGCACATACTTAGTCATATTCCGATAAGCTAAAACAGACCGATGCTGGTTTTTAATCCAGAATTTAGTCGGAGGACAAAAATAATTTTTGGGAGGAAACTTCAATGTTTCTATACTTTATTTTTATTGATTTCTGACAAAGCGTAAGCGTGATCACGCAATTAAACAAGCTCTTTTTGAGAAAAAAATACTGTGTGTGCTCTACAGTAATGATTACTGTTGCTGATATGCTAAGGCAGTAATCCTGTGATTAAAAAATGTCTTGATGGAAACATTCACATTATTTTCGGGAAATTTTAGAATTTTCCACTTGCAACACTGAATGAATGGCACTTTCAAATATTCCCTTCTTAAATATAGCATCTAAAGACAGTGTAGTTGGCTACTCCTGACTTATACAGTAAATAATCTTTAACCCAACATTCGATGTTTCGCTACATTATGTAGAACGGCTCCGATAGGAAAGATTTGCTATCAGAATATTTCATGTCAATCTTTGACCTTGTTCATTTTCATTTCACTACAGTAAGTCTAGTTTTTTGGGGGAACATATCCCGTTTGCATAATATTATATACATATCTATTTGCATTATCTACAAATTTTCTCTCAGTCAGCAGGTGTATTTCCAATATGAATGAATAGATTAAACACAATTGTTATTACCAGAATAGATTGACACAATTGTTATAGCTATCACTGAAATGTATTAATTTCCCTTCCAATGCAGTGTTTTTACGAATACAAGAATATTAAATTAAACTATTGTTAAATGCTTATATTTGATTTTGTAGTTGCTAGAATGAGACGAAATACTTTTTAGAATCTATAACGATTGCCTTACATTACTCGACTCTGGCACCATATAACACTATAATATATTAAGCAATAAATACTAACTCCAATTGAAGACATGTAAGAAGGAATAACAATATTTTCTTATTAGTCAGTGAAGGATAGTTAAAGTCATTCTCTCTAGAGTCCCAAATTAACTCATTTATTTTAACGTAGAATCAACTAATAAATTCTTAGCTAACCATTTCAATAAATTCACAAACAGCTGATTCTTATCCTAATACTTCTAATATAAAATCCGCTTCAATTTATCGAAGAGGTCGATAACAATTCCAGACAACAATTCCAAATAACAATTCTCCTTCAGCAAGTCGTTATCCTCTATCTCACCTCTTCCTTTCAATCTACTTCATTTATATTTCATTATCTCTAAATCGATTCTCCACTTCTATCTTCATCAAATATACCTAATCACGTTTTATTTTCGCTGGAAAAAAATTGCAGTTTTACAGTAATTTTACCGCTTACAAATTGATATAAAGTCTCCGAGATTAGTGAAGAGAAAATTACGATTAATCCAATATCACAACCACTCCCCAGAAAGGAAACGTGATATATCGCTGGGTCCTATAACCCAGCTAAAGATTAAAATTAATATTACAGCGAAAATTCACTAGATTTATTACTTAACTATTGCAGATAACCTCACAAGTATTTCAGTGAAGAGAAAAAAATGCGTATAGTTCAACGTCACACATCTACACAGGTTCAAAATATGCGTAATAGCATTACGCATATGTTTTCATCATTAATCTTTTAAACTAGAATGACTAGAACTCTCTGATATGCTTACTAAAACCGTACTGACGCTCGACACTCTGGCAAAATACCTAAGCCGATCGCGTTGCAGTCCTGAACGTGCTGGATTTATTATTAGGAACATTTACTGTATATAACTTGAAAAAATTATAACTGAGAATGGAAAACGAAGTACATAAATAAAATCCATGTCGTAGGCTTGACCAAATACTTCTAAAAATAAAAATGAAAGTGAAATAAAACTGTATGTTCGCTCAGATAATTGAATTATTCTATGTTGTGTTATCCAGAAATTATTCGATCAGAAATTTTATTCTGTATAAGGAAGCGAAACATTGTTTAATTTCAATCTTTGTATCAAGGGCATTCAAAATTTAAATTTAATTTTAAAGAAGTTTGACATTTTTTTTCTCATTTCAATCATTTTAGAAACGACGTTGTAAATCGGAATAAGTTTGAAAGAAGAAAAAAAACTTTCAATTTAAAACAAAAAACAGAAGAGATAATGTTTGTTATTTTAAAAAATAAACACATAACTTTTTATTTCAATTTGAAATACCATTAGGGTTTTGAACATTTTCTTATAATCACATAAAATCTAATTCATTAAGTAAGAAAATCTTTGTCTATTTCGTTGTGAAAATGACAATAGTCTCGCTTACATAAAAATACAAACTTTTTTTTATGTCTGCAGTCTGTAGAGGCTTTGGATCATTATATGTTTTGAAGAAACTTAGATGTTTTTGAATATTCTTTCTGCCTCGTTACTTTCCTACATGTTATTTTTTCCAACATTCGAAATTGATTTAATTTTGTCTCTAACCATATACACAAAAATATGTTTTTTCCCAATTAGTTTTAAATGCAGTTAAAAATAACTTTAAATATAGTTAAGAGTAATTTCTTTTATAATTTTATTTAGATTTCTTTGTCCAAGTAAATTGATTTTTTGATTCAAGTATAAATAAGTTATCAAATTTCATTAGAATAAAACTAAAGTAACGAAATTCCTTTTATAAATTAGAAGATATTCTTTACTTCAATTAATCTCGTTCTTCTTTCTTTTACAATAAAGATTTCTCAGGGTAGAAACGGTTTATGTAACCGAACGGTCATGGTTGCCAGTCTATAATTGGCAATATTTCCATCTAGTCGTTTGTTCAATTCATGGTGTTTCTAAATACTGTTCGGGCAATAAGATCAAAGTCTTTAGAAATAAAACTGTTCTCTGGTCTTAAATAAAGTTCAAAATGATGCGATCTGTCTCTAGCAGCCCTCGAATAGTTTTTAGGAATGTGACAATAATACAATAGATCACTGTATTCAGAAAGAAATAGAAAAGAAATAATAAAAGGAAAATTTTATTCATTTTATGTTAATAAACAAGAGCCAATTGTTATTTATAAAAATTATTCAATAATTGTAATTTTAAATTTCCTGAAATAATTCGATTGTAAAAAATAATGAAACTGCAATGCAGCTACAATAATTTCATCACGCACGCACCTTAACTTTTGATTACTAACGTGAAGTGCACGACCAGCTATGGAAATTACTTTTGTAACACTTTTCATCACAATAATGTTTGTGTTTAGCATGTTTCTAAGTGATTTTTTTAGTTTTAGTTAACGTAGCACTAGAAGCAACAAGAGGGCTATAAACATCGGGTCTCAAAAATTTTAACCTCGGTCAAGTGACGAGGACGACACCTGAGCTGGCACCCCCTCTCCTAACTCCTCCATCCCCTCTCCTCTACCACGGTAACGGGAGGACTTTGGACTCCGATAGAATTAACGTGCATCAGTCCTGGCTACACGACGATTCTTAGCTGTCAAGGATTGAACCCCCGACTGAACAAAAACCGCCGGCCACGAATCCGAAACCATGGCCACTAGGCTACGGCGGCCACTGTTTCTAAGTGATATAAAAGATAAAAGGTGGAAAAGTATTGACAGCGCAAGCTGTAATGAATATTTTCAAAGATAGGAGATATAGGGCTGGTTAAGTGATATTAATCGCTACAAACACGCGTAGAGCTTTGACTCCATCCAAGTCTCTTGCATATTGATTATGATTCTTGTAGTCTTGATAATGATTCTATTGCCCTTTTGAAATGTATGAAATTATTTTTCTATTTAGTAGGTTGTCACGTCCCCATTTAAATGTTTTTTTTTCCTTCTGTACTTTTGTGAAACCTGCTACCCGTCTAAAAAAAAGTTAAAGTGGAAAGAAACACCAAGCGGAACGGTTATAGATTTAGCAACTTTCATTACTAATAAAAAACAAATTCTGCTTGTTCCTAAAATGAAATTAACTGTTTTGTCAAGCCATTAAACAAAGGTCCCTTCTCGTATATTTGGATCTATAAATTCAGTCAAGAAGTGTTCGCATTTTCTACAAATTGCTTATTTGCGAGTGATATTTTTCAATAATTTTTTCTGCATGATAGCTGGGATTTATTACGCACGTATCAAATACTTTTGTCAAAATGTTCACTACTCTATTGGTTACGAAATTACTCATTGTAAATGTAAATGTTTCAAAATCATTCAGAAATAAACATCTGGTATCGCTCATAAAACATACAATTACGATAAATGAAATTTTGAATGATACTTAGTATAAATCATTCAGAAAGTATTATAATAATTATCAGATACGAGAAAATTATTTTTAAAGTTATTTCAAAGCATTTAACGCAGTGAAAACAAGTAAAATATTTAATTTGACTACCTGTATGAAATGTAATTCAATTTTCAGTACTAGCTCCAGAAAAAAATATTCAATCATAAAGAATTATTTTATAACTAAGAAAATATATATTTATCAATGCTAAAGATTTGTGATATATTAAACTTCAAAACTCTACCAAAAAATTATCATCAAATTAATTTCAGCTGTGAAGATCCATCACAGCTAGCATATTGTACTAGGGCGCTATATTTTTTTTTAAAAAAAAAACAAAATAAAGTAAATTTATTTAACAGACCAAGAATCTTGAGAAAAAAAAGAATTCTAGATGACGTTGATAAATCAAAAGATTCTCCGCGGAAAATTTACTTTAATGTACAATCCAAGTAATTATACGAACAAACGAAACCAATGGGACTAATAACACTTCGTTAAGATTACTAAGAAATTTAATCTATTAAGCCCATTTGACGTCGAAATAGTATATCTCGATTCTTATTTCATCGTGTATTTCCTCAATAAAGTTTTAATTTTATTTTCGTAATAAATCAAGGATTTCTCAATATTACTTCATACCATGCATTCTTACAGTCGCCTATAAATTTTGAGAAATCGTATGAAAAATATTCAAAAATCTAAATAAATTTTTATTGTTTTTAACGTAAATATCAGTTTGCAACTTAATCTGAGGATAAGATCACACAAAACTGCTAAAATACCTTCATGTTTCTTGGAAAATTATACGAATTTAGAAATTGAAGGTATTTATTTATAAATGTGTCAAATATCGGGAATTTCAGTGAAATTTAGAGATTTAATTTATCTGATGTTTGTATTAGGGATTACAATATCAACAATCAAATTTATTTAAAAATATATCTGAATAATTTAGATAATTTATTACAATTAATCTTTGAATTCAAGAATATTTGATTAACTGTAAGAAAGAGAGGTGCAGATGGTAACTGAAATTCGATAAATTAAGGTAAGGGAGGTAGGGAAAAATGATCTATAATTTTATACAAAGTTCAAATAATCCTCACTTTCTTAAAATTAAACGTAAGGAACGTCATATTTTAACATGGTGATATTTATGTACCAGTACCAATGTACCTGTTTATGTAAAACAACTCAAATTTATACACATAAATAATATGAGCAATTAATAATCAATAGTTCTATTAATATTAGTAAGTAGAGCATTTAACTTTAAGTACATCTTGTTTAAAAATATCTTTGAAAAATAGACAGAGTAGCTAGAATTGTAATATTCTACACACTGAATATTATTATAATTTGAAAATTTGAATTTAATATATTTTTTTAAAATTTTAGTTCTACGACTGAAATTTCTCTACATATATACATATACATACACACACACACACATATATATATATATATATATATCTCGTAGTTTATAAATTGTGAGTATTTCTTAGATAAAAATTACTTTCACTGCATAAGAAAATAACCTCAGTTTATATTGTAGAAAATATCAACACTATAGATAAAGTACTTTTTCAGGAAAGTTGGCTAGAATCCTCAAAACGCACGCACACGCACGCATTCTCTAAAAATAGCAAGTAAAGATATTTTTTCCTATGAGACATGACATGTTTGCTTATAATATTAAAATTCTACTTTTTAGAGCTGTGTTTATCAAATTCTCATAAAAAACATATATCTGTGGGACCTCTAATTTTTAACTGCAAAATGAAAGATAAAACTTAAATATTTTAATATCACGGTTATTTTGAGCGGTTAACTTAAGCATTGCTTAAGTATTTTAATATAATGGTTGGTAAGTTTATATAATTTATAAATTATATAAGTTTGTTATTAAAAGTTGTGAAAGTCCCTGAATAAATTCTCTTTCAGACTCCTACTTACTTTAGGTAAGTATTGTTATCATAAAATTGAAATATCTTAACTATTGTTTTCTTTTACATGGTTCTTATTGATATTGGATGCCCTTTTCTAAAAGTACCCTAGTGACTTTTCTCTATTTTTGACTCTCCTTGTCTACCACCTTGTCCCATTTTTACATCTAGATTACAGTTTAAGCGCAGATTGGTGAAATTTTGTCCTTACGCAATAAACACTGTCTCTGCACTCTAAATTATTATCCTTATTATATGGCCCTGGCATAAAACGGAGAGATTTACTGTTAATAATCCTTGTGTTGTTCTAGAACGAAATTAATTCTCTCAAATCAATAACCACATAAGATTGTCGGGTAGTATAATATTGATTATTCCTCAGGCAATGTTTTTATCTTTAAAGTCATCGCGCAATTCTGCGTGGAAATGTGATGAGTTGGATATTAACTTAATCTGGACTCCTAATCTGAGTGGAATTTGAATTTCACATTTGTCAGTAATAACTCACAATGTGTATCCACAGCAGATTCTATCACAAAAAACGCTAAATCTGAAGTTCTAATACTAATAAATAATTATATTAATGCCATAACATATTTGAATGAAACAAAAAAAAATGCGAATGAAAAAAAATTAAATTGTCTAAAATGACTTAACAATACATTTATTTCAAACAACTGAGTGAAATATATTCATTCAAAACATTTTTTTTCTTTGCATCTTTTGTCAAATTTCGAACATGGAATGTACTTCATTATAACAGATTTTAACGACAGATACATATTTATATCGCCTTGCATCTAATAGAATTTGTGGAAATAAAGATGAAAAAAACTATACACAACAATATGTTCTCTTTTCTGCCTGAACATAACCTGCCAAAACTATTCGTAACTAATAAAAATATTTTTATTATAGTGTTTTATGTCCGGAGGGAATGGATTTTTCTCTTCGGGGAGAGGCCATGTCAGAATATTTCATGCTGACATTTCTAGAGTGTTATGCCGAGCTTTTTAGAGGTACGATCGATATAAGAAAAAAATGTGGGATTTAGGTGAAATAACATAGAGACGAACGAAGAAAATGAATGTATACTATTGCATGAGATTGCAGTTTAGTACAGTAATAAAAACAAGATTTCCTTAAGGGTTTACAGTATCCTAAAATGGCCAAAATATTAAAAATAATTTCATTACTCTTTTAAATAACTTTCTTTAATATGAATACAAAATTTCGTAGTTTTAGCTACATTATTTAGTGAGCCATTTAAATATTCTTTAACTGAGTGCTTGGTCCTTTAATTGACTTTCAAAGCTTTATACTACTTTTAATCAGCTTTTTATTCTTCATGAAGATCATATACTTGAAATGTTAAGATTTCTTTTGTAATTATTCAAAGGTTTTGAAATTTTTCTGGTTGCTCAGTGTGATACGTTTACACATTTTGTACATGGAATAAAAATTTAGGCAAATAGGCGTTTTCTTTAAATCCACAAAATTAAGTATAGCTATTTTTCGTAGTGTCCAACCGAAAGAAAAACCGTGCAACTCTAAATAACATTAGTACAATTAAACATATGCGCATATTTGAAAAACATTTCTAAGAAATGAGTAAATAAAAATGTTTTGTTGTAGGAGTAGTAGGTATTTTAAAATCTTGAATTATTCAAAAAAATTAAAATTTTAAATAATTGTTTCAAATTGAATTTTTCTTTTACATAACTTCATATTCTATGAATGTTCAAACAGGGTGAATAAAACATTTTTTTATAAGTGTCTGGATTAAAAGACGTTGCTCATTGGGTCCTGTGTCAGCTTAATAACTTTCAAAATTATCATTTCAATCAAACAAAGTTGGTGTCAATGTTAATAGAGATCAGTTTGGGAGTGTAGTTATGTCTTTAAGCTTTTATTAATTAATTGTAGAAACTACATGATTTAACGTGTATAATAAATCATCATGGTTCACTATATGCATAAGTCCCCTTTATTGAAGCGTAAGAAATTTGAAACCATATTGCATACTAGTTTTTTTTTTAAATGGTACATAAAAGCAAATATACCTTACAAATCCTGTCTATATCCAACTAAGAGGGGTAAATATTTTAAAAAATTTACTTTTATAGTTCTATAGAATTATTAAAATATCATTATTAGGCACACACAAAAATTCTAAGGTCTACTAATAACATGAAAATATATATATCACAAACACAAGATAGATATGGTATTCTACAGTTCCTCACATGTTTTGATAACTGAAAATAATAATATACTTTTTCATAGAAACCATCAAATTCCTCACCAATCACAGTCAATCTGAAGGTTTTCAGTGATGTAAGTCATGAAAATTTGAATTTCTTAGAAATGAGTCATTTGTTAATTTCGTTAATACTACATACAACACACACATGCATAATATATATATATATTCAATTTTTAGCTAAAAAAGGGACTTCTTACATACGTTAAAATTACAAGTTATTAAAAACCTTTTCTCTCATTACATTTACTCTGGCGTTATTGATTTCTAATCTTTAACGCGACAGTGCTTAGTGTAGCCGTTTGGTAGCACATTTTGTTTCTAAAATACCAGCTGCAATAAATAAAAACAAACGGCAACAATATGCATGAAATAAGATAAAAATATCGATTTAAGTTTTTAACTCTTAAAATTACCAATAGGTAACAGTAGAAGTTCTATTTTGAGAAATGTGTTTGTTGCTTCCAAAATATAATTTCGAAGCAGAAAACATCCTAATAAAATAACAAAATTCATCCAAATAGTTGCTTTTTTCGTGTAAAAAATTTGGTCTAAAAGAGCAATTGTTGTTGGTTTTTTTTTTATATTTTTCATGTATTTGGGTTTATTTGATTTGATATTTAATAACACAATATGTTAAGCTAATTGATAGCCATTTGGCAACATCATGCACGTACGATCATAAACAAAGAATTCATCTACAATTTCTACGCGTTGTACTTATAGCCGTATAAGTGCATAAAATGGTTGAATTTGCGATTTAGTAGGATTTTAAATTGCTTAATTTCTATTTATGATAACTTAAAACAAGCCTAAACTATGGATGTAGTTTATTTTACTGACTTTGATGGAAAAAGAAAATATTGACCGAAGAATTTCGAAATGCTTAGTCGAGTGGTAGTGAAGAATATGATGAATATATTACTTGAATCCCACGATAAACTCCAATATATTTTTTCGAAACTTATATAATATTGATTGTTCTGATGATGATTTGCCTTATGAGGATGATAATGTTCTTATGTAATAAACACATGGGGAGATAATCCCTTCGATAGTTTGATTGGAATGTACAAAATAGGTATACGAAGAAAAAGAAGTATTTTCGTACCTTTTATAATTTAGTTGATCTTGCTGTTGTAAACATTTGGTTATTATCCAAATGTGTAAATGAGCAAATCGAAAACACAGGTTTGGAAATGAAGCTTTCCAATTTAGAGTAGATTTGGCGTAATCCTTGTGTTCTTGTGGTTCAATTAAATCAACAAAACGAGGTCGTCCTTCAAATAGAGAGGAGAAAAAGCCACCATCTGAAAGAGGGGAACCCTTTTCTACCAGAAATCCTCCAGTAACAGTTCTATTTGATAAAACTGATCATTAGCCCGTGGATATTCAGAACAAACTACTTTGCAAAATGTCATACAAAGGTTTTACTGGAATAAAATGCACCAAATATGATGTTCCTCTATGCTTGAATAAAAATAATAATTATTTTAAAAATTATCGTTTAAAATAAATTTCAGTAATACCTTATTTTCTCTCTAATTTCTATGCAAAGCTGCATTACATAACGTGCGTATCTATAAAAAAAGCTTATCGAGCTATTTAGATATAAAACTATTGAATTATACTGATTCCATTTATGCAATTATAAAATTGCTAGTACTTATTTTAATTTCAAAGCTATTTCTCAAACCAATCTACCCTGTTAAATTATATTTAAAATAGTATGTAGTTACTATATATTTAAATCTCATATTCGGCTTTAATGTCTATACCATAGCTCATCATATATAAATATATAAAACACCATAAGAAGTTAAAAATGTATGTACAGCCAATATATGGTGTAGCCAATTAGCAAATTTTAGTTTTTTGTCAAAAAACGTAGTAAAACAGAAAGTTTATTTTTTTTAAAATATTTTTTATTAACTTATACTGCAATAGAAATCAAATATTTGTTTTTTTTTCTTACGATTTTAAAAATGTATTGTATGATAAAAATTGGCTTACGTTTAAAATTTAATTCAAATGAATGTGTATCAAGCGATCCATTGTTTCATATTAATCTCTTTAATCTTATAAATGATTTTTATTTGATTGGTATAAAACACTTCATTAACAATGCATATAAAATTGAATAGAATGAGATCAAATCACATATAAAGAGAATGAATACCTTAATAACATTTCTGGAGCCTTTAAGGGAGCAGAGTTTCCATTGAGCAGCTTCATTAAATAAAATATTTATAAGATAAAAGATTTTACTCAGCATATTTGAGCACACATAAAATATGCATTTCAGGAGAAAAAAGACTTCATTTTGAAATAAAAAAAATGGCTTAATTTTTTTCTTCAAAATATTTCATTCACTTGACAGATTATTATTTGGTAGTTATTTCTATCTATAAATGTTTCTTCTATCAGACACTCAGAAAAAACAAGAACAAAAGGACAACATATAATTTTTGGTTTTTTTAAAAAAAATAATTAATCTAAATAATAATTATTTAATGCACGGATTAACCAATAATTATAAGCAAAATAGCTAGAAGTATTTAAGAAATTATTTATGGGTTACAAATGTAATTTGAGCTTTTACGTACTGTAGGACCTTCATGAAAAATAGAAAATGCAGTATAAGTTTCTGGAGGTAAATGAAAAGATACAATATACTGTTGAAGAATATTTAAGTAACTCGATAAAATATGTAGTTAGAGCTATGGAATCTTCTATAATGCATATATTTTGAGAAGACTTACAATTAAAGTAATTTAATTGCTTTCAGAAATTTTGATCATTGTTTTAGAGTGTTGTGTTTACTTACGACTTCTATAATTATTTTTCTCGATTAGGCGTTGTATTTTCATCAGTTTTTCTTACAATGTCTGATTAATTTTGTGGCTTAATGTTGCAATGTAATGATTTATCTATTACAGTTTTTGACAGTTTTGAAACATATTTTTGTATTACAGAGGATAATTCTATGGAACAATTGCTTTGATTTTTTTAAATTTCTGCTTGAGATTCACCCCTGCGTTCAAAAACTGATTTACTAAGTTCTTTAAGCTTATAAGTCACGAATCATAGGAGTTGATTGGATATATCTAAAGTAACACATTTTGTTACACAATGCAGAGCTTCAATTTATGCGGTGCATGGCTGGATGGTAGTTTTCAATACTCTTGTAAGTATTATTTCTTTTTAGGTGGACTCTTTTTTTTTCCTTTGAATTTCTGAAGAAATTGATACTTATATGCGCATGAGGAAAAGGGAGAATTGGTTGTAGACACGGATTCCAAAAATTTCATAGATATTGTCGGAAACGACAGTATAAAAAATAGATCTTGATTTATATTATCTTTTAAAGTTTGCTTTAATAGAATTTTAAATTACTTTCAGTTATATACCGTGTTGTATAAAGTCTACATTTGAAATTATATAGTATGTCCGTTAATTTCAATGTAACTAAAACATTAAGTATGAGTGAAAAATTGCAAAGTTTAGATGCATAAAAATTTTAGAAGTTAACATAAGAAATTTGATCAGTTTTATAAAAATAATTCCTAAGTATTAAAGAAAGCCATTCTAAGTATTAAAGAAAAGTCTTGATTACATAAAAGTGGTATGTGTGACCAATGTCTGATTGATGATTAAAATATCAATTAATAAAAAAAGATACAGGTAATATCCAAAGAGTCATTTTTGAAAATGATTCGAAATAATTCATACTCAATATTTTTGACAAAGTATGTATGTGTGTGTATCAATATATCATTTCCTGTATGTGTATAATATATCAATACAAGAACGTACATGTAACAATATATCATTTTCACTAGTATTTCATATCGGTGATAAATCATGATGAAATAAAAACTTTGAATCCTTTCCCAAGTAAGTTTTATTACTGAGATAAGTTACTTTAGTGTTTTAGTCTGTTACGAAAATCTGTCAGAAAGTCTTTTGTACATATCCTAAGAAATAAAATGAGTTACAGACTGAACGATATAGAATCGAATTCACACTGATCGACCAGTTAATGATTCGGAAACAGATAAAAAATTGAATGTGATTTTGGGAAGAAAAGACGTGAAGAGTAGTTGTCATTGCACACATCATATGAAATTTATAGGAAACCTTTTGTGAATTTTGATAGTTTAAATAGAATACTCATTTAAATAATACAGAATCACTAGCAATAGAGAATAAATGTATCATAGAATATGATTAATAAACTAAAAATATAGTCATATTCCCTCAAGCCTTTTGTTATTGTAGAGAACAAATTATTCTATGCTGAATATTTAAGTCGCTTAAAACACAAAATTATAATGCATGCTGAAAATGTTATAATTCGGAAAGTATTTGCATAGAATAATCTGAAAACTTTATTTTGAGTATATATATATATATATAATGTTTTTACAAAGTACTATTAAACATCATGTTGACTTATAATAATGAATCCTTTTCCTTTAAAATACAACAAACAATTACATTTCTAAACAATCGAAGCCAAGTTTAAGTTAAACAATTTATTTTATTGTAGCTGAGAGAGAGAGAGAGAGAGCATTTCTTCACGGAGGGAGTTACAAATCCGCCGTTGGGTAAATCGTACAAACAGTCAGAAGAGCATAAGAGATCAGAAGAGAGAGACTTTCTGCAGACAGAAAGTCAAGTCGGGATCATCCCTACAAGTCTAAAACCGTGTGAACTGCATTATCTGCTAGTTTTTAAGAACGCGCGATTACATTAATTAAATTAAAAAGGAATGGTATCAGAAAATAAGAATGAATGCTTTACTTTTTTACGAGAGAACAGGAAAAATAATAAAATTATTATTATGAGAAACTAATATGAATTAAAGTTAAATCATTACACAATACACACACACACTACAAACACACACACACACACACACACACAACACACAACATACAATATCATACAATAAACACACAATATATTTATATATATATATATATATATATATATAAGCAATATTATTTCTGAGAGAGAAGGAGAAGAAACGAAGAAGAGAGAAGAAAACGTAAATGTATTTTATATTATTGATTTTAAGAAAATTATTGAAAATAGAATTTATACTCGATTATGATCGAAGATTATTCATTACTATCTGGAAAATTGATTTTTTTATTTGAGCTGAAAAAGTTATATATATATATATGAAATATAATTAATTTGCTCAAACATGTATACTTATTAAAATGTAACCAAACTACATTACGTTTTCTAGAATTGTTAATATTTTAAATGTATTTTTATAAATCATTTTATAAATGCCAAGCAAAATAATAATAATAGATTAACTAAAAAAATCATATTTTAATACACTTTTCTAAAATTATAAATCTGTATATTATTTTGATATTGAGGGTAAGGTAATAGAAAAAAAAATTATGCATTTTCTTGACTTTTGTTTTTATTATGTATAATATTTGAATCAGAAAAAATATTTATTATTGATATATATGTGTCATAATATTTTTAAACTGCGGGGATAGGGAAAAGTGAAAAGTATTATCGGCTCCATTTTGATAATAAAATCAAGCAGTCAAAGGATAACGTGTTTCTGTGAGATATTAAGAGATATTTGATTAATAATGTTTCATGATCATCAAGAATATGTTGAACACATAATTAGCTAGATGAAATAGGTGGATTAGTTATGTGACATCTCTCACATGTATCGCACTTCCAAACCTTATCTTTTAATGTACTTTTTCATCGAGAATAAACTAAAATACTAGAACTTAGTCTATTTTGTACCGTTCAATGGATATTAAGATATAATATATATATATATATCTTAATATCCATTACGTGTATACGTGTTAGCTTGCGATGTTCACATGTATGTCTATGTAGATCAGAGTTTATACTCGAATTGTAACGCACTTCCTATCATCCGATAGAGTTGACATTTTATGTAAACCTCTATCATAATACAATGCTATTGTAGGATCATGCTGTGGTGGACTTAAATGGGATCTATGGGCCCAGAATTTGCACAACGTCCAGTTAAATTGTAATTTTGCGCACATGTATAGTTCACATAATTGCTGTTTTATAATAATTGTCGTTTAGTCTTAAATTTCAGAGAAAAAAATTGATGTAAAAAATTAAATCATACTCTTATTTATAGATAGTCTATAAAGTTGTGACATTGGGCTATTCACGGTTTCTCTTCACTAACCTTGGGGACTTTCAATTGAGATTGATTGCTTTCACTAAACAACCTTTGCCCAACCAAAAATGAAACGTGATACATAAAGTTAGTATGCAAAGCAGATAGGAATGAAGTGAAGTGAAAGGTTTGGAAATATATAAACTGCATCTGAAGGAGGATCAGAGAGGCATTGTAGATGAGATGAGGTGAAGCTGAAGTGCTAGATAAGAGAAAGGAGGAATTAAAGTCTATTGTTGAAGGTTCGAGTAAGGATTACTCGAGAAAGATTTGGCCTAGTGTTTTCAGCAGTGGTTCCAGAATCTGAGTTGCAGTCGAGGAAAGGCTGTTGATAAGAGTCTGTTAGATTACTATTGGTGGGTTGAACTAAGATATTAGAAAGCTTACCCTGGAGAGCGTAGTCATATGCGTCATAGTAAATATATACTAATAAATTGGGAAAGTTGTTTTGGTAGTTTTGTAATTATTTGTGTCGTAGTATTTAATATTTGAATTTAGTGATGGCACAAGAGGACGCCCGGGTCGGGCGGGCGTCACAAGGTAACATTATAATTTTTTTAAATGTAAAATAATATATAATTTATCGAAACTTGAGGCGCCACAATACTTCTATTTATCTCATATGTTAGTAACTATGGACTTAATTTATCGGTAATTACCTATGTATCTTCCTAGAAAGATTTTAGCTTTTACAAAATTATGTTTTATTTTACATTAAAAATTGTTGATGTAACTTTTAGAGTCCCGGTCAAAGTAAAATCTTGCATAATTTTTTTTTACTTATATTTATTTATTTGCAATCAAGTGCATGATTTTAGATTATTAATAAGTTATCGACTAACATTAAACTTGTTAACAATGATATGTGAAATGTTGTGTACGCTAATTAATCTGTGTTTACTTGGTTTACCTGAGAAGTTTACATCATCAATAGTTCTGTTTTTTGATTATTTTTACTATATTTTAGATCTCAGATTAAAATTTTCTAAGAGAACTCCCGTGTGAACATGATGGAAATTTTAGTGCTCGTGATGCCACACATTTCTTTTAGTTTTGCCATTCCTATTGATAACTAGTTGTTTTATTAAATTTTTTTAGAAATTTTGTTAATCTTTAAGTATTTTTTTGCATTTCTACAAAAGGTTAGTACAGACTAGTTCAGTTCGTAGATTGGTTTTTGTGAGTTGAAGATGGAGTGATAAGATAGTGTGGTAATAAAATGGTGAGACATTTTATGATTTAGGTGCCAGCTCAGGTGTCGTTACTCGATGGAGGTTCAAAATTACGAGTTCTTTCGCCAATAATCTTTTTGTTGCTTCTAAGTTTGATATTAATAAACCAAACAATCAATTAAGGTTCTTACAATTTTGACGTTATGATTTTAATATTGCACTGAATAAGTACAAATTCAAATCGTATAGTCAAAAATTTAAATCAGTTTTGATACCTTGTGCCGTTCGACTAATTGCTAGTTTCTCTTCACTAATCTTGCAGACATTTTGTAATTTGAATCACTTAACATTTCAACTCATTTCCAACCAAATAAAACGTTGCTAAGCAAATTAGATGAAGATAAGAAGTATAAAGTATTAAATTAGCCAAAGATATCTAAGCGAAAAAAAAAATGAAATAAGTAGGGAGACTTAATGATAAAGAGAATCTGATGGGTGTCGTAAGTGGATAGAAGGGAATTATTGTAATTAACTGTTTGTAATAAAATTGATTAGAAGCAAATATCGGTTAAAGTAATAGGAGTCAAATCTACCGTATTCAAGAAATGTCTCCCTGGGTTCAAGTAATTTGTTAAGCTAAGACTTTATTGTTTAATTATAAGATAGAATTCAATCGAGTTAAGGGGACTGGTACCCCAAAAATGACCAAAAAATCGATTATTTTTATTTTTATTTAGAAATATTCTCTGAATTATTATCTTTCGATTGATGTATTACTTTTGTATGTACAAGCACGAGAAGGTTGAAAAAAAATGAAATTGAAAAGTGTAAACAAAAAAAAATTGTGACTGGACCACTCCCCTTTTTTAGACATGTCAGTAATATTATGTTATTTTTTTATGAATACTTTTCTAAAATTAATTTTATTTCATTTTAATCATAACTGTAACATTTTAGCGTTCTTTTTTTGTGACTACAACTTTCATTACAGGCTATTTGTTGTTATATTTCTTGTTTTGATTGCAGTGTGGATAGCGAGCTAATTATAAACATGTTTTATATTGAGAAAAAAAAGTTTTGACGTTTTACATTGAGAAAAAAAAACAGTTTTTATCAAGACTTTCTTTTATTATGGTTTCTGTTAAAGTTTTTTCTGTTTATTTTTTGAGAATTGAAGATAAAAAATTCCTAGCGTAAAACGTTGTTGCCATGGGAAGCAAATGTAAAATGAAATGGAAGTAAACGTTGGTGTAGTGATGCTGATAATAAAGCTGATTCTACATAAGAAAAATTTGCTGTTCCTACTATCAGAATTGAACAGTTGTTAAATGTTGAAAAGACTGATTGTTCCGATACTGGAAATTTATTTGAATTCTTTCTCTTTCTGTTTGACAAACTGATGTGCCTGGAATTTGACAAAAAAGTTCTTGTGCTTTTAAAGTTTGTGCTGTAGAAATAGCGAATGCAAGGCAAACAAATATAGTTTCTGATATCAATTTATGGATTACACAAGCATTCTGCAACATAGAGAAAGGTAATTCAGCCATCAAGAAATTTTGTATCTCCATAAATATCTTGCCTTTTTCATCGAGGACATACAGCAAATGTACTAAATTTTTCACAAAGCCTATGGTATTGCTACAAAGACTATGCAAATAGAAGTACATACTGATGTACGAAATACATATGAAGAACCTGCTGATGTCCCATTTGTTGACATAAGTGTTTCTTTCGATAGTATTTGGATGACACGAGGCCATGCATCTTTAATTGGTTTTGGTTGTGTCATCGATATACTTACTGGCTATGTCATTGACTTTGAAGATATGTGCAAAGTATGTTGACATTATTCCATAGCAAAAAGAGAACTTGGAAAGTCAAGTTCAGAATATGATTTGTGATTTGAAGGACATAAAGATGAGTGTGATATCAATTACACTGGTTCATCGGGTTCGTTGAAAATGGAGGCAGCATTGATACTGTGGGAAATATCGCAATCATTGGGATTTCGATATTCTATATTATTGTCAGATGAAGATTGTAAATTTTTCAGTTACTTATCTGAAAGAAATATCTTTGGGAATAATGCCAAAATAAAAAAAAAAGAGGAATGCATAAATCATATGATTAAAAGGTTAGGTACTGCTTTACGGAATGCTGTGAAGGAATCGAGAGCTCGAGGCACCTCATTAGGTGGGAAAGGTTATGCATCCTTGAAAGAACCTACCATAAAGAAATTAACTTCTTATTATCAGAAGGCCATATTAAAAAGACGAAGTGTGAAGAAAACACTATAAGCTATGTGCATACCTTTTGGAAAATGCACGCATGATCTTGGTGTAATACTGGAATTGCGAAAAAAATTGTCAAGAAGGAAACCACAAATATCAATGTACATTTATACTAGTAAAGGAAGCAGTTTTAAAAAGAGAAGCATTAATGATAAAAAAAAGGAACGTGTTACATATAGCCCAGGATAGTTTTCAGGTGCAAATAATAAATCTCTATCATAATTGTTTTCGTTATAAAATGTGCATGTATAGTATTCAAATTAAGGCAATTAATATAAATGTTTTTCATAATTTGCGTCTTTATTCATGATATAATTTCATATAAATATAATATAGGTGATATACAAAGAAAAAAATTTAAAAATGGTTGTATTTATTATTGTTTTACATTTTCCTTCATTTTTCATGTTCGTCAATTGTAATTAATACTTTGAAAAATATTATCTGTTATTAAAAATATCAAATGAAATTTTGTGAAAATGCTATTATTTTGAAAAAAAATATATAGCTTATGATATAAAAGAGTGTTTTAAGTTAATTGAAGTGTATAATATTTGATTTTTCAGAGTTATAAACTTTAAAAGGGTTTTTCCCAGTTTGTGTTTTTTCGATACATCATTGTATTTAAAATGCTACTCCTCCAACAAATATTAATTAATCACTTCCATTTTTTTTCTGTGTGTTATATATAATACATGTAACAAAATTAGGGATCCATTTTTCAAAGAAGTGTATACTTTCGTTTTAAAAAAATAATAATGTAAGAGATATCTGTGTTTTTGCTGAATTTTAACATGCCGACCAACATTTTATTTTTTTTCTCCAAAACTTAATAAGTTATTACAAAATCAATCCCTAAATTTGTTTAAAATATCCTTGAAAATATTGCAAAATATTTTCATAGTAAAAAATTAATAAATAAAAGTGGAGTAGAGTTTTGAAAATTTTCAAGTTTTTTTAAAAAAATTTAAATTTTTAAAATTGTAATAACAATGTATTCAAATTTTCACATAAAATCATTTTCTTGAATGGAAACACTTTAAATCTTGCTAAAACCAAATTTTTAAATGCATTAATAAAAAAAATGGTTCAAGGGTACCGAGTCCCCTCGAGTTAAGTTGGGTTAAAGAGAGGACGACTGTTTATATTTGTAATTAATAAACTATATTAATTTTTTTATGATGTCTCTTAAATTACATTTGAGACCATACTGGTTATAACATTAAACAGTATGATGCATGTAGAGTCAAATAATAAAAAAGCAGCCTCTACAAACTTGAATATAATACATCCAATTTATATTTATTTGTTAAACCTAACACAAACCTAACGAATGATTATAAATGTTTACTATGAAAACGAATCCTAAGAATACAAAAGCCGTTGAACTATGCAAATAAATTTGAATAAATATTCAAAATTCTTGATATTTTAAGATATTAATTGCTTAATTGAGATTTTTCTCTCTTACAAATATAAAATAATTAATCACTCTTTTGTAGCATCGAAAAAATCGCTAGACTCATTCCTATAATATATATAATAAATATTCGAGTCACTTTTTCAGTTGAAGGATTCGTAAAAATAAAGAGAAAGTCACATATTATATTTTTTCTTGTTCGATCATAACTTAATAAACTTATCGAGAACATTTTTTCCAAAACTTTGCAAACATGGTAACTTGAATTCGCGCCAAAAATTTCAATGTAAACTCAAAGAAAAATAAATTTAACTCAAACTCTTTCTTTCCGTTTGTCACGGCATTTGAACTTCAAGCATACGTTTTTTTAAAAAATTTAGTTTTTCTGTTGCATTCTCCTACTTTAAAATCATATTCAAAGTCTGGAAAAGTTTCAATTCGATTGTGATCGTGATAAAAATATGAAATGCGACTCCTACTCTTCAAAGACAAAATAGTCAGTACATTTTTTTAAATCTAAAAAATAATAATAGACTGCATGTGGTATTCTTTCTTTAAGCATTCCAAACTCAAATGTTTTCGAAAAAATTCATTTTTTGTTGAAGATTGTATAATTTCTGGGGATTTTGATTGGTTGTATAGTTAACGTCACATTTATAAGTAAACAAGGGCTATTGGCGATAAACTATACGACTCGCCGGAATCAATGTCGACCGAGAGTTTGCGAATAAGACAACTAGACAACCGCTGTCGTATTTTTGTGTAGAAGGAAACATACATTTAAAAAATTAAATTGCAAATGAAAAGAATATTTCAAAAAATGTTAGTAGTTTTTGTTGCTGCTGGATGACATCAATATCAATGCAAATGTGGCACAAAAGGAAATAAGTCATCATATCAATAAATTAATTGATGGTGACCCTTTGCCGTAATTTACAACGATATGGTAATAAAGCGTCTAATAACTGGCACGGAGGGGAATGCTTTTGCGTCTCAGTTGTTACAGGCACTACAAAGAACTATCCAAGAGGTTTGTCCGCTTTGACTGTTTGAACCTGAGTCTTCGATCTTCAGTAGAAGAGGAGAAAGGAACATGAAAACTTCGAAGTGGTGATCCAGCCTGTCATCTAGTCCATTCAACACTAGATGACAGGTCATCCCCGCTGAGAACTGCTCACTGAATATATTCCTAAAAAAAATTTGCCATAGCTGCTGATGTGCAATTTCGGGGTGCTTATTATGTTTTGGTTCTTCTCCCCGTTCCGGTTGTAGTCCTATTGTGAGACTGAACTATGGGATCTACACTTCTCAAGAAGAAGTTCGAAAATCATAAAAAGGTAGTTAAAAATTAGTTAAAATTAAGACAATGCAATAGCTAAATTAAAGTTTAATTGTTTGGTCGGTAGAAAAATTATAGTTTATTATATAAATTAAAGTTTAAACTTTTTTTTCGAAAAGACTTGCCATCGAATGTATAACGTAAGTACCCCAATCACAAATTACGATGTGTGATATAAACAGGAATGGCATAAACCTCCAATAGACCCACCACCTGAACTGGAAATGCCGATTGATGACAAAGGAAAAGTTTTAAATTATTCACAGTATAGAAGAGGATGTGTTTCAATTGCTGTTATGGTTGGAAAAACACAATATTCTGTAAGAAAATCGTCCACGAAGTCCCTCGTCAGTTAAAAAGCATTTCTTCCTTAGGAATGAGAGGGAAATCGACCCTCTCCCGCAAATCGCAGCTAACAACGATAGGAGTAAAAAGAATCTTCCTGGCTCAGTAATAAATTGAGTAGCAGTATAAGCATTAGATCAATTTTCTTCACTTTCCAAAATCAAACGGCAACCGTCACCGTTTACAAAACTAGGATCACAAATTAATTCCTTTACTCTCCTGAGATATTAGTACAAACTGCAAGGCATTTCGAAATAATTTTATCTTTTTTTTTCATTAAATGTAGTCATTAAAAGGGAAAATAAAGAAATAATAATTTTCAAAGTATTTAATTTTATGGCACCTAAATGGGTGCCTCAGGACTATATGTTCATAAAATTGCCATATGTTTGCAATTCTAAACTGAAAGTTGTATCAAAAATTAATATTATTTACGATGGAATTCATAAAAGCATTTTGTGTTTTAAGATGTAAGAAAAGGTCATATTTTATGCATCAACGTACGTATACGCTTTTTAACGGAGCAGCTAGAGAGGAGCCCAAGAGCATATGATTGATTATAAGCGATTCACTGAAAGGAAATAGGAATGTCCATTGGCGAGGGACCACATAGTTTTGATTCTCGGTCAAATGGAGAAGACGATACCCATGCGGATGCCTCTCTCTCTTAACTTCCACTTCCCTTCAACGGGAGCATATGGGACCTCAGCCAGATTTAACGTTCATCATTCCCACTACACAGCAAGGTTGTAGTGGGATCAGGGCTCGAGCACATGACTTGACGCAAATAAAATTGGTCGCGAGTTCGCGACTATGACCAATAGGCTACCTCGACCTGTTTTAGATCCTATGATACTCATTTGGGTATCTTTTGTTTCAAACATAATTATCTCAATGAAATACAATATAAATTCTTAACGTTTTCTTTAAAATAATAATTATATGTATCTTAAACTAAAATAACAACCAAAGTATCTGATAATTTTAAAAATATTAATTGTGATACGTTTCTGCAATAATTTTTACAATGTTTTGTTTTCATTTTTAAAAACGATGGTAATTTAAGCGCCTCACAATATAATAATGTCATCACTCGACAGACTGTTTAAATAGTCTTTACCGAAATAATGACCTTGGATATCTGAAGTCTACAATACAATATATTTTAATTTTACACGAATTTTTGGAAGGTACCCAGTTGGGAACTGTAAATGGCAAGAGGTTATACGAAATTTATCATTATTGATATCATTTTCATGGTGTATCTAAATTTTCTCATCAAGAAAATATATCTTTTAAATATCATAAAATTCTACTCAAACGTTTCTGAATCATGGAAGCTTGAAAAAGGAACTCCTTAACGTTAAATGAGTCTATCAAATCTCTGACGATTTAAAAAAATTACCAGATGCTTTTCGAAGTTTTATACTGCAAAAAAGGGAATTTTTTTTTCCAATTCCCAAAATCGTAAAATAAAGGTTGAAACAAATAGAAAAAAACACGAAAAACAGATAGATAGAACACATTTATGGAAAAAAAAAGTATATTTTTAAAGTTCTTGTATTTCACGAGTGATAAGTTTCTCTAAATTGAAAATTTCTTGCAGATCCCTCTAATATTTGACAAAATATGCAACTTCGATCTTTCTTAAAATTGATCTTTGTAGAATTTTACGTGTTTCTAGACAAGTGTTCTCAAATTATCAATTATCTTAATTATCACCCCACTAATCACTAAATACTCAGTGTTTAAAAACGGGGAAAATATGAAACACGCTTTACCGCATGAAATTGTCTTCTACATGGCCCATTCAACATGGGATCCATTTTTTCGAAATACAATGGAACAATTTATTACACTTAAAATAAAATTTTGGAACATTTGGTGTTTAGACTTGTAAGGATACGAGGGAAAAAAATCTAAAGCTTGTAAAAAAAAAAAAAAAAAAAAAAAACATTGTGCTGCCAAGGCGATCGCTAGATAAAACTAAAAATGAAGTGCTGAAACCATTTGGAGAAAAACAAACAGGCAAAAAATCAAACAGGAGTAAGATAAAATTGAGCTGGCGACGAAGATACTGGCCGATTTAAGACGAATTTGTTTTTTGTTTGGAATGGAATTTTAGTGGTTGGAATGTGTATTTGGCTCCCACAGCTTCTTTAAAGAGATTTACTTAACGTGTGAATTAATTCATTTCAAATAAATTGTGTTATTTTTTAATCTTGATCATCAGTGGAACGAAAGCATTTAACTAGATTATTCTCTAATTCAGGAAATTCATTACTTTCTTTAAAGGTGAAAACCTCTTTGAAATGTTGTTTAACAGTAAACCTTCGAATATTTTTTTTGAATTAATGTTATGTTTGGCTATAAATGTATATCTTATAATCTTATTCAAATTAGAAAAATTAGAAAAATACCCCTAAAAAGTTTTGATAGTGTTTATTTTAACTGTCAAAAGAGTGTGTTATACAAACGTAAGCAAAAATTAAGACTTTCCTTTAAGCATAGTAACTCAAAAGAAAATAAATATATTGACATGTTTCAAATTAAAGAATATAGAATATAACCCTATCTAAGGAAGATACAGTATGATAATATAGCCCTTACGAAAGAAGCTATGATAATTCTAATTCTAAACTCTGAAAACTTCTTTAAAAGCTATTGTAATTTTCACTTTATTTCTGTAACCTTCTACATAATATAAAACTTCAAGAAGAGTCGACTCTCTCTCTCTCTCTCTCTCTCTATATATATATATATATATATATATATATATATTTATATATTTATATTTTTGAAATCCTACATAAAGTTTAATTTTAAAACAGCTGTAGTTCATCTTCTAATTACGAGTGTCGTTTAATAAGTCTTCAGAAATTTTAAGACATAGTGCTCGTAGCATCGAAAATGGTTTGTTTTTAGTAAGCATCATGTCACACAAGACAACTGTTTAAGTCTTAGTTACTCATATTCGTGACCATGATGCTCTTTGTACCTCAAAGAAACTGTATCATATTTTTTTAAACTGATAAGATCACCCTCGCCTTCTTTGGAAAGGATTCACCTGAAGCAATCCAACGATTTGATTTTTGCTCGATTTTCGGAGCATAATGATGGCACCATGTGTCACCAACGGTGATAACTCGGCACAAAATGTTATCAACACCTCGATACGGCAATAATCAACTTTTGATTTCGCGGAAAATGGCTTCAAAATCAAGACTAAACTTATGAATCAATTTTTAAATTTGTTTTGGCTCCGTTTAAAAGATGATAGCACTTAATAGTAATAATAGTTTACCCGAATGATGCCTTCTGTCTTCAAATACAAGTATTTTTTAAACCACCCGCGTAAAATAGAAATAAATTTCAAACAGAAAAATTGAATTTTATTATGAGACCAAAAATAAAAACTATATACCTTGAGCAAAAATTATATTTTTAAAGAATTAATGTTATCTTAATTAAATATGTTAATATAATTTAGTGATTATTGAATAAACATTAAATGTTAGATCCCGTTTAGCTGCATTAAATGTGATATCAGTTATATTCAGCTATAGTAATAGTTGGTGATATCGTATTATTAAGGGTGTTCCATTGTTCCATTTTATTTTCAGATGTGTGCATTAAAGAATTCCTATAAATATTCGCACGTAATTACAAAGCTTCTGCGGTTGTAACCTAAAAAGGGGGGCTAATGCACATTCAATCTAACGCGTTTTCAAATCATCCCATTGGCATGATGTGGACGTTTTGGGAAGGGGGGCAGTTCAGGTGTTTTCACTGGATTGAGGGTTTTTTCCCTTTGAAGCTAACTGCGATAATTTGTCAAAACCCCATATGTTGTTTCTAAGAGCAGCGTTTATAAATATTCCTCAAATCTAACTATCTCCAAACATTTTGAGAATCAGGAATAACTACAACACAGTCGCGATCTTAGTTTTTGATATGTGAAACGATTTCCAAAAAATTATAAAAATATTGATTAAAAGAAAATTTGTAACAATTCTGAAAAAGTTCATAATATGTACAAAGCAAAGTAGATATAGATTTATTAATCTGTTGAAAAACTATTACTGAATATTAAGTTAATAACACCTTTTCTGTATTATTTGTAATTTAGAGCTGGTCATCTTTAAATTACTAAAATAGTTCAAGATTTATTATTTTGAAATGCATTTAATTATACAATTTTATTTTCAGATATGTTAAACTAGTTCTAAGTAGTATTTTATTTCTTAAGGTATATAAGTTTTATTATTAATGAAATGTATTTAATTTAGCAGTATTATTTTCAGACTTATTAAATTATTTCTAATTAGAATTCCATTTCTTTATATATATAAATATTAATCTTAATCTACACTTGTGATAGTAGAAAATTGATTAAAATGTAATACTTCGTTTTAGAAACTAAACGGGGAATAGTACACTAATATTTTAACTCGAGTACCTCTGAATTAAAGTCATAACAAACAAATTTGATTAATAATGTCAGAAGTCATCGATCGCCTGTTAAGCATGTAGAAAAAATAAAAATAACTACAAATGTATCCCTAAAATTAATACTGGTGACAAATTTGATCCACTCTGCAATGAATTATCCAAACAGAAAAGTAATTAATTTACTCTTATCCTAAGCGTCGAAAATCTCTTTAATGATGCTTGAAAGTAACATTCGTATTTACGTCTAGAGCATTCATGGTTTGCATGGAGTCTCTGTAATGGAAAATAGCATGTACTTAATCTTTTTCTTAACTATTCAAGAAATGAGAGATGTAAAAAGCTTAAATATGTTTAACGCTGTAACTTTGGTAATTAACACTGACATAGCTGATTGAAGTTATAAGCTTTAGAGGAGAAATTTAACTTAGGAGAAAGATAAATACGTTACAATATATCATTCTATACATAGTTTTAAACATTAATACATTGTTTACAGAAATAAATTCGAAAAATAAACCTCAATAAATAAGAAAATAATATTGTAATGAAGAAACCTTTAATATTTTTCAGTAAAAAAATCTAATCCTATATAAATACTCGTATACAAGTAAATTATTGTAAATGATGGAAAATGAATTAAAATAAAAAAAGCAAAGCTAACTACATAAGAAAAACACTATACAATATAAATAGATTTTGAAGAAAGCATGCAAATTATATGAAAAATAATATAAATTCATTAAAGGTACTATAGCAGAAATAAAGAAAATGAATAACTAAAACATCTAAAATGTGATAAAGGTAAAGTAATCGAATGTAATATAATTAATGCTATAACAGACTGTATTAAGCAGGGATTAAATAGATTTCATAACCAAACTGTCTCCTTTAGCGACTATATTATATAAAAACGATTATCAAACCAAAGATACAATTGAAAAGAGATCAACGAAAATCAAACTCACAAAAAAATCATTTAATAAGAAGACAAAATAGTATTCCTATTCATAGAAAAAACTAATAAAATGTTACAATAAAATTAAAAACAAAACAAAATTATTATGTTATAAAACTAAAAAAGAATTCAAGGGAAATGAATAAGAAGACCTACAATGAACTCAACAATAAGTAAAAAAAAAAAAAAAAATGGATGAATGAGCACCTGTTCAAAAGAAGAAAAAAAAGATAAATGATTCCAACCCCATCTACCAACTGATGTAAGAACTAAATGAAAACCAAAAAATAACCATAAAAATGAAAAGCAAATATTATCTTCTTAGGAAATTAAAAATCATAAAAACATAATAACAAAGAATAAAAATAATTTATAAAAAAGAAAAAAAGAACTTACT
>BMAW01064728.1:302999-398013 GCA_019974015.1 Nephila pilipes | reverse complement strand
TGAATCTTTTGAATCATTTTTTAAAAAACATATATATATATATATATTATAATAAGAGTTTTATTTATATATATACATATATATATTATTATTATATTATATATATATATATAGAGATATATATATACATATATATAATATATTACATTTTATATATATATTATATGTTATTATTAAGAGAAGTATATATACATATACATATTATATTTCCATTTTACATACATATTATGTATATTGTTTTTATTTATATATACATATATATACATATATATATATTATATTTTATTTTATTGGATGATAGAGCCACGGCCACACATTGGCTGGCTACGTCATAACATACTCATTCTGCTGGGAAGTTACACACATTATTGTTGCTATCATATTCATCTGATGGGATACACATGCCAGCTGTTAAGGCTGCTGGTTATTACCATAACATATCTTTTATCTTTATTGGTTGGCTATGGCCACATACATAACATAATTTTATCTGGACACATACATTACATACATACTGTTATCAGTAGTTTGAGTATTTCATACACATATTACACACATACATGGTTTTAGCTTCTGGTCGCGTATCTTCATTTCCATATGGTTATTGCTGGGACACATACACATATTTCATATTTATTATCTTTACTCTATATACACATTACATACATACATGTTGGCTGGCTTGGCTATGAAGTATTAGCTAGTTATTACTGACTATACATACACATACAGTTGGCTGCTGGCTGGGTTGGTTGAATATATCTTCATGAATATATACATATTAGTTATTGGGGTTGTTGGCTATTGCTGGAGCATTGAGAAGCCCTCATACAAGCTGGCTGGCTACACATTGGCTGGCTACCACATTCTCATATATATACATATGTGTTACATATGCTGGCTGGCTGGCTGGCTATGTTATATATTATATTTTATATATATATATATATATATATATATATATATTATATTTTTATATATATATATATATATATATATACATTATAAATGAATTCCAAACTGTGTGGATAAAAATAGATGAATACAAAAAAGCGAGGAGCATAATTTTGGAACTTAATTTTGTAATTTACAGGCGATCACCTTTTTAACACATGAATCAAGACATAAAAACACCTAGCAAATGCGAATGATACAATTAAAGAGCACAGAAGCACGAATAGCTGAACATAAGCGTAGGAAAAAAAAATTGACTTGTAAACTTAGAGTTTATATATTGGGAAGGAACTTAATTTTAACTTAAAATGTTCTAGAGCTCTTTAAAGAGAATAGGATGGCTTTTTACGACTCGAAATTTGAAGTATGAGTAGTTTCTAAGGGCAAAAACTAATTGGAAATTCATTAAAATTGGCATTAAAAATAATAGAAATAAATAATAGTTGAAAAAATCGAAAAAGTTCCATGTAAAGTCTTACGAAAAGCAGATTTAGCCTCCCAAGGTGCACTTATTTTATAATTATTATTAAATTACTCAATAAAATATAAAATTAATTGTCTCAAAATATTGAAATAAAATAGTAAGTTTGATATTAAAATTGAAGAAATGATAAATTATTAAATTGAATATATTTAAGCTAAATGTAATTAAAATTGAAGCAAGCGACAAAAAACTGAAAAGTGATGTGGAACACCAAAAGTGATCCACCTAAAACAATAACCCCCTCAAGTGGCAAATCGAACATATATATATGTATTCCATACACACACACACACACACACACACACACACACACACACACACACAATATCAAAACACATACACACACATATATGTATATATATATAAAATAGTAGTGTGTATAATCAATCGTTGGATTTTATATTTGAAGTAATACGTAACTGAACGAAGTACAACATCACACACACACACACACACACACACACATATATATATATATATATAAAATAGTGTGTGTATAATCAATCATACAGATTTATATTTGTACAGAACCGTCATTTAAGATCGGTAGATTGTGTAGGGACTAATGTATGGATTTAGGTAAGAGATTTAAAGTTCCATTTAGTTTAATGATTTTTACATATTGTATAGCTATATAATATATATTATATATTTTTACATATTGTGTCAATGATGTATTTTTTATTTTAAATTCATTATTTTAATTTATCTTAAATGAATTTTGATTTTTTGTTTGTTTATTTTTTTCTTTGTTTTTATTACTTTTTTTTAATGTTGTGGTTTTCGTTATTCCGTTTTTTTTTTTACTATTTTGTTCTAAAGTAATCATACAGTGTGTGATGGGGTTATCCATGATACTAATGTAACCATATATTCTTAGTCCCAAACATAATTTCTTTACAGCCATTTTTTTCTTGGTTTCTTTTCCCTTGATTGATGCTTTGTAGGTTTAATGGAGTTTTTGTCTTTTGTGTTCATTACAGTAATTGAATATTTTTAAAATATCGACTATAGTTTTTCATTTAAATATAGTTTAATTCAGTGATTCTTGTTGGGCATGCTTCTGTAGGAAGGCATGTTAACGCAAAATAAGGGGTACGAGGATATCTAAAAAAAAAAAAAAAAAGGTTGTTAAGAAACTGATTGACTTACTGAAAAGAAAGGGAAATAAAATCAATCCTGACACATCAAGAAAAATCGCGATCAAAAATTATATTTGATCCTTGCTGAATGGGCATGGAACACTGATTATATTTTTATTTTTTTATTGGAGAATTTTTTATTAAATGACATATATATTTATTATTATATATTTTTGTGCATTTTTGGTTTCATATTATTCTTCTTCAGATATTTAAATAACTTCATTTTCTTTTCACTTTTTGTCTTCTTTAACTTTCAGCATAATTTTTTATTTTAACTGTTTTGGATTATGCTATGCATGTTTCAATAAGTTTATGTTTTAACTTGATAATCATAGCATTTTTTTTCTAGTTTTAATTTTACATTTTGTGTTTGATATATTTATTTTTTCTGCAGTTTTTCAATTTATTTTAAGCGAATATACATACATATTTATTTAGTAATACTATCGAGCATTATATACGCGTCTTATACGGTGAGGGTCAGTTGTAACACACAAAATGTTAGACGAAAGTCGATTTACTCTTATACCGTAGAAAGAGGGATTTTTACAAATTTTTACTCAATCAGCAGTTTATTGATCTTCGGGAATCTAACAGGTAACAGACCTGTGAGGCTGGAAAGGGAAAGTAGTTTTATGCTTGAAAAGCATATCATTAAGACATTTTTAATACCATTGAATATTTTTCTATTAAATATTATTTGATATAATTTGTATATTCCTCCATTTTCAACTTCTTTTTCAATCAACATAATTCATTTCTTACATTTAAAGAGATATTAATAGATCACAGAAACAAGGGATTTTTCTTAAATTAACAAGTGTTTGGGACACATTAATCAAATATATAAAATAAAAATTGTTTAAATAAATATTGTTAAAGAAATATGGTTTTTGAAATAGTAACTTAAAATCTCGTTGTTGAACAAAATAAATTTTAGTTTTATCTCTAAAATTCCTCTACTAATGTCCAAGTTCTCAATTATTTTGCATTTATCATTAAATATTAAGAGTTATGAGTAATAATAACTGCACTTATCAGTATGTTCGTAATGGAGCTAATTCTTTTTGAGCATGCACGAAGTGTTGCATTAACTAAACCTCTTCTGACCATATATAACCTCTATTGCTTTGGGCTTTCCACTTAGAATTTACTCTCCAATACATAAATGGTTTTGAATTTTTCAAGGGTGTATAATGTCACGAAATTTGTCTAGACCTTCTAGTGTTTGGGGACTATCAATATGTTCAGTAACATTCAGATAAATTAAAGATATTTTTAAATAATAAAGCAATTCTTTTTAACAAGTATAGAGTCAATATTGTTAAAAGTTCGTGAATCGTGTTGTTCAAGCGATCATTATTGAGAGATTGGAATGGTGTTGGATCCATCGTCAACACAACTACACATGGTTCAAAACAATTAGTAATTTGCGGTTCATGAGAGTTTAATTTAAAAGTTTGAATTGAATAATTACTTAGATTAATACACAAAATATAATAACTCAGAATTGTTGGGAGAACTTGAAGTTTTAATTTACTCTAGTTTCAATTTTTAAACATATTTTGGCCTGGCTCACAACACAGAATTTATTTTATCAACACGTCATATTACTTCCGAACTTCGAATCATCTTTAATTGCAAGACGGTGAAGGGCTTTTTGCTTTTACTACTGAACATCAAATGATTGCGCATACAGGTGTGCTATTATAACAGAGAAGCAAGTAATTTTCGATTAACGGTTTCAAATTTCTTATGGCTTGTTCTGATTGCACTAAGAGGCACTAAACAAGATTCTAGCCATTGTCAGAAGCTTTCAATTAGGTGATGCTAGAATGAGTACTTTAAGTTTAATTTTAAAAGCAGTAAAATTGACAAAAATGATAATTTAGTATTTAATCTGCAATATGATTAGTCACGTGTTAGAAAAAGTAATACTCGAAAAAAAAATTTCGAAGCATTGATAAAAAAAATTGAACAGATAATGTTCTCTTTGTTTTGTAAAAATATGCTGTTTTATTATCAAAATTCATTGCATTATTTAGTTTATAGCGTCGTCGTCAAAACGAAAAGCTCGATGTTTGCGAAATTTGTCCCTGGCTAACAAAAAAGTTAAAAATAAAGTTTTGAAACATTTTAAGAAGAAAGCAATATTTTATATTTACCATTTCAGCAGAAAAACAGTTTAAAAAATTATTAGTGATATTCAAAGTGATTAAGATCAAAAAAAAAAAAAAAAAAAAAAATCCAGTTTCTCAAAATAGGAAAAGAAAATATTGAAAGAAAATGATGAGATTCATGAGAAAAAAAAAAGAAATATTGGAGGAAAAACTACAAGTCTATACATGTCATTATTAAATTTCCATTTGTTTAATTAAAACCCATTTCAAAACGTTTGGTGTTTCAGAAATATCATTAAAATTACATTAAGCTATTTAAACTTTAAGGGAAAAAGACCATAAAAAACATTAGCCATTTATCCCCTCACGCATCTTTCTCTTTAATTTCTTTTAACATAACCGTAAACTTTGTGTTTATCTAACATCAGTCAAAATAAATTAAAAGCATAAATTTTCTCTTTGAAAGAATGTGAATTTTCATTACAACACGCGCGCTTGAAAGAAAAAGTAAGTGCGATATCGTTCGCAAAAAAAAGTGAAAGTTTCTCTCAATCTAGTCACGAAATGCACTTTTTTTCTTGTACCTGGTAAAGTTTTTTCTTGAGTACTATTTTTTTAAATCATTTTCAGTTTGGTGCTCGTAAATACGATACTTATTAAGAATAATAATTCAAATAAAATGTTTAGTAAAGTATGCTTCAGCTTAAAAAAAACATTTTCTTATTTATCCTTTTTTTACATAAAATTATTTTTTCAAGAATAATTTGCAAGTCTTAATGATTTGTATAAGTTACTTAGATAACACATTGTTGATTTTCTTCCTTTGAAAAGAAATCAGTAGTGGTTACAAAATATAAAATTTAATACATTCCAAGAATTTAAGAAATGTATGTAGGCAAATATGCATTACATTAAAAAATTTCTTGTCCTAGAATTAGGTTTCAAATCCTATTTTTTCATTCAGTTTTCAGCTTTAAACTCTTTTGTATTAACTATCGTCTCGATATTTCTGTTTCTTATTTAATAAATCTGACTTTAAAATGCTTCAAAATTTACATTAATTGATTTTGTTGTTTAGAAAAAGAGGACGCTTCGCTTATTCTACTCCGTGTTATTTATTGAAAAAAATGATAACATTAAATTTAAAATTCTAATTAAACCACCTCACTTTAAAGTATATATAAGTGTTTGTGTGTTTTTCTAGAAATATGTAGGTTTTTTTTTTTTTTTTTTAGAATTCTGGTACACAATTCTCGAACCTACTTTATCTTTAGTTCTGATATATTTTCACGTTATGCAGGGTATTTAAAAAATAATATTCGAACAAGATACCAGTACACAACTAACTAATTAATTTGCATCACTTTAGGTAATTAAATTAAAAATAATACTTTAAAGAGTATAAAATCATAAATGTTTAATGAGACTATGACATGCACTTAAAATAGATAGGTATCCAGTTAATCAAAACACCATAACACCAGTTTCTACTTCTAACTGTGAAAACAGTCGAATCTGTAGCATATACAAATAAGTATTGGGTTGGTGCATAATTATAGCGCAATTTTTAAATATTATTATTGAAAAAGAAATATAAAAATTTAACAATAATATTCTTAAATGATTATTTGGGAGCGTAAGCCCTATTACGTAGTTATTGTCATTTTTGTCTGGAATCTTCTGCTGTTGAATTTCATCGTCGTCATTCCACCAATAACGAATTCCTTTTAAGATGATTTCCCAAAGGATAATTTCTCCTCTGTCCCACCAAATTCTTCACATTTTCTCTATACGGTGCACATCTTTTGTTATTCCTTTCAGTGAAACTCTTGGCAAATCACAGACCTTCTCTTTTTTAAGGTTTTTGAAGATAAACAGTGATACATCCCCATTGACAAGATTCTTCAGAAACGAATAATCGGGAAAAATTCAAGAACACTCGGTTTCAATAGTGTCGGTAAGTTCATGGAATATCCATCCAGCCAATTTGTATAGCTTGCGTGCTTTTTCAGTCATCGAACGATGGTTTAATGATACATTTTGAAGTTTTCTGCCAACATTTAAGTTGTCAAGCGTTTGTTCTCTTCCCCGCCTGCCAAAAGAGCCTGGTAGTCGTCAAATAATTGTCGAATTCTTCATGCTTTTCAAGGTAGTGTCGCCAGATTCCCAAAAAGGCCAACCATTCACTGCATAGACTTTCATTGACTGCTCCTTAATTGAAAGGTTTGTTGGGATCGTAAAATGACTGGGCTGCTTTTCATCCTGTCTCGAAGTGGTAAAACGTATGACGGATATAAGTAGGATTATTGACATTCATTTTCATATATTAAAATAGACGAATATTTTTATCAATATATTTGCAAAGAGAGAGGGATTATTGCACATTTTTAACAAGTAAGAAGCCAATAAAATCGTCTGATAATTTAATGCCAGTAATAACAGACTCTTGAAAAAATCATTGTGGTTGTTTTATTAACGTCGCACAATTAGCAATACGAGGGCGACTGGCATAAACATTGTAATTTTAAACATCGGTTAATTGACGAGGTCGTCACCTCCCACTCCAAACTTCTGCACCTTGCCAATAGAAGGGCCTTGAGCATCGACAGATTTAATATGCATTAGACCCGCTACACGGCGAGTGTTTAGTTTCATCAGGGCTCGAACCTAAGACTAGACTAAAACTAACAAGTGTTATCCGAGTTGAGAGGAATTTAAGAAAAAAGCAATCTTGAATATTTTTTGATAGATAATAAGTTGTGTTTTCTTTCTCTTATGTATCTTAAATTGGAGTTTTAACTTTTTGAGTTATAATTAGTTTTTAAAATGGTTGTGGAGTTAAACAGTTAATTACTGCCGTTACATGAGTGGAATTTTCTGTTAATCTTTAGGTCCGAGCACTTGAAGTGTTCTGATCCGCAATGCTAATACTCATATATTAATTTTTGATTATTTGTAAATAAGAATAAAATTAGTTAAAATCAACTGCCTGATAATTTTTACTGTTTATTTGGTGATTAAACTTTAGTGAATCATTATTAGGTAGTGAAACCTGACGTCACAGTATAAACATAATATTTTATCTCTTAAGATACTTATTCACTTGAAATTCGAAAGAATCACTATCCAGTCATTGAAACGATGCCGTCCCTTTTTAGCATGCAAATTGCTATTATGTTCGTCGAAAAACACCGATTTGAGGTGGGTCGCTGCAAACGTCTCATATTTTGGTATTCCTAGATATAAAAGGTGCATTTGACAATGCTTGGTGACCTGGCATTCTACACCTCCTTCGGGAAGCGAATCTGCCGGCAAATATTTTTGCACTTGCTGCTGATTTTTTAAATGACAGAGTGGCTAAAATGAAACTTGGTTCAGTTTCTGCGGTTCATCAACTTGAGAAAGGTTGCCCTCAAGGCTCAGTTTCAGGACCTACGTTTTGGATATAATTATAAACGATCTCCTAATTAAGCTCAATATTACTGCTTGTTGTGATACCATAGCTTTTGCAGATGATATTTTAATTTGTTTTCAAGGTAAAAATCTTCATGCAACTTTTCTACACGCTCAAGAGACTTTAAACTTTGCCTCTGAATGGTCAAAAACTTTTAAACTGGAATTTAACCCTAATAAAACAAAGGTTATATTCATTGAAAAACGAAATATTTGTTATGACTCTTACCAGCTATGTCTTAATGGTATTCCTTTGACTATCGTTAAGCGAATGAAATATCTTGGTGTTATTATTGACTGTAAATTTTCATGGAAGCTTCATTTAACCTACATATCAGAGAAATGTGAAAAGCTGCAACAGGGATTGGGCAGAATTGCACGAAACACTTATGGCATCAATTTTAACGTGTATTCACTTATCTATAAACAAGGAATTCAACCGTTCATTATGTACGGCTCAAGGGTTTGGGGTGTTTCGTTAAAGAAGAAAATTAATTCTAAACTTTTCAGACGGATTCAAAGACGAATACTCCTTCGAGCTATTTCTGGATATCGAACTTTAAGTTATGAAGCTGTGTTTATAATTTCTGGTTTTCCACCAATCGACATTGTTATTTTAAATGACATTGCTCTCAGAGAAGAGTTTGCAGCCTCTTCCTCTTCAGGTTATGATTGTGTTTTGCTTCCCTCTGATCTTCCCCACCCTTCAGAGAGAAATGCCATACAATTGATTGAATATAGTTCAAACTCTGATTAAGAATTCTCTATCACGGCTTTTACTGATGGCAGTAAAATTGATGGTAGGGTGGGTTTTGGTTTTGTTGTCTTTCGGAAAGGTATTGAAGTTCAGCACTTACAATACAGAATCAAAGACGAGAGCACTGTTTATGTGGCTGAACTTTTATTCTTGAATTTCGCCTTCAAGTGGATTGTTCAACAAAACTGTGTTGCTTCGAACTATTTGATTTGTTCTGATTCACTCTCATCCTTGGAAAAATTAAAAAACATTTCTTCCTCGAATGATATTGTTGTTGAAATTCAACAGCATCTCAAGCACCTCAAAGATTAGAACATTAATATTTGTTTTTCTTTTGTACGTGGACATTCTGCTATTTATGGCAACGAAAGGGCTGACTTTCTGGCAAAGACTGCCACGAAGCGGGATATTGATCTTAAAGTTAATATTCCTCAATCCTATTTTAAAAAGATTATGAGGGAAAGTGTTCTGAAATTATGGAACGAAATATATATTAAATCAAATACAGCAAGCATCAGGAAAAGATTTTTTTCCAGATCTCAATATAAGAATGTCTTGCCATCACTTCTTTACTAGCTTTAAAATTACGCAATTTGTAACAGAGATCACGGTAACTTTAAAAAATATCTGAATATATTCAATTTAAGTTCGAATACAATTTGCAACTGCAGCTCCGGAGGTGATGAGGACATTGAGCACATTCTGTTTCTATGTTCAAAATTTGTCTCACAGAGAAATATTCTTAAATTAGCTTTGAAAAAATTAAACATGAACTGGCCTCCAAATTTTAGTAATTTAATTTCTAGTAAAAGTTCTTTTGTTCTTTTTATCAAATATATTGAAGATATATATAATCATTCTTAAAGTTTGTTTGTACATTGTTTAGTCACATATTTTTGTTGTTTTTGTCTACTGTAATATACTGTTTTATACTTACTTCTGTAAGCCCTGTGTGATACTTAGTGGTACACAGGGACGTTGTTTGTTATTCAATAAAAAAAAAAAAAAAAAAAAAAAACGTATACGTACTTTCACGCAACAATTACTTCTCATTACACGTGAGCAATTATTTCTGCGATTACACATATTAAACATTTATTTTATAAAAGGGTATGCAGCATTAATAATGAAAAACATTAATCTTTTTACGGTCTATGGGGTCATTTCAGTTATACCTAAAACAATGTTTTACACGCGCACGAGCTCAGATTCCTATTTTCCGACATTTAAAATTATTATTCCAGCATTTTCAGTTCTTATATCTTTGATGCGATCGACAAAAGTCGTAATACTATTACTAATAACTTCATGAATTAATACATTTTAACACACTCAACAACACTATCGATGTTTCATCTTAAAATGATCCACATAAAACAATCTGGAAAATGATCGTATGGATCATTGATAAACGAAGAAAAGCATGGATATTAATATCTAGAATACTATAATATGTTTCAGTGGATAATTTGTACAGCTTCTTTACGTAATATACATTTACGCCATATTTTAAGTTAATCGTCCTTTTGGAAAGGATAACTCATTAATAGAATTACATGTATATTTGTGGCTAAATTTCCAATGTAAGGCAGGTTGATTTTTATATTAATAAATAAAGGGTTTTTATAGTCTACAGGTTCGTTTAGATTGGAACGGAGTAATTTTGTATGTATTTTATTGCTAATGCTTACATATACGTGTGTGCACGGTTGACAGGAGAAATATTTCACAAGTAAAGTTTTTCCATTTCAAATCGTATCTCAATTTGGAAATGTCAAATTGGCTTAAAAGCGAAATAATATATGAAAAATATCTTAATTTTGTGTAATATATTATTTAAATCTAAATGCAAGATATTACATGTAGTTTGTGAGTTTTTGTATCAGTGTTTATGAAAAACTATTTGATATTTAGGAAAGCATCAAAATTTTTATTCCTCTATGAGATTATTATTATTAGAATTTCACATCGACCATAGAAAAATTAATTTTAGGATATTTAATATGTTTCAAAATTAATCGGCGTATTTTACTCTTCGCAGTGTCATATTCTATAGTTTTACATTATTTTTTGAATATTCTATGTTATTTTTAATGCTACACCATTTCATGCAATTTCCGTTTCTAGCTTCATTATTTCCAAATAGGTTTTTATTCCTTTTTCTTAGGCTGTATTTCGTTTCTAGACACATTTTTCTTCCTTTCTGTGAACTCTTTACTTTTTTTCTCTTCATATTTATAACTTCTTTTACATACTAATAATCTGATTCCTCTTTTTATTTCCTTATTACTTTGTTATTTCTCTTTAAAATTGAAAGTTCAATTAGTTATATGCGAGTTCTATTGATGAGTTTTAAAACTCCGTTCTCTCTATTTCTCTGTGTCTTTCGCTTTGAGTTTTTTTGGGGTAAGTTTTATTTTTATGGGTAAGTTTAGATCTTTTATTTTTTTTAAATTAAACAGATAAATGAAATATTCATTTGAGATAAAGTAATTTCTTTCTGAAAAATATATAAGTATTTTGTTTTTAGTAGAATGGTACAAATGAAGGCTGTATGTGAAATTTTTGCAATCACCTGTTTAACAGAATTCAATAGTTTACTTGTTATCCATGTATAAATAGAATTGCAATTTATTTCACAGTAAACATTATTGGAAAAACTTTATTTGATTAATTATTAGAATAAAAATTACTGCAACGTATAATATATACACATCTGTTTTACAATCATAAACATAACAAACTAGGTTTCGATTACTTTTAATCGGAAGAACACGTTTTTTTAAAAAAAATACTCGATTTGTTGTATGATTTACGTATTGTATTTGTGAACTGTTTGCAGTACTAAAAATATCTTAAAAATTAAAGTGTATTGTGATTTGTTTTGTGAATGAGATATTATCGATTATATGGCATGAAACAAATTTATTACCAAGTTCTTCTCAGCTAAGAAGAAATAAAATAAAGTAATAAAGGAAAAGAAAATTATGTTAACAAACTGGAGAGAAAGAAATTTTCTATGACGAACTGTCTAGACAAGGCGTTTAAAAAAAATTTAAAGCGAAAGACAGACTTTCTTACTCATTAAAGTAAAAAGGCTTGTATGATTAAAGGCTTGTATTGATGTCCCAACACCCAATCTGATTGAATTGGAAATTTGGCAGATCATCGGTCCTTTAGAGCCTGGGTAATTTATTGCGATGCCATAGAAATGTTCAGAAGTGTTATATATAATTAAAAAGTCCTATTAAACTAGAAAAAAGTAGTTGAAAACCATATCAAGTTTATTAGCGTACAACAATATAACGCGAAATATCGTTAGTTAACATCAGGTTGTAAGAGGAAAACAAAGAATGAATCCCCCCCCTATCACTGCAACTTTGATATCACAGGGCATTTGGTGCGAATTTCGAGTCCTACAGTTGAAACCCCGCTCTATCTTATTGAAATGTACACTTACAAGAGCTTTGGTTTATGTTTATTAATGTTAAGCTTACCTCAAAGTTCTGTCCTTTTGTAAATTGAAATAAAGTAACACGTTTTGCATGAATTTAATAATATTTATTGCAAAATATAATTTCCTTCCTTACTAATGATTCTTGCCTGGGTCAGAGTAATTTGTAAATACTATTTTTGAAATATGTCTTGTCTTTCTTAGTGAAGAACTGTATTAGAGTTGGTTGATATCTATTTCAGTTCTGATTTTTTTTTCTTTTTCTTCAAAAATTTCGCAAGGAGAGAAACATTGGAAGTAAGTGCTAGGTCTGGTGAGTGTCGTGAATGTCACAGTTTCCTAGGCTAGCTCCTCAATTATCTGACAAGTCACTAAAGTAGCATAAGGTTTGGCATTATCAGGATGCAGTACTGTGTACTTCCTATTCAAAATTGGCGGTCTTTTTTTTTGAGTGCTATATTTAAATCATGCATTTCCTGACAATGTCTACCTGAATTAAGCTTCTCGTTAGATTTCAAAAGTTCGTAATATATTGGTCCTTAGACGTCCCATCCTATGCACCATTTTCTTTTTCAGGCTAAAGCTCGGTTTAAAAATGGGGAATCAGTTTATCTAAGCTCAAAGTCTTCTCTTTTTCATCCGATAGTTTCGAAAGTAATCCATTATTCATCACTAGCTATCATCCTGTCCAAGAAGTGTTAGTTTTCTCCAAGCGTGTTCGGAGCAAGTAGATATCTGCATTTGAGATTCTATTAAGTAAATATTTCTCACTTAATTCATGAGGCACCTATCTCGAATATTTATAGATCAGTACTACCAACGACGGAAATTATGTTGTATAGTAAATATTATTCAATATATGAAAAATACATTATTTTCTTTCACTTCACCAACTGACAGAACTTTCCTGTATATCTAATATAAGTTACCATGCAGCTCGAAGGAAATATTTAAGAGATTTTTTTTATCTGGAGAAAAGTAAGAAAACCTTCTCTACCAGAATGAATCCCGCTTTAGTGACGTTATTAATCACGTATTATGCCCAAAAGCAATTCACTAGCTGGAAAGTCCTCTTTTTCAACAATAGGAGAGAATACTGCATTCTGTTTTGATAATCTCGTTGATTTTATGCATCATGACGATGCGCAACCTTGCTTTAGGTCGAATCGAAGCAATACTTCGAAATTAAAATCATTGTTTGGGCAAAAATTCATTTCTTGTGCAAATTTTTATATTTCTAAAAAATTGATGTATAAAATTTAATTATTCCGTGTTCTCAGAGAGTATGATGGAATTGAAACATATATAAGTCAACATAATTTTAAATAAATGGCATATTTGATTCAGAACCTTAATTTCCCGTTTTTACTTTAATTTTTGCGAGTAATTTGTTCAGTGTCATTTTTTTGATAAAAAATATCGGTAAGTAGAAGAAAATATTGCATAATTGAAAAAAAATTTAAAAATATTAATATAACATTTTTGAAATCATAATATGGTTAATAATTCCTGGAATTTAAAAGGTTCTAACCGTTTCTCGGAACAAGTACCTAATTTTTTGTTGAATTCAAAAAATCGGTTGATTAAAGGACTCTAACATTTAGGTTTATTTCTATAATATAGGTTAAGTATTTTTATTCTTAAAACAGTAAGAACATTACCGAATCTGTAGTTAAATTATTTTATTCCAAATATTTCATATTATGTTTATCACACTCTCATTCAAAGAATAGGATGTGGGCTCTGTCGAGAATTTTTCTTCAACTAACACTTTGAGGACATTTTGTGATGTTATTTGAATTGAAAATTTATCCCGATAAGAGAAAGGTCAAGTAAATTGCCTTAAAAATAATGAATCATAAAGAGTAGGATTGAAGAAATGAATATATAAGCAGTGAAGCGCTCAATATTGAGGTGGGTAGAATAGTTAGTAATGAAGGTATTTAGCTAAAGTTAACAAGTGAAACTACTCAATAAGGTCTGTATTGAGAAAAGAGTTTTGAGAGTGAATCCAAATTGGATCTATGGAGAAGTTAATGTTTCTAACCCGAAAGTGAGGGGGCTAGGAAAGATGAACAATCTTTACTGTAATTAAGTCTGACGCGTGTTTGACGTCATTACTCACTTCGATGATATTTAGGGTTTATTTAATCATTATATACTTCGTTTTTAGAAATATTGAACTCGAATAGTGTGTTCAAATTTTACTAAATTTTCATCGAACAGAATAATTTCAGGCTGAAATAAAATAAAACCAAAACTCTGAAATCCCTTGCCCTTTTTATCTCCCACGTACTTTCCTGTCTTTGGTAAATACAAATACGTGTCATTGGAATATCTTTCCACCTTTGTCTATTTTCAACCTTCTTCATCCTCAGCCAACTTTTATCTTCTTTTTTCTTCATCGTAGATTTACGATTAGATCACAGATGTGCATTTGTAATAATTGCTTACCGTTCGAATGGGTTATTATTTAACTAACGAGTGTTTGTCTCGTATTGGCAAATATTTACCTTTGCATCAACAAAACCATTCATGTTTTACATAATAAGCAATTGATATCTTTATTATTTCGAAAATTCACAATCAGGAAAGGAAATAATTGTAGGAATCATATAGATCATGAAAGTAAATAATTTAAGTTATCCTCTTATTGAATGCATGCAAAGCAAAATTAATAAATATATTTTTCTATCCAAAAAAGGCTTCACTTATTCCAATGAAATACCATGGTTAAGTATATGACTTTACTGGGGGATATAGAATTCGTATCAGAAGGCAAAAATAATATAAAAAAACAAAGACCGTTTTATCTATTATTCCATGTGTTCCTTCACCCGATATCCGCACTGAGTTTTTCCAGACAGCAGGTCCATTTTTCGTAGTCTCTGTCTCTTCTTTTCTGCTTCCGGTAATGATCTTGGAAGATTTATCCTTCCTATTGTAGATATCTGTTGGAGTGTTTCTGTACCAATACAAGAGTCAATACAAAGTATTTTTTCTTTGCTTATAATTTATTGCTCCTTCAAAGCTGTCACTTACACTTTGGACAGGAAGATATTATTTTCTATTCATGGATAATAATTTATTCTTTTTTCATTCAAAATTTCAAAGCAAGTAACTATAGAATAAAGTTAAAAGAACTTTTAAAGAACAGTGAAAGTAAAATATTTCATATTTAACGAATTCTATGCAATGAAAGAAACCATATTGCAATTTCTATACATTAGCAATTGTCGCTTCGGAAACAAGTTAAATTTTCCTCAAACACATCACTTAATTGAAGCAGGCGACTCTTTGTTGTATTTATATTATTTATCGGAACATGGAAATAATTTCTTTTAAATAATGGACTAGTTTCTGTTAAATATTTTTGTTACAGTTCTTCATTTAATATTAAATTTGTCTTACACTTCTGATCATTGTTAAATGTTAAAACATTTCATAAATTGCGATCAATTTAAAAACAATATTGTTCTCTTGTAGAATTTGTGTAATCTTTGGAGATAAAATAGATTACATTAAAAATTATACTACAAATATTGAAGTGCTAATAGATTTTTGTCCCAATACCTCAAGAAGTATTTGAAATGCTAGTATTTTATTCCCAGAGGGTAGTTTTAAGACCTTATTGGATGAGCTCGTTCTCCTTTGGCAAAAATAAATAAATAAATAAAATCAATATATATATTTTTTAAAATTATTATTTGAACTGTATGTTTATCTATCAGATTTAGAAGCTCTCTTACATTGTTATTTTGTTGATTTTTTTTATTTCTACTTTTGTTCAAAAATTCAAGAGAGATTGATATAGATATAATTTATTATTCAGAACTATTTTTTATATATAATAAAATTAATTATTCATATAAAATATTTTATCAAATAATAAAATAAGCATTTGTCTTGATATTAATAACTTGTTCCATTCTTTTCGTTTTCGACTGGAATATATTTATTTTTCTGTTTAAAAATTTGCAAATCATTTAAATGAATAAAAAGATACCAAGATATATTCGATTCTCGTCCCGAAAAGTTGATTTCTATACAAATCATTTTTGAAAAATGCTTTGTATTTAGATTCAAAAAACTCAGTTAGTGCTTTATTGACATTTAATTTCGCTTTGAGCTTTTTTCTTTCAGACGTTTTGCAATAAGTGATAATCGAAGAGTTCTAGGTCTTGCTAGTGTAGTGGAGTCCATGAAATTCCCCAGCCTAACTCTGCAATTTTCTGTTTAGTCATCAAAACAGCATATGGTATGGTTACATCATGATGCAGTGCAACGTGCTTACTATTTAAACATCATCGGCGTCATTTTATGAGAACTTTGTTTAAATCATGTTTTTTTTCTGCCAGTGTCTATCCAAACAGATTTTTTCGTTAGGTTTCAAAAGTTCGTTATATATTGGTCCTTCGACTTCCCTGCATATACACAGGATTCTCTTTTTCAGGTTCAATTTGGTTTGAATGAGGATTTGTCAGATTATCCAGGATCACACTATTCACTTTTCGTACGATACTTTCGGAAGTAATCCACTTTTCCTCAGCATTTAGCATCCTGTCTCATAAGCGTTTGGCTTTGTTCCCAGCAAGCAGACATGCGCATATGACAACTTCATAAAGGAAATTTTTCTGACTTAACTTATGAGGTATCAATCAGAAATATTTAAAGATTAATCTAGGTAAGACATATAACATATAATAAATATTATTAAATGTAAGACAATGTATTATTTTCTTCCACTTCACAAATGGACCGAACTTTCTTATACATCTAATACTTTTGAAAGAAGAGTAGTTATAAGTAGACGAGAGTTTGTTATATTAGAAACATAATACATGAAATTCTGTGTGAGATATGTTAAATGTTATATGAGAAGTTTAATTTCTATGGAAGAGAAAGAAAATGAGACGCTCATTTCTAAATACTTTCTGAGACTTATTTTTAGAAAGGTTGAAGACTTAAAAAGCTTCTTAATTTTTTTTTCATTTTATCTCTGACTGGTTGACATTTATTAAAAATAAATGAATTTATATTTATACCTGAAATTAGGAAGTTTTCAATCTTAAATTATTATTTAATTTACGACATTCTGCCTGCGACTTCTTGTCAATTCCATACTTCGTAGGAAATTCAAAACATGAAATGCTAAGTCGTTACTCGATACGTTCAAGCATCTATTCTAATTAGTGACTTCATGTAAGCCTCTTAACTGATTTAGATTGAAAAAGAAGGTATTTCTATAAAAATTTAGAATTTATTATCTGATATTCAAATTATTGACCGAGGTAGCCACCATGTCATAATTGCTAGCTCATAGTTTGCAATGTTTAAGTCGAATCTTGGATTCGAGTCTTCATTTTGCTAAAGACTCATCGCGAGTAGTTGATACACGACTAATATGTTGGAACTTCCAAGTCCTTACCCTGAAGTTAGGTGTGGAAATCTTAAGAGTTTGGTTCATACTCTCTTAATGTCATTATCAACAACAACTACATAGACCTAGAGAAATTTTAATAGATTAACTTTTAAAACTCTAAAATTAAATTTTTTCCCATTCAGAAAACATGTATCTGAACCCACCCATCCTAAAATAACCAACCTTTTCAACGACCAATCAGAACAAACCATCTCTAAACAACCAGACTGGACAAGCAAGCAGTATAAAAATATCTACTGCCGCCATCCTATTAATATTTTTAAAATTTTTTATCTTCATCTTAAATATTTTATAAAATAGCTTATAAGCAATTCCCCTATTTTAATAACCAAAGTTTAACTAAGTATTTATGTAAACTTCTCAGATAGTAAAATCTTAACTCTAAAGCCTTTCTTTAAAATATAGAATACTGTTATTTTTCGCACAAATAATCTACTTTTTATATTTTATATTTTAACTCCTAGGTAAGTGAAAAGCCCTAGTTCACCCTCAACCTAATTTAATAGCTAATTTATTGGGGATTAAAGCCCGTGAAGGTTATGTACCCCAATAACAAATATTCCGCATTTGTCATTTGACCATAGTTCAAATTTATGGGGTCCGTGGCCAATAGACCTCGTATTGCTTCAAAATGAGTTGTTCGAAAGCTTTTTTTTTCGGAGTTTTGAAGCCATTTAAATAATATTTTAAATTATTTATATTATTTGCATAATATTTTACATGCGTGTGTTATTAAATCCCCTCACTTTGAATGAGAATTTATCGCTAAATAGTTAGTTTACATCCCTTTTTAGTGTAAATTATTAAAAATATTGCAGATGCAAATGCACATAAATATTACCATTTTTTTTTTCATTATATTTTGAAGGAAAATATAAGATATTGAAACAAAATAAAATACTTTTTTCAGGTTGTACATTTTTAAGTATTCTATATACAGGCTGTTTCGCTACCAGTATATCAAACTTGAAGAAGAGGTTGGAGGCTGAAAGATGATTCTGAATTACATAACATTGCAGGGTCGGAATTGAATTATACACAAGCTAGGGTTTTGAAAAAGTTTAGGAGACAAAAACAGAAACATCAACAAGTTCATGTAAGGAATGAATTTTAATGACATGCTTTATATTGGGACTATAGATGGGATTCTTTATATAAACACTATAGATGGGATTCGAAATTTCAACCACAAGCATACGCATAGGTTTCTCATTGGAGCAACATGGGATACCAAATATTATTTCAAAACCTGTTTAAATTAAAGAGGGACAACCAAAAGCTGCAATGGTGTTTCAAGAGGAAAACCTTTGAAGTATCTGCATTAGATGGCTTTGTTTTTCTGGTAAAGTGGTGTTTAATTTAGCGGCCGTGTATCAATTTGCGAACAAAAACGTAGTCATGACCTCATATTGTATAGTTTGTTAGACCGCGATTGGCATCGCTAGTGGAAATCGAGAAATTAAACAGAACTCGAGAAAATGGCGATGTTGTGCGTACATAGAATTCGAATCTCTCTATTTAAAGATAACTAACCCCACCTTCTAATTTGAACTATTTATACGAATGTGTTTTCGCCCAAATGATTAATACATTATTATAAGATCTTAAGGCCCTCCCAAAACTTTGAATTTTTAGATCAATCGACTGCAATATTAGTAGTGCCCCCCTTCGGGACCTTTGAACTAGAATTGAAATGTTGATTAATGAAGAAAAATTGAAGTTTGAATTTTGATTTGAAAGGTAATTGACGATTTATATATGTTTGAATTGGAGCTTTACTTGGAAGAAGTATGGGGTGAATTATTTTGAACTGTATTATTTGAATTAGAATATTCTTAATGTCGATAGAACTGAACTATTAATTGTTTTCTTGATTGAATATTGAACATTGAATTGAATTGAATGTGAATGATTTTCTAAAGCTTTAAAATAAGCGTTCGACCTATAGAACTCAAATCACAAAGTTGTTTGTTAAAATCGAAACTGACCTAAATTATCAAGATTCTGACTTCGAGATACTTGAAAGAGAGTTGGAACTTCTATTAATTAAAGATTCTACTGTTAAAGAATCACATTCTGAAAAAGAAAAAAAAGTTTGAAACCATGAGAAATCGAAAAAAAATTGATAAATATTTTGAATATGAAGTTAAAGTTATTCTTTACTAAACTAAACTCAAGCAACCTATAAAACTATTGCCATCTGATAGAGATCAAAATTATTCTGTACATAGTAGCACTTTAAATTCTTCAGAAGAAAATAATGTTCATATTCTTCCAGAAATAAAAACGGCAAAATTACTAAGAGTCCTGATTTCGAAATATTATGGCGATCCCGATAAATATTTAGATTTCATGAACCAGTACGAACATGTTATTCATAATAATACACCATTAAGTGATATTGGTCATTTCAACTATTTAAAATCATTTTTAGGTGGAGTCGCCGCGAATACTATAAGTGGTTTTAGTTTAACAGGAAAGAATTATATAGTGTCATTACACTTTTGAAAAATAACGTTTCGGAAATCAGGATATATTAATTCATGAGCATTTTAACAATCTGTTGAATATATCTCTCATTAAGCATATATCTGATAGCTATATACTACGTAATTTCTATAATAAACGTGAAACCTAATTTCCCAGTTTAGAAGTGTTAAGAGTAACTGATAAGTCATATAGCAGTTTACTTTGTCCAGTATTATTAAAATTTCTCCCTTGTGAATTAACTTTAGACTTTACTCGCATTCAAGACAATGAAAAAAACACTGTGATGTTCAGACTCTCATAAACTTCCTGTGGAATGAAACTGTATCTTGCGAAAGAACATTTCAAATACATTAATCAGAACAGACATATCTTCCTTAACAGATATACTAACATCAACAGATAATTCGTGCAGATTCTGTCAGAATAAACAACATAAGAGCTAAAATTGTAAGTTATTGCATGTACATGAATGAAAATAATTTTGTAAACGTCATGGCTTAAGTTTTCATTGCTTGATACCCGGACATTGTTTAAAAGATCCTGAAGAGAAGATTTCTTTTTCTAGTTTATTTTGCTCGAAGGCGTATAATATCTCGCTGTGTATTAAAACAGCAAATAAGAAAACAGAGACTTTGAAATCTTCTAAAACTGATAATAAAGCATAAAAACATGTCAACGTAGAACTACATAAAATTAATTCTTAGGTTTCCAATCATGTGTATAATGGAGAAACAAAATTTTATTGCAAGCAGCTTCTATTATAATTGGTTGGAAAATTATCTAGTAAAGTAATTCGTTCCTTATATGATCCGTCTAGTCAAGGATCATTAATCCTAAAGAACCTTTCAACATAGTTTTCTTTGAAAAAGGTGGGTGAGGAGGAACTTTTAATTCATACTTTTGGCTCAAAGGTTCCAAATCGAATAAAATGTGCTCGAGTCTAGGTGAAAATAAGAGATATTCTTGGTAAAAATGAGATAATAAAAGAAGCTTTTGAAATTGAAGAGCGCTCACCTGTAATTAGCTACTATTGATAAAATTAACGAATTAAAAATCGAAGGAAGTAATTTATGTGATATTAATTACGGTGTTTTAGGAAACGAAAATATTTCTTTACTTATTGGCGATGATCATTATTTTACCATCGAAAACGGGAAAATTAAACGTTACAATCCGAAGTTAGTTACAATCGAAAGTAAATTTGGATGGATTTTAGTGGGCAAAATAGGAGGGAAAAATTACTCAGATAGTATTGTAAATCCAGTATTGAAAATCTCCGGAACTGGACACATTAAGCATTCGAGACATCATTAAAGGGCAGTTAAGAAAAGAAATGGAAATTGCAGCTTTAAATCATTTTCAGAAAACGGTTACTGTAAATAATGAAGATAATTATATACCATTTATTCAATTGCCATGGGTCACTGACCACATTGTTTTAAACTTAAATGAAGACATCTACAAAGAACATTTGAAATCAACTACTTAGAAATTACTTTAGTAAAATAAGTTTTATGATTATGAAGCTGTATTTAAAAAAGGGATCGAAGATAGAGTCATTGAAGATAATCCGTTAAATATAATTGGGAAGAAAAGTCATTATCTACCATACAGAGGTATGTTTAAATAATTATCTGCAACGAAAATCGCCCCGTGTTTGACACTAGTTCCTCAAAGCAAGAGCTCATTGTCTCCAACCGATTACTTAGAAAAAGGTCCGAACTTTCTAGGAGAAATACTCCCCGTGTTACTGAGAATCCTAATAGGAAAAATAGGAGTGTTTGCGAAGAACCGAGGGCAAGAAATAGAGTTATTAACATAACGGAACCTGGAATCATATCCCAGGAAATGAAAATGCAGCAGGGCTATCATCCCGAGGATGTTCTATAAGTACATTGGTCAAGTCCAGATGGTAGGAGGGGCCAGATTAGCTAACAGAAAATGAAGCAGAATGGACAAAATTTGAAGTTGTTTTGAACGACGAAGATATTCAGAGGGAAAGATGTAAAACTATTGTTTCCCATTTGACAGTTACCAATAGGAAATGGTATTTAAAATATTTGCTAACTATTTTAAGATTGTGCGAATGACATCATGGATTCTACGATTTGTAAGAAATTGTTGACAACTGCAAGAAATCAATGATATCTTTTTTTTTGGGGGGGTAAGACAATTTAAGGAAATCTTTTTGGCTAATTGGTGTATTATGCACATTTATCCCGGAAAAGACAACCAGCAAGTGTTGTGAAAGTGAAAAAGAAGGCGACAATGCATAAAATTAATGCGACAATGCATAAAACTGTATCCTTTTGAACTTTCTCCACTTCCTTGAACTCATTTGAAGATATTTGTGTTTTCTAAACTCAACATTAATTTTAATTTATCTCTTTCATATTTTTGAATTATATATAACTGATTAGTTTGATATGATATTAGATTTGTAGTATTTTGAGATATATTGATTAATTATTATAATTCTAAAGTTATAGTTTGATTTTTCTTTGAAAATGTTAAAAATTAAAAGGTGGGAGAATGTCGCGAGCTCAATTATTCTTGTATAGTTTATTAATCCACGATTGGCAATATCAGTCGAAAGGAAGAAAATTCATCCGTAGCCCATACTGATAATCTTCTGAACATTGATGACTTTGTAGTAAACTCATTGTCCGTTGAAACAGAAACGTGAGAGAACCACCTTCTTGTTACCATCGAATGAAAGCGTGAAGATCGCATTAGAGATCGTGTTGATTATAGCCCTAGTCATCAGGAACATCAATTTTAAACTTATTTTTATTGCTGAAGAGAAACATTATCCTTTATATTTTTCCAGTGTTTCTTAGCCCAAGGTAATCACAGCTCTCTATGATGTACGTTGAGCATTGGTGTACGCCACATACTACGACAAACATGACATTTGTTTCCATAAAAACAGTATTGAACTATAAATCTAAATACTGAGATGGCTAGGCTGTTAGAAATTCGATGGACATACATCTTTTAAGCGAAAACAGTTTGCAAAAGTTGTCTATCTCGCCGTTCAGAGGCCATCTGTTGCTCCTTGTACGCTTCCTTATCGTAGAATGTTCAACGTTGCGACAGGATATCAAATCCCCAGATCTTATACATTACACGTGCTTAGAAGTTTCTAAAACCTTCAACCTTTGATCCTTTAAACGATAAATTTTGGTCTTATTGTCTTGTGAGAAATCAGCACTGTAAAAGGCGTATAGCAGTACATTTGAAATCTAAAAATTAATTCAGTTAAGTCATAAGAAAAACAGTTGGAATGTGCAAGTTTTCTGATTTGAACTTATAACTCAGTCTTTTGTATTTGTCCATATATTTTTGTTAAACTATAATTTTTTTTTAATTTTCATGTTTGTACTTATGAAAGGAATCCGAATAATAAATTAACTATTTTAGAAGTTAATATCTTTATGAGTGATTATAATGGTTTCTTAAACGTCACACTGAAACGCAACACGAGAGCTATATTGGCGACCGACTTCGTAATTTTGAATCTCAGTCAAGTGACACTCTCAACATCCATAACTTTATGAGAGGCTCTGGAATGTGAAAAAGATATAATATGCACTCTGTTGTGCTTATTGTAAGTGAAATGCTACCTGAAATTCCCTGAAGTAAAATAATTACTAACGATTGAAATTCCACATGTATGCATATGTAAAAAATTGTTTCTATGAAAAGGCTTTTTACTTTATTTTTGTGCGAACAGTTTTAAGCGCATATTGATGAAATAAGTATAACTGCCTTGAGTCAGTCCTTGAGTAAGTTTTCAATATTTTTCCTAAAATTAAAAAATATTAAAATAAATATTAAGCCAAGTTAAAAAGTAATAAGACCATTAGACTGAAGTAATTAATCTAGAATTTTCTAGATTATGAGTATATCTGTCTACGAAGAATAAATTCATTCCGAGGAGCCTGAACTAATATTTCTAGTTCTTATACTATACTACTCGTAAAATCATACCAAGTATTGTGCCAAATATGATACTATAATATCGCCAATTCACAGCTAACATTGATGACCCAAAATAAATAACAACAGCGACTGTTGCATATTAAATTTAACTTGACCTCTAAGTTTCAAGACTAGGTAGAAGCTTGGTGAATGAGAAATGTATCCAACAGTTAAGAACTTCTGTTCTAATATACTTAAATGTGCCAAATATGATCGTATGATATCGCCAATTCGAGTCTACATTGGTGATTCAAAATAAATAACAACAAAGTAACCCATTTCTGAACTTGTTCAGCCAAAACATTTTTGTGATTGAAAATGTGGATCGTCGTCAAATCGTAAGTCAAGAATATAGATATGAACATAAAAAAATTTATTAAAACATTTTGACCTGACATAAAATAAAAACCTTTTCTTTTATCTTTCAAGATTCGCTTGCAAAAGAAAATTAAATAAAGAAAAAACTTATGGTCATTGATATATTTAATCTCATGCACACATTTATATTTTTACATATTGCATCTTAGCATTTGAATTAATATAAATTCATTAACATTTGTTTACACTCCAGTCTTCAGAATTTCTAAAAAAAATTATGGTTTGTATGCATATGATTTCGGAAGTTTTCTTAAAATTTAGTTTATCTTTAAACAGGAATCGTTCACTGTATTATGAATACTCTATACATTTTAGAAACTATTAAATCTTTAGAAATTCTATTTTTAAGATATTGAAGCGAATATTTATGTTTTGCTTCTTTATCGTAAGTGTGAATGATTTTTGCATTTAAAAACAGTTCAAATGCATTACATAATTAAAACAGATAGAATTACTGAAAGATTTATTTTATTCGCTCTTTGCTTTAATTTGATAATTGCTATTCATTTAATACTGATAAAATATTAATTTTTAACGTAACGTCTTGATGAATAGCAATGGATGATGAACAATGAATAATATGAATGAATGGTGAGCAATGAATAATGGATAGCTGATTATTCAAGAGATCCATTTTGAAAATTCTACAAAAAATTAATATTCATTTATATTTCTAAAATTTCATCTTAAGTCATAGATAATCAAGAAATTGGGAAAGAAACTACTCGTGTTAAGAATGGGAAAGAGAGTTATTCATTGAAATATTTTTTACACAAATGTATCACTTTTGAAACCCAAGAATGCGTTAATCTTCAGATTCCAAAAGCTCTTCGAAGAGACCGTCGTCGCTTTCTTTGGAGCAGATTCACCGGAAGTAACCCATTGTTTCAATTTCTCTTGGATTGCGGTACATAATGTTTAATACAAGTGTTATCTATGATGGCAATTGGAAAAGACAGCGATCTAATTTTGATTTGCCATCAAATAGCGATGGAATTAAATCATATCTATGAATCAGTGGAATATTTGTTCTTTGGCATCATTTAACTCAGAGTAGCAGAAAGTGGCAACTTCAACTAGCTTCATCAACTACATCAGTCGTTAACCTCTCAAGTGCTTACATTATTTTAGTATGATAATCATGATTCAGAGGTACCGTAATTTTCGTTTTCTTTCCCATGAGGTTTCCTGTCTTTGGTAAACATAGGCTACACAAACCTGGGACATGCCAGAGATTGATCCCTATTTTCAACCCTGCTTCTTGTCAACCAATTTTCAACTTTTTTCCCGTTTATCTTATGTCTAGATCTCAGTTACATCCTGTTTGGCGTAACATCAACGTATCTGACTTTTACGCTTTTAAACTGCAGTAAAACACATCAATTGTCAGAAACAGGTATTTTTTGTAACACTTTTGTGTAATCAAAAGGAAATACCGTCTGTCTTTAGTGTACAAGTTACGATAAATTACTATTTTTCAATTATTATTATTAGAATTTTAAAATACCAGTACGATAACATTCAAACGGAATTATTTATTTTTGACATGATATAGTTCTGATTGCATTGCTTATTGCTAATTATGCACATTATTCTTCATTAAATTCGAGACCCCATGATTCATCAATATGATTTAAAAGAATAATTTCAAAAATATATCTAAGATAAGTGAAGAGTCCCTATATGAACAGGATTCAAATATTTTATTCAAGGGAAATTATTAATGTAATATTTATCTGGGATTTTTAAGTCTATATAAACATTGACAAAGGTAGTGAAAGCGAGAGAGCTGTACATTACAGATTATTAAAAAGGTCCGAAATTTCTTAATGGGTAATAGTTACGATGTTCCTAATTATAACTTTGAAATTAGCAGACAGTAAGTAATTGTATTAAAATCCTTAATAACGCTGTTACTTTGTCTCAAAGTATAATTATTAACACAACATGAACATTTAATAAGCGTATTACTTACAGGAAGAGGAAGAACTTTCGCGAGTACAATTTAAAGTGAAAATAAAATCCAGATTCCAACATAAGTTCCTGAGATTCATAAAAATTTAATGAATTCAAGACACGTGGGATCTTAACCGCATTTTATTTATAAAGTTTTTTGAGATATTTTTAAAAGTAAATATATTGGCAGGAAATAGTAATACGGAAGAGATAAAATGGAAAACTAAGAAAAAAAAAACTCTAGATGAATGGGATGACTTTTCTATCTTTAAGCAGAAGTTCTTAAAATTTCTTGGTCTACCATACCTTTTTTAATAAATAAAAATTCTTCTCGGGGAAAAAATACTATTTTCTCTTCTTTAAGGGAAAAACAACATGTACCACAGTTCTTGAATTATGTAATGAAGTTGAGAGCTTTCAGATCATTAATAAATTTTTAAAAATAATTTTGAAAAGTCAGAAATAGAAAGTGATCACGCAGGAATATTTGTTTCACTACTTCGAGTGCATTTCATTTCATGAGAATGAATGCAATATTCTAGCTTTGAAAAGAAAACCGCAAAACTCCTTAGGAGTAACATTGTATTCAGAAATTCATGGTGGCGTGTCGGAAGGAGCCTTAACCCTCCGAGCGTTTTACTTTTTTGTGTAAAGCTATACCGAAAGCGATCTACTTAGGCACAGCTAAAGGTCCCGAAAAGTTTTCCCTTTCCATTCACAAATTCTTCAAAAATGCAAGAGCCTCCTGTTCCTACCCCCTTTTATGACGCGGGTGGTCCACACAACCCCTTGGGTTGGGCATTTAATTGCTTAGATCCGACGCTTAGATAAGCGATTTCGTTGCCTAGGGGAAATCTTGTACGGCAGGCTACAAGCAAGCTGGAATGGGGTTCAGATTATTCACAGATCAGAACTTGGAAGATGTTCGCCCGATCTATTGAGTTTCTATAAAAGCGTTCCAACAAATGAAGAATAAAAAAATATAGCTTGATAAAAATTGGTGGGTTCATAGTTGAAAAATATTTGTTTGCTTCAAACAATAGAAATTTTTTTTTTTCTGTAATTTTTAAAAACTTTTTTTTTAATTTTAATATTACGATTTTAACCTAGAAAAAGCACCCTATATTCATTATTGAATACGAGACCAAGAAAATACAAAATTGTTTGCATGTTTTGAAAAAAATTAATGATTAGTATTTGCTATCAAGCACTATTTGCTTAATCAAAGCGCCAGAATTGTCATAAAAGTTTAATTTTTATAGATGATTGAATTCTTAGAAGCAGTTTGCTTGTAAAAATAAATATCAATAAATATTTTAAGGATAAAATAAAATCTTAAATTTCGTAAAATCACGTGTTTCAAATACAGTAATCGAGACGCATTAGGTCACATATTTAGGCGTTTTTTGGATCAGGTGAAGAATGCACACTTATTCATTATTTTCGAGGTATGAAGTAAAATTGGCGCCACTGTTTTAAAATTGAAATTTTGAACAGAATTTATTTTGAAAGATAATATTAAATGCTTTAGTAATTTGCATAATATTTTAGTGGACGGTAACGCTGATCCTCATAAAAATGTAAAAATTAGTTTGGTCAAACATATATCAGATCTGCAAAAAACCTTTTTTGAATCCTGTTCAAAATAAAAAATTATCTTGGATCCAAAATCTTTTTAAGACTTTTAATTCACTGAACTCCCAATAAAAGAAGTTGGTGTGGTGTGGAAGTTAGGAGAGGGGGTGCCAGCTCAAGTGTCGTCCTCTGCACTTGACCGAAGTTCAAAATTACGAGGTTCATTGCCAATAGCCCTCGTGTTGCTTCCAGTGCGACGTTAATAAGAAAACACTAAACTAAACCCAATAAAAGAAGAAAACCTCCGAACTCCCAACAAAAGAAAAAATTGAGTGTATATCAGTTTGATTGATATATCACATTGATGTATACTCAATTGAAATTAAAAGTTAGTTAAGTGTTATAATGTATTTTTTGATTGACAATAGAAAATAATATCATGAAATTGCCGTAAGAGTTGTGAAACATCTAATATCATATGTTTCAACCTATATATGCGAAAAATCTTTCTCTTTGTACACTGCGACAAAAACAAAATACAGAAATAGTTCGGATGCTGAAGAAGACATTAGGTTGATGGTTTCAGAAATTTTTACAGACGTAAAAATACTTTGCAATAAAAAACAATCATGGTCAAATCATTAAAATTCTTTTTTTTTTTCATTATTTGTTATATTTAAAAAAATATTGCTTTTGTTTATTATGCATAGGCCATATTTTAGGAAAAAAAAAACTTTCGCTACCTTAACATTCATTAATCTTACTAAGACGTTTCTAATAAAAAAATAGAAATGCAATAATAATTTTGTAAATTTGATTAGGATAAAGAGCTTTGATATCCTATTTTTTCTACTGTTTGATCAAGGGGTTCCTTGAAGGTAATGGTAAGCTCAAAAGGTTCCCCAAAGTGCAAGAGGTTGAATACCTCTGCTCTAAGCGAAATACCCCATCTACATCCACTTTTGTGCAAAGGTAATATATTTTACATTCAATAAATAATTTTAAATTTTAATGGAGTATATATTATTCAAAATGTCAAAATATTTCTTGCCATCTTCAATCCCACATTTTAATTTTCAACTTTCTGTTTCTTTGGTGTTTTCAAACTTTAAGTACATATTCGTATTATATCTTTTAACAGAAAATTGTCATCGATTACTACATCTTACATATCAGTTATTACAAATTTGGCAGTGAGAGAAACTTTTCCCTTTTTAATTTGTCTTTCAAAACAGTACACTTAAAACACTTTAGTTCAGTGAAGTTGACAAACATTTCCTCAAAGAATTCATAACAAATTTTGTAAGCAATTTTAAATTTTAGAAATGTATTCTTAATCCCAGGAATATAACCATATATAATTGTTAGTTTATTCTTTTGTATTAATGGTACGAATTTATCATCATATCTCGTTCTATATCGGAATAAAATAAACTGTAGCTGAAATGTTATGATGTTTAATTTCTTTGGTAGTTTTACAGAAAAATAATGTCTGGCTGTAGAGAAAAGAGAGCGTATGATTTGATCTATTGAAAGGTGATATTTTTTCCAAATGTAAGGTATTTTTTAAATTTAAATAACTTGACCGAAGCGGATCATATAATTTCAAAATGCACTCTATTTGTGCTCTGTTTGTGTGCTGGTTTCAAAGTAAACCACCTCACTTCTGAATAGCCGAGCAGCTTTTTATATTCAATATCAAAATGAATGCAAAATTGCTTACGATTTGCTTCTCCAACCTTAAAGGGACTAAAATATATGTTTAAGTTCAGTGCAAAATATTCACAATATGTAAAAATAATATTCATCTATTAATTTTAGTCCATTTTACAAATTGTACCTAAAAAGAGTTATATGTGTTTATTAGATCAAAAATTCGTTTATAACAAATCAGGTATAATTTTGGGTAGTTGAAATTTCAATATAATATACATATTTTAAAACAAATGCAAAAAGAGTCAATTTATTCAAACTTGTATTTCATGAATAAAATAAATCAGTGTTCATATGTTCTCAAATAAACAAAATTGTAATCAAAGTGTTCATTCAATTTACAAAAAAATGCAAAGAATCGTATATAAGCAATAATTTTAATTGTTACAAATGTTAAAAATATCAGACACATAAGAAAAAAAAAATAAATATTTTATATTAAATGCTTAAACAAAACAAAAGTACTAAGTCTTTAAAGTACCTTAATGCCTACTTTCAGAACAATTTGTTATTTGAGAAAAAATTGTTTGTGAAACACAATATTGTGTATATATAACAGTGTACAATTTAATTTAAAATTATAATTGAATTTAAAATTATAAATTTTTTAACATTTGTGATAATAATGTCACTTATATCTATTTTTAATAATCTGTGAATGCATCAAACTATTACTTTATTATGTTGACGGTATATTTAATATTACGTATAATATAACGAACAAATTTCTAACTGAATTTTAAAATAATTATTTCAGAAAGTATTGTAGATATGCTCATAATTTTTGTATACCGAAGTTTTAGTATCTCAGCTTTGCTTCCAAGTAAAATTTTTATTTTATATTCATCAAATTGTTCAGCATATTTTTTGCTAATGACGTGCGGTTTTTAACTGATTTGTAAAAAACTTACGGAATATATGAAAATATGCTGGCGATGAAATTTATTAAATTTTGAATTTTATATTTTAAATTTTCATAGAATTGTAAATTTATGTGATTAATAATTTTTAACTTTGTATGTACCATACATAAATATTTTTTGATGTAATTTGAAAAGCAGATTTTCAGGGTAGCTTATGTAAAATTCGTAGTTGTATAATGTTAAGATTACGAAAAATGTCCGGATTTTAATTACATGTACTTCAATTATCCTTTAACAGAAGATAAATTATAAGGGATTTAACACATATGAATATTTTTTAAATTTGAATCTTCAAATAATTAGTAATCAAAAGTATCTGTGCAAAAGTACAGTTGATACTTACACGTATGAACAAATATAAATGTGTGCAGATGCTATTAATTACTAATTTTTCAAAAATCAAGTTTGAAAAATATGAGTTGGAGTGGGAAATCGCATTCTTTTTCTCTTTGAGGGAAGATGTAGTTCAGTTATTTAAAATTCGGATGTATTTCAAAACTTAACATTACAAAACTGAGTATCATGCGTAAGCTGTCCTGAATACCTGGCTTTGAAATTATGAAAAAAAAAACTAATAGATTTAAAAAAAAGTTTAATTTTTGGTATTACTTTTATTCATGCATTAGAGATTTTTAAAAGTAAAGAAATACAGAAATAAATATTATTTTAAAAACTGAAAGTTGTGAATAAAGTAACACAAATGAAACAATAGAACGTATTTATTATTTTCATACATTCTCTGTATTTAAACAAACATTTTATAGATATATATTTAGCGATGTTTTTCGAGATTTATAGAAATAACATAAAAACTTAACTCTATCTGATATTTTTTAATATGAGGAAAAATAAAAAAGGTGAATTTTTAGCAATCAAAGAAAATATACAAAGATTTATTTGTCCAACAATATAAACCAGTAGGTTTCCTACTCTATCTAAATTTGTTAAAATTCCAAATGAATATTAATTAAAAATGGGATTAAAATCTAGTTAATTTTGTGATTGAACTTTAAAGCGTTTTTTGGATTGGTTTAAATAAAAAATTTTATCTCGAAAGCTAGGTCAAGGGACGCATTTCTTTCATAAACCCAATAAAATCTCAACTCAAGTTGACCAACAAACACACTTGAAAGGAAATTTTCCCCTTCCCCTCTTGAACGAATGTCTCAATGGAACTCTCTGTAGCCCTAAGGGCAAGAGTGGGGTTCCCTTGTGAGCCATAAAATTTCCTGTCAAAGTTCATTGTGTGTCCGCAACCCTCCCCAATTATCTAACAAGATGTAAAACTTTTAAAAGGGGGGGAAGGAATTGCAGAAAAACCCGGCGCAAACGATCTCGAATACATCCTGTGATGGTGAAAAAACACGGCTCTGACGCTTTCGGTGCGCTCACAGCCACACGGGATTTTACGGCGCAAACGCTTTCGGAATATCTCGGACAGTACGGAAAAAAGCGTGTGAAACGCTTAGAGGGTTAATCTTGTGGTGAATCTTTAAAATATGCACATATAAACTTTGTTGATTGTACGGAAAGTATGAGACCATATGTGTAACCAACCCGATACATAAAAAAATATGTAAAAAATTTCAGAAGAGCTTTAATTCTTCGGAAAGGGAGAAAGGATATGGAAAGATGCTTCGGAGCAACAATTTGGGTACAAATAAATTACCAGGAAAGAGTGTTTATTTGGAATTGATGCAAGTTGTTTAGTATAGCGTATGGTACCCTCGTAAAACAAAGATTACTACTCACATGTTTCGCATGGATGTGAGAGTTTGTCGATAAGGCTTTGAGGAATACTGTTCCAACCATAAATAAGTGTAATCTCCACGTCTCTGACTGTAAACATAAGCATTGTTTTCATTTTTAATGTCGTTTGAAAATATCCCAAATAAGCTATACTGGATTTAAGGCAGGAGAATATACTAGCCATTTCATACGCTGCTTTGTTTCAGCTTCAAGCAGGTTCATAAAGTCTGGCATTGTCATTTATTAAAAGAAAGGGATCATCAATTTCTGAAACATAAGGCACGACCTGAGTTATCAATATCTTGTCCGCATACATATGGGCCATGCAACTGCCATTCCGAATGATATATGTCCTTACATCCACCTATACAGATATACATACTATCGATTCACTTAGTCTGTAATGTAATCTCTATCTAAGGAATACCAGGTTATTTCGAATGCTCCTGTATTTCCATTCCAAAACACATCGGGGGTAACACTTCTGACTGAAAAAGAATAATCAGTAAACAGTAATTGACTTTAATCACGTTGCACCCTAAATCGATGTTCAGCATCTCTCCTTCTACGGTCTGCAATATGTCTTGAGATCAACGGAATATGCACCGTTGTTCTACGTGCATAGAAACCACCTCGACGATGTTTATTTCGGACTGTTTGGCTCAACATTCTTACTTCTTGTTGCAAAAACAATTGTTTTTGCAGTTGAGTAGCAGTACGTGTTATGTCTCGACAAGCTGTTAACAGGATACATCTGTCAGCTGCTGTTGAAACACGTAGACGATTTTATTTTGGCCGACGTCTAACATTCCATTCTGCTCAGAATCTATTTCCCAACCTTGATAGGACATTTCTTGCCACTCCAACAGCGTCTGCAACACTTCATTACGTGTGCACAGATTCAAGTCTCCTCATAATACGTCAAGCAATGGATTCCAATAAATCACGTAGTTGTGAAATTTTCCTGCCATCTTTTCTCGAAACAAAAGCTGAGCAGTTGAAATTCTCATTTGAGACAGAGAAATAGGAAGTTTCTGAGAAATCACGATTTCTGCACTTTCATCCATTTTCTATTTTTTGACTTCATGAATGCTGTTTTGTACATGAAGGGTTTTTTTTATGCATTTTTTGTTATGTTTTATATTATGGATGTTTCATTTGCCATTAGTTAACGATTGAAATATTTACTTATTTTTGTTGAATCCATAAGTTTTTCTAATTTTTAGCAGCGTATAAGCCAAAGTATGTTGTCACAAAATCAAGAATATTTTAAATATTTTACACTGGCGAAGTTTACTTTAAACTCCTAAAAGGATCTATAGTTATAGTAATTCAGTAGCCGCAAAAGCTTAGGATAATGCGAAGCTGTTAGCCTTTGACCAAATTTATAATTAAGGAAGAATTCAGCTCAGTTTATAAAGGGTCTGCATTTCATTTTAAATAATACCTCGAGCATCTCTCTTACGGTATTTGAAATAAAAATCTCGCTTCTTGTGATAGATCAGTAAGATCTGCAATTCGGCATTTCTATATTAGAAGTACAATGAATAGAATGGGGGAGATGGAGAGAATAATTGGAAAATTATATTGGTTCTAGCAATTATGAGGTGATTTACTAAAAGTGAATATTCGACTCTGATCTTATCACTAAAAGTCTATAGAAATTGAATCCGATTAATTCAACCTTTTTCTTTCGAGTTACTAAGATATAAGCGATAGTCTTCATTGCTATCTTTGGTAAAGTGTGTTATTAATTCTACTACATTATTAAGAGCGTCGTTCAATAACTCCTTAGAAATTCCAAGAGATGGTGCTCGTAGCTTCTAAAATGATATGATTTAGTAAACAAGTAAACATCATGAGTCACTAAATAGCTGTCAATGTCTCAGTTATTCGTATTTATGATCATGAAATTTTTCGCATCTCAAAATTTCTTCACCCTAAATTTTTCAGCTGATGATATTATTCTCACGTTTTGGGCAGATTCACCAGAAGAACTATTGTTTGGATTGTTGCTTTTCGGATATGTTTAACAGATGCCAATACCTAATGGAAACAACAATTTACCTGAATAATGCCTGATGTGTTCAAAAACAAGTATTTTTTGAACCACCCTCTATTAATTTATTATATATATATATAAATATATATATGTAGAACTCTTCACTATAATCTATAATTAAGTACGTTAGGAATTAAACTTTCTACATTTTCAATTGGTTTTGATACATCATATTCAGGGAAAATAAACTGGTTTATAGTATTCTGCTGATTTTCTATTTTATCTATATGTTTCTTAATAATCACAAAGACAATTCGATAGAAATTTTTCAATAGGTTTTATAATAACCCTTACCCAATATTTTTTCTACTTTTAATCTACCCATGCCGTGGATAAAATAAAACTAAAATTGTCTTTATAACATGGTAAATTATTTCTAACTTCTCCATGAGGCCATGCACATTGATTGATTGATTTCTTTATGATGTCATACTTAGAAGTAACTCGAGGGCTATTGGCGATAGATCTTGTAATTTTGAACCTCGATCAAGTGACGAAGATGACACTCCTCTAAAAGTATTCAACACTACGCTATCGTGAGGACTTAACGCCTAGAAAGGTTTAACGTACAACAGCCCCCCTACTCGTCGATCTTTCATATCACGTGTAACATAAATAAAAAAAATTTCTTTTACAAAAACGTAAAGTGAATAATTTCATTGTAGTAATTAAAAATTTCATTTCATTCAATATAACAGAAATTCGTAGAATATTTTTTTTAAAAAATTCTATAGTGCGTCTTCAAATCAAATTTTCTTGAATAGTTAGAGAGAGAGAAACGTGGATTATTTACTAATTTAAAAATATATGCAAACTCTGTTCTGGACTATAATGTAATTTTAAAAATGGATTGAAACATGAAAAATAAAATATTTCGCATTGGATCATATTTACATATCAAAAGAAAAAAAAATGTAAGGAGCAGTATTAACAATCATTAAACAAACGTGAATGCTGAATAAGGGAATCCATTACTGCAAGTATGAGATATAAAATACATTCTTTATCAAACAGCATTGTATGTAGAAGTAAATTGAATTATTTATATCAAAATAAATTCAGAGGAATATTCCTGATCATAATCATAATCTGTTCTGTATGCAGCAGATAAAAGCATATTTGCCTAATGTAATTTTATTTGATCATTTTCTAGGATCAAAAATAAAATTTTCGAAAACTGTCCACATGGAATGAAATGTACTATTTTTAGAATCAAAATATCTCTAACGGTTCAATAGAATTATTTTCAGATAAAAGTTTTATAACCTCCCCCCCCCATTTCTACATAGACATAGAACTTTACAGTTATTATTTTTTAATTTTATTGCTCGTCAAAATATTTCTTGAAATCAATATTAAGTCAAAAGTAACGAAATGTTGTACAAAAATATGTAGAACATTATTTTATTAAGAAATTATTTTAAGAACTGCACTTTCAATAATAAAAGCGATTAAATATTTCTTTCATCATAATGTTATTTTCTTTTACAGCTTTTCTCATGAATTTCATGTTCTTAAACTTATTTTTTTATCATTGTAAGATTTTCTTTTTTTGCATTAAATTTTAATGGATTTCATTTAACGAAATAAAGCAGGGATCTTTCATAGAAGTGATTTTCTATAGAAAGAAATAATATTTTGATCTGAAAATAAAACTTTAAGCCTTATCAAAAACGTATATCATAATAAAATGAAAACTTTACATTTTCAATACCAAATAACTGTATCGAAAAATTATGAATCAACTAATTTTTTGCTTAGAAAAATTTGATTGAAGTTCAAGTTAAGGCTGTTTATAAAAGCTTGAAAAGGCAGTTATGGGTTAATCAGTGAAGTAAAAATTATTACCTTACTCTTGCATCGTGATGAAATATTCAATCTCCTGTTTTTCTAATTCCAAAACAAATTTGACTAGACATCCTTTTTAAGTTTTTGTGTGGTTTAACCATTTATACAAAAGTTGCCAGATAATAATTTCGAAATCTCTTCCAGACATATCTGCATTTATAAACGCTTGATATCCGTATGCAAGAGTGCACAAATGTGTCCTATTTAATATTCGACTCGCAACACTAACTCCATAACAAGTGTAAGAGCTGAAAGCTAAATTTTAGAAAACAATTGAGAAGATTATAATTTGGTGAATAAATGTAATGTACATGATGGAATTAAGGCTGTTACTTAATGTCATAATTTTCATAGCTGAAGGAATTTATGAACATTCACAAAAATGGGTTACCATTAATATTTAACGCATTTTTCATCACATCTAGATGAAATTTCATCATTCACTTCAAAATTCTTATAAAAGGGTAAATGTAAATAAACTAGTCAATTAACTTAATTAACAAACACACACACACACATATATATATATATACAAGCAGCAATTTTCTGTCACTAGATCATAATTAAATACAAACTAGTCTACATATCTTATGCTTCAAATTTTATTTGGAATGGAGTATTAGTTCCAGAAATATTCCGAAAAAACTGTTTAAAAGCCATACGTGTTGGATTCTGGTCATTCCTACATACATATTTTCCTTGTTTTTCAACATCAATGGACCAGTAATTAATGTTCCCGATTACATGTTCAAAACTGAATATTTCCTAATAAATGGGATGGGGCATAACAAAAATTGTAGGGGTTTTGAGTTTTATGACATAACACTACAAACCAACAAAATACAACACAGTAAGGAAGAGTTGTAAAATTTTTACCATGTAAAATTTTTAGCGTAAATATTTCGTGATGGAATATTCAAACGATTATTCCATCACAAGTATCTGTAGTACCACAAAGAACGTTACATTAAAGAAATCCCGAGAACAAGATGCCTTTTTGAAGCACTGGATTTGTTTTTTGTGAAGGTTATCTTGCGAAAAAAACTTTAAATATACTTCCTAGAAAAATAAAAGCGTTTTTCAAGAACATTTATGAGTACCACCTAGAAAGTAGTAATACCTATAGAGAATATAAACTTTTTTTTTTTTTTGAGAAGTCAGTTCTCGTGTCCGACATAACCAAGATAAAATGGTATGGATCTGTAATCGATTGATGTTGCAAGGAACGACTGACCGACTATCGATTGCTCTTGCTTTCTTGCATTGCACATGGGATGAAAAACCTATTATGCGTATTGCATTGATGAATCGCTCAGCCACATCTGGAACCATATTACAACAAATACGGTCTATTGCACAGTAATCATACAATAATCAATCATTCGATGCAGTTCAGTGAAATGTCTTGAAATATGTCCATTGTAGCGATTATTTTTCTTTCAAAACCTCAGGCTCTTGTACTTGCTGTGGTGTATTGAATGGTGCTTATAGACAAACGAATCACGCGACATTGTCTTTACCGACCAATCGTGCTCCTGCATTCAACACCATGATGATCAGATTACCGTCTAGAGACGCCATGGAGAGAGCATGCTTAATTGTTTCTCAGGCATTGCCATACTGATCTTATACTCAGTATTATGAATTAGGTCAGTATTGGATTCCTCTCCCTCACCCAGCACACCTTACTGGTACAGTGATCAGGCTACGACTCTGATGGCTTGGAGTCTGTTTTCTTCTTTTTTTTTTTCAGAGCTTGCCTGTGGCCACATTCCTACTGATCAATGAGTGACCAAACGTGACTCGTAGTGTTTCTGATTTTTTTCTCCACTCACCAGATTACATTGTTGCCTGGCTTGACTTGTTTGCCTTTCTATCTATCGCCTATCGAATAAGTCTGGTAGAGGATTGGCGTACGACTAGCCCAGCAAACAACACTAATTGCTACACCAGACCAACTTTGGCAACAATTGGAAATAGCATAGGATTCTATACCCTGACAAGTAATTCAAAACCACTTTCATTTAATGTCAAGACTTGCAGCGATATTATTGCCAGTCGTGGCGGAAACACTCAATACTGATTTAATCGTCTTCCTCATATTACAGAAGTCTACATTTTCATTTATTTCTCCCTTGCACTGGTGTTATATTATAGCTTAATTATATAATAACCTGTGAGATAATAATTTGGCTTTGATACTTCTCGTTTTTATTAGTCTTGTACTTGATTTAAGAATTTTGGAATGTTGCAACTTAACAACAAATTGAGATCTAGTTAAATCATTTTAATATGGGTATAACAATAAAAAATGATTCGGAACCTTATTTAAAGGAACAAGGAATTATGTAATAAAAATATATGAAAACTGATGTTATCCTTTATTAATGAGTTATTTTTATAATTCTTCAAAGTATGAACGTTTTAAAATTGAATTTTCGTAATTGAAGAGTAAGATTAAGCAATATATTGATGTTTGCTTTCGGGCTCGAACGATTTATCTTCTTTCATTTTGTTTATTTCCAGAACATGAGATTTGCAGTGTTCTGTCAAATCACTATTCCTTTTTGTAAGTATTATGTTGAGCTAGTGGTTTCAATTTTTTGTTCAAACAATTTCTCTCAATGGAATGACCAATCTCTTAACAAGATTCGAAATAATTTAATGGTGGTTCATGTTTACAAACTTATTTATGTGGAATATAAGCATTCACTACACAAACACACCAAAATCCATTTGAAGAAAAATTCGCAACAATATTTGACACTTTATCTTAAGGTTCGTCCTTATTTTATATTATGATGAATTCGATATTCATTTATCTATATAAAATATAACGGACATGTCTGTTATGTACTCTCTAAAAATCAGCTTCTTTCTGACCATGAGTTTTGGTTATCAACTATTTATACCAGTATTCAGGTTCAGTCCTATATTCCAAAACCAAATTTGAATTTTTGTGTTACAATTTAGTTTTTATTACTCGCTTTTTAACTCATCATGGTATCTTCGTTTTTTTTTAAATCGTTTTAATTTAAAAATACAAATTTATATTCCTGTAGCTTTGTTGGAGATGCTGATCATTACTTTTAATCTCTTGACATTTTACCAAAAGTTTTCATTTAAATTTTCCTATTGTTGAAACAAAACCTATTTCTCTGAGGACCGTGCGTGAAAAACATAATTTGCATTTCAATCTTAAATCATATATACTTACGGCTCTTAAAATTACTCAACAAATTTGATAATTATTTCAAATTTTGATTTCAGTTTTGAGTATTGCAATTTTTCTTTAAATGTGCATACTTTATTTCAACGCTTTGGCCGGCAGGTACAGGATAGACTGCCTGTTGGCGAAAATAAAAGTGTAAGCATCTATTGTCAACTGAACGTCGATGAATACACATTGATATGCATTTCAAAAGGGAAAAATGCAAAAAGAAAATGAGAAGAAGAACTATAATGCCGCACTCTGTAAGCATATTTTGAACTTTTATTTACTTTTGAATTTTGAAATTATATAATATCTTATGTTCCTCTTGTTCCAACATGTACTGTGATATCTTACTATTTATTGTTGTAAAAATTCTTTTTGCATTAACAAATGCTGAATAAGGGGTTGATTGTCTTCCAGGAAGTGCCACTTTGTAGCTCTGGGTGAGCTCGGTCCCCTTGGGTATTCTACCAATAGCCCTCGTGTTGCTTTTAGGCAAAGTTAATGAAGTCAATCGATCAACAACCAGTTTAATTAAAATTTACATTCACTAACCCAATATTTAGAAAAAAATAACTTTTCCTACATATACTTGGATATTTTTAAATGAGTTTAAATAATAAGCTTACAATCACAATGATAGCTCAAAAAGAAAAGGATTTTTACCTCAGATGCAGATATTAAGGCAAAGTGGTATTACAATTGAGTGCTGCAATCACTTAAAAAATGCTAGTACAAATTCGATACATATTCATAGATTAGTTTGGACTGTTACTGCTTCAAGTAGTCGTTGTCATTTTGTATAGAGTTGTCAACGGTAATGAGACCATTTATACACCCGGAATCAAGAGACAAGCAAAACAATGGGTTTCCTCCAGAGAATAAAGCATTTGTAATTCCAGTGAATCTACACTTCGTAAAAAATCATTAAAATGAGTTATTCCTATAAAGAAGCATGGTACGTTAATGCTCAAAAGAAATTGTTTCCTCTCTATTACATATTCAAATGATTAAAATATCTGCCGCTTCGAAGCCGATGATGGCAGTATACTCTTGATTTACCTAGCACAAAAAAACTTTGCAAAAAATTCCCGTAAAGCACATAATTTTGATTCTAATTGATGAGAAAATTTAACTTTTCGCTTTGAAGCCTGGAATTATTTTAGGAAGAGAACGATAACAATTGGAACAATTTAATGCTCCTGAATATGGTTATATCCAGGGACTTTTATATCCTGGGACTACAGGAAGGCGAATGGTCATGGCTAATATAATATGTAGATAATTCCAAGTACGTGTCAACTTCTAATCAAAACTCTCAGCCTCTGGTATTGATTTTCTTCACTGCTTCCATAAGCATCTCGTCATTTCTATTAGCCATCTAAGGGGTTATTGTTTTAAGTGGGACGTTTTGGCGTTGCAGAACACTTTTCAATTCTTTATTGTTTGCTAGAATTTTAAATACATTTAGCTTAAATATATTCGATTTAATATTTTATCGTTTTCTTTAATTTTAACTACATGCAGTTGATATAATATTCAATTTTTAGTAAATTATCGTTCCCTTTGATTTTAAATATATTTAGCTTAAATATATTTAATTTAATAAATTAGCGTTTTCTTCAATTTTAATTTCGGAACAAATTACTAATTTCAATTTCTCGATACTTCATCGTTTACCTTAATTCTTATATTTTATTGAGTTACTCAATGATAATTGTAAAAAAAGCACACCTTGGGTGGCTAAATCTGTTCTTGTCAAAACTTTGCATAGAACTTCATTTTTTATTTTTTTTTCATTATATTTTAATAATTCTCATCTATTCTACACTCAAGTTTCATTCATTGGAGGGAATTTTCAATTCCTATATTATAATAAAGCTTTAAAATGTAAGTTAAACCGAAAATCGACCGTTTTATATAATGAGATCGAACATTTTTTTTTATTGAGATCTTTAACTCTTCTCTAAAAAATTCGAGATCAGTCTCCCCTAGCCTTCATATTGATTTTATAAGCGATGTCAATGGAAATTCTCATTTTTGATTTTAAAAATATTATTATTTTCTTAAAATTAAATGACTTAAGAAATGCAACAAATGTTACGTATTTTAAAAACAATTTTTTAGAAAGTGCGGATGTGATGATACAGAATTTAGCAAAGTAATGCCAAAAATAAAATGCAAAATTCCTGAAATTGATTTTAGTACATGAAATTCCAATTGCGTAATAGTTTTATTCCGTGAAATAGGAACATTCTTATGATTCTTTGATATTTAAGCAGACATAAATACCAGAAGTCAATGTAATAAGAGTTTAGAATTCAAAGTGATTCACAATGGTCAAATGAATAAAACATGTGTATCCAGAAATAATTCGAATTTTAGCAGATCTTTTAAATAAATGTTTTTAATCGCTGCATTATAATTGGATAAAAAATTATTTTCGTCTCAAAGTAAAAGATAATATTTGAATCTAAATTCAAATCTAATGGAAAAGATGATACATTTCTCTTCCGAATGATGAATTAAACGCATTGAAAAATGTCAGAAATAACAATATAATAAATATTAGTCTTTCTCTATAGATCCCAAGGAAGTAATTTATCATAAGATTATCTTTATAGTCATATGTACACAGAAATAATAAATAACGGAAATATGAACTGCATTTTAAAATAACGTAATCATATTCATTCGAAAATGTCTGCGTATTAAAAATTTATTTTTGTCTACAATAAAATGAGAATTTGTCTGCGGGGATGGGGTAGTATAGCTCACAACATATGAAATATTGAAGCAATGGATCGTGAGGTGCGCACTCCTAGAAAAAAGTTATTCAAAATTCGCTTGAGAGTCTTAAGCATTCAAAATTAAAGGACTATATAAGGAAGATTTCGTCTCTACTGTGTGGCCGCACTTGACGTGTGGTCAGGATAATGACTTATCGGCTGGCGTTGATTTTGTCGAGTCATGGTTCGAGTCCTGATACCACTAAAGTGTCACCATTTAGCGGTGCTGTTGCATATTAAATATGTTGAAATTTTGCGTCTTTCTTTTGTCGAAATAGGGATGTTTCGTGAAAGGGTGCCATCCCAAGTGTCGTTCTCGTCACTTGACCAAGGTTCAAATTTATGATATCCTTAACTTATAGCTTCCTAAGCCATCATCATTATGAAATCCCCTGCGCATAGTTTTGCTGCTCGTTACAACAAATGACATAACATTCTAACAGTATGTTTTTGCTCATGACTAAAGTATAGTTATTCATTTGTTCGTCCTTTAAACATAATTACAATTATTTCTCGAATGCGTCATTTGATAATGATATCCGAACGTGGCACTGAAATTTCTGCTAACAGAAGTTTTTCAGAACAATGTTAAAAAGTCTTACAAAATATATATCATATTGATACAACTCATGTTTTCTACTATTATTTTGCTCATTCATTGCAAGATAATATTCAATATAATAGTTTAAATTCCCGCATCTTAAATCCCATTCCTTATTTCTATTCCTGCTCACTTATTTCTCCACTTGCATATTTTTCTGATCTAATTTCGAAATTATTTATAGCTTTTCTTTTTTTTTGAAATTTTGTTTCAGAAAATAATTTTTCATTCGCGTTTTTTTTTTATTTCTTCTTAAATAGTTAATCTTTAACTTTTAAAAATGATTTTTATGTTATTAAATTTTATTGTGCATATTTGGGTTTTTTTTATTTTATCTTATAAACTATTTTTTCCTAATTTGCAAATAATTTTTTAATACTTAAAATTTTAAATGTTGTGCTTTTAGTCCTCAATAAGAAAATACCTGCTGTCTAAATGGATGGATGATTGTTTTATTCAAATATAACCCTTACAAAGAAGATCTAGTCATACGCACAATGAGAAGCACATTGAAAAATATTTCTTTATTCTTATATAGTGAAATAATTATATATTTCCATTTGTTAAAAAAATTTAAATTTTGGGGAAATCTTTTTCAAAAAGAATGTTTAAACTAAATTCTGTATATTTAAAATGATTTCATTACTGAATAGTATATAATACTGCAGTTTTTGATAAAAAAAAAGTGAGTTAACTAGGAAAGTCAAGTATGTAATAAGCATTTTGGAATATGTTAATGTACTAAAATAGTTATATATATGTATATATTTTGTTTTTGGTATGAAATTTTTAAATGACATTTCTGAATAAAATATTCTACACAGGTTTGTATATGTTCTATAATACGAAATATTCTACACTTGAAAAAAATTGCTTGAAAAAATATTTTATTAAATTTGAATCTTCTATACAACAATTTATAAAAATATTTTTTAACTTTATCGGTATTAAAAAATTATAAATGGAATTATATTTATCTGTGAATTTGTATCTTATTGTATTTTATTATTTCTTTATTCACAATACAAGTACATAAAACAAAATTTTCTTGAACCGTTATATTTCATTTAAAATAAATTATACTTTTACCAAATAATGATGTTGTTCCAATGTTTTTTTTATTAAGATATCCGCCTACCTTCGAAGAGGATTTTCTTAAATAATTGAGAAAATAACTTTTTATATGTATTATAATTTAAGATATGGCTAAAAACTTAAAATATAATGTAAAATTTGCATGAATTAATAATTGTTTTAATGTTTCAGCTCAAAAAATACATAAAAATAGCAGTAAAATGGCACCTGTGCAAAACATCAGAACTGAAATTTAAATAGAGATATTTCAATTCTGTAAATTTTATTATGATGGATTGAATCTAATTTAGGATTTCTGCCTCTATCACAATTGTAACCCTAAAAATTAAATATTTATAGGAAGTCTTATTTTAACATACAGAAAAATCTTACAAATTTGTGATAAGTTATGACTTTTATCGTCAATAAAATGCAAAATAATCGCATTATATCAATAGGAGAAATTCAAGTCCTGAAATAACTTTCGTAGAATATTCCATGAAAGTTTCATAACATTATATACTTAACTTTTTTCAATGTGATGTTTTGCGCTGAAGCAAAATATGGAAACTTTATTTTTAGAAAATGCTGATAATATATTTCAACCCAGATACTTACCTAATTAAATAAAAATATAACATTAAAAGCCTCCTGATTTGTAAAGTTCATTATCTGTATTACTTAAATAAGTTATCTTTTTCTTCCTAATGGGATTTAAACCTTTCCTACGCTTACTTGTAACAGGTGATGTATAATGTTTCAATTCCCTGATTCGATTGTAATCCAACTTTTTGTTTCCCTTTACAATGAAGTAACCCGGATTTTCAATGTTCAGCTTATTTAAGACTTTTAAGCAGCCTTGATGCCCTTCGTTAAATTGTATAATTGCATCATATGCACCCAATTTCACAGTTTTCAAACAAACAAAAACTTCCTTTAGTACTCTTTGTCATATTACACCATTAAAATATTCATTTGCATTTTGGGTCTTAGCAAATTCATCTTGAATGTTGAAAGATATTTTAATGGCGATACTACGTAAAATATCAATGAAAAACAAACATTAAAGTTCCATTTCCGGTAGCAAAATGATACTTTCAGTTCTAAAATTTGCATAGACTATTATTAAAATGCTTATAACTCAAGTTCTACGTAAGATAGAAACAAAATTGAAACTGTTCTAGAAAGCTAAGAATTTCGGAATTTATAATAGACCATAAATAAAAAAATCAACTTTTTGACCGAAAATCGCGTTTTAAAGGATAGCGGATACCTTAAATTTAATAATTTCATACAAGGGCTGAATTTGAACTTGATATTCTTAGAAACTGTAAGAGTAAAAAGATTGAAAAATCAAAAATACAGATTTCATACTAAAATTATAGAAAAACAAATGCGCTGTAACAATATTGAATATTTATTATACTTTAACTACTTTTTTATCATAAATTTTTAACTTTCATAACGGAATCTAAATTGTCATAATTATTATTTTTACACATCACAGTTTTATGTAAGAGTAAAATATAGTTATGGCGTATTATAAATATATAACTACTCGAGTCTTACAGGCTTCATCCGCTTTGTATTAAATCAACGATACTTGTTAAATTTTAATCTCATTATGCACAAAACAAAAAGTATTGCAATTTAGTGTAATAATACATTTTAATTCAGTTTTACATGTAATTTTCTTTCTAAAATATTTGTAAAGGATGCTGAATTACAAGAGGTTATACTTTCCCTAATGGATTTGACCAGTATAAAGAAAGCACATTTTTCATGTAGTAAAAGGGAAATTTTTTTTGTTTCTCATCTTCGAAACCTGCATCGTACATTAAATTTTACATGGCTTTGAGCGTGTTTCGAATGTTTTATTCAAAAGAATTTCTTGGATATAATGTAAGCAACACCATCTACATTAATGTGTATTATTTCTCTACTTGACGAGTATTTTAAAATTTTTCTCCGGGCATATGTTTTTGCAGATTTAGATGTTTCTATGTCAGTGAAATACTCAAACATTTTGAAGAAACTGCAACAAAATAAAAAAAATAAAAAATAAATAAAATAGAAAAACACATCCTAAAAGAGTCTCTGAATTGAATATATCAAACCCTTAGAATTGTTGACACTTCCAATGTCTTTAAATATTCATGAAGAATATAATAATTAAATACTTTTCTGCAATTATAGCATAGGAAATATTTCGTCATAAATAAAGAAATGATTTATGAAACTAATTTTTGCATGAAAGTATATTTTTATTAATTTTAGTTGATTTTTCAATAAATTAACTGAAGTTTGTGAGTAAGAAGTTTTCTTGCTCCAATAATACAATATCTAATACAGAAAACCTTCATTTACAATGTTTGTTACGTTCCTAAAGATGTGTTAAGTTAACCTGTGCTATACAGTGTGTTTCAAAATTCCTGTGCCAAAATTTAAGGAGAAAACATCTAAGGAAGCAATTTTCACGATGTAATGCACAGGTGGAGAGCAAACAATGAACCGCTAGACGAAGCTGTAATGGACAGTATAAAGCTCGAGTTTTCTTAAGCATCGTCATTTCTACCGTGGATTTCAGGAGGCATGACTCATACAATAATCACGAAAACACTGTGACATTGGGCTATTCTCGGTTTCTCTTCACTAACCTTGAGGACTTTTAATTAAGATTGATTGCTTTTGCTAAAAAACCTTTGCCCAACCAAAAATGAAACGTGAATATGTAGATAGAAAGCAGGTAGAAATGAAGTGAAGCGGGAGAGTTAGGAAATATATAAACTCCGACTAAAAATCGCGATAGAGAAGCTGAAGGAGAAGTTGAAAGAGAGGTTGAAGGAGGAGTTGAAAAGAGAGGTTGAAATAGACGACAAGATTAAAGGCGTAGTATTTACAGAGATCTAGTGTTCCAGATTGCTACATTAGTTGCGGAGTGAGTTGCAGTCGAGGAAGGATTAATGGTAAGAGTCTGTAAGATTACTATTGGTGGGTTTAATTTGGGAAGTAGTTATCTTCCCCTGGAAAGCATATTTAGTTGTTGTTATAGTAAATAGAAGTTAATAAATTCCGTAAATATTGTTCTAGTGTCTCTTTGATTGGTTATTGTGTCTTAGTGTTTAATAATTGAATCTAGTTCTGGCACAAGAGGCAGCCCGGGTCGGGCAGGCGTCACAACACCATATATATGCCGTCACATTTTCAACAAATAATTGGCACCACATAGACAAATATGGATCTTGAGCAAGTAATCTATAATCACTCATTCATTCTCATAGCGTAAAAAAGATTAAAAGGGATTTTTTACCTTCGTCTAACGTATTTCGAGCTGGCTAAATAATTTAAAAAAATTAAAAGCATAAGTAGCTCTTTTCAATTATAAATTAGCATGCAAAACTTAAGCAACAAATGCCTTTTTCAGCATACAACCATGAAATTGTTGGAAATGCTTTTTTTGCGTTCAGTACAGTGAAACGGCAGCTGAGGAGAAAGTTTATGCATATGCAAATATCAGCACTATCACATCAGATTCACACTCAATCGTGTGAAATGCGCACGCTTAGTGCCAGGATAATTTAAAAAGAAAGGGGGGGAGGAAGTGAAATTGTACTTCCAGAATGTCTACAAGAAACAGCAGGATACATTTACATGTGTTAAAATGATCAGCAAGCTTGAAGAAAGGAGTAGTTTGACGAATATTTCAAAATAGTTTGCAATTGACACAAGTGTAGTTTCAAAAACTTGGAAAGTCTTCCAAATGATAGGTATAGATATAAAAAAAAGTTCGTGGTGGTCTAACGATGAGTGATGACCGGCAAAATAGGCCAAGAACTAGACATATTATAACATTGCTTAGCAGCTGAGTACGGCACCTGGACATCAGATGCAACACATTTCTGTGGCCACATGATTGAATAAGGGTGCACTATTCGCCCTTTGTCCTGAACGGTGCTTACGACTAACAGCTGCTGATCAGTGACCCCGTTTACCATGAGTCGTTTCATTTTGAGCAACGATTCTCAGCACTAATTGATATAGAGGAAGATGGGGATACGGCTTAAATCCATGAACATCCTGTAAAAAGACCATTGAGCTGGACCTGGATTGCTTGTAATGGGATGCATTATACTCAATGGACGAACGGTGCTCCGTATCTTCGATAGTTGTTGCTTGGGAATGTTTCAAGGGGCCATTGGTGCAAACTTTAATTTGGGCACGACAATGCACGTCCATCAATTTCTAGAAGCTCCTCTACTTTTGGGGAGCTTCTAGAAAGTAAGAATATCTGCGAAATGCATTGGCCAACGTGTTCCTCTGACAGATGACTGAGGAACACGAGACAGATGCTCCTTTGAGAAAGGTAACTCTTTCCTCAAGGAATGCGGGATAATCTGGTATTGAGTACGAACAGACGGTGTCACGCAACCATTGTAGTTAGGGGAGATCATATCACTTACTAATGTACTTTGGTTTGTTGCGCGTTCTCATGGTTAGACAATATTTTTTACTAACGCCTCTCTGTCAATAAAGTCATTTTGTGCTTTGCTCCGTAATGTATTCGTACAATTTATTTTTTTGCTACCATGTTTTCAATAATTTTTAAATGCTACATTTTGCCTCTGCAGTGTGAATTTCACGTAACCCAGATTTTTATTTTTCAAAATCATAGCTGAACTGAATATTTCTAATTGAAATTTTTCCAACGAGATATCTTGCGCTCTGAAAGTTTCTTATTTTGTTAAGTGTTGTACTATGATTTTTTTAGCTCAGAGAAATTGCTATGAAAATTTTAAGACTTTGCTCGGAAAATTATTCACCCGCCAACCGTGTTAGAATGAAACCTCACTATATGAAGAATTTCCCCAATTCTGGAACCGATTTATAATGGAACCGTATTATAGAAGTACCACCTTATTCGAGGGTTACCTGTTATTTTACCAAAAAAAAAAAAAAAAAAACTATAAATAAAACTAGAATTAAAAATGTTTGTTTATGATAAAAGTAAAATTTGGTTATTAACTAAAGACATTATAAACTTAAGCTAAATTTATAATTAAAATGTTTTTTCCCATTCAGAATTGCCACAATAATGATTGATTATTTATTAATGGCGCTCCTAAAAGTAAGACGAGTGTTATTTGAACAGACCTCGTCATTTTGAACCTCGTTCATGTGATAGATGGCGACATCTGTGCTAACATTTCCCTCACAAAAATTCGACATTAAGTCAACAAGAGGACTTCGAGCCTCGACAAATTTAACGTGCTTTTCTCTCAGCCCCGCTGTAGGGAGGATCTTTAATGACATCAGAGCCTGCACTTATTACATGAAGACACACGCCATGATCATAAGGCTAAGGTAACCACGAGTAATATAATAATGAAAGAAGAATAGGAAATATTTTTAGTTTGTTTTAATACTTATCAAAAAGTGTACGTATAGGAGTTTCTATAAATAAGTTTTATTTTCAGATATATATATATATATATATAACACAGAGAGATAGATTTATGAATATGAATTATATTTATAAACATATAGATTTTTTTTCAAAAACAAAACTATGGGATAACAGATTATTATATCCGAAATGACATGAAAAAAAGGGATTTATAGTGATGTTAAGGTAATTTTGTGTTGAATTGTTCATCATTATGTTAAATGCATAGTAACGCAATAATTATCAACAAACACTGTTTAACTAATCTCTCTAAGTTACATAATTATATTATGATGGAGGATTTTATTTAAATTATTCATTATTGAATTATTTCATACATATGTACATTATTTATAATAATATATACGCTTTAGTTGTTTTAGTATACATAAATTAATTGAATTAAATATTTTAATGTATTACCTAGGAAACGAAAAAAAAGATATGCTACGTATTATTTTGTCAGTTTTGTATCTACATTCGAAACCTATTAAATCACTGCAGTTGGTGTCCATGACTAATAAACTACGGGTTAAGAGAGCCTCGAGTTACATAGTTACATAATTAGTATATATATATATATATATATATATATAGCTTTATATTCATTTATACTATAAATTCTAACAGCTATATTAATTTTTTATATTACATTTGTACTCTTTCGACATTATTTTTAATAATTACTATATATCACTATTGCAAAAAAATTATTTTTAATTCTTAAAATATGACAAATAAAAAATGCTTTAAAACGTACAGCTATTCTCATTGACAACAAAGTCTAGAAAATAATTTCTTGCAAATAAAATTTAAAGAAAAACATTTCACCTTCCAATAACCGGTGATTTACCAAGTATGTAAATATGAAACTGAAACTTCATCATAGATGATGCTAGCTATCAATGTAGTTTCCACCAAACCACGTCATTGGGGATACTTTCTTGTTTTGTCATCTGATAAAGATTTTCAACTCACAACCGTACAAGTTTCATACAGCAGCATAGTTTTAATAGCGTTGAATATGTCGAATATTGTGCCTTGAAACTACCACTTGCGGACAGAACTGAGTTTCTGTTAACTGCTGCAGAATCACGTGAAATTATTGTCAAAACTTGTGATGAGCATGCTCTTGGTAAATAACCATTGGTGAATGGTTTAAAAATTAAGAAGTGGCAGCTTCGACGGGAGAAAATAAAAACGTTGAAGACCACTGAAAAAGTTTGAAGACAGTGAATTAGAAGAATTGTTAGATAAGAATGATGCTTCAACGCCACAATAACCCTTGAATTAATTGTGACACGAGAAACCGTCTCCATACGCTTGAAAGCCATGGGAAAGATCCAGAAGATAGGAAAATGGGTTCCACATGAACTGAATGTATGACACCAGGAAAGGAACCACTTGCGAAATGTTGCTTTGTAAATACAAAAGAAAGTAATTTCTCCATCTAACTGTGACTGGAGACAAAAAGTGGATATATTTGGAGAATACTGATCGTAAGAGATGATGGGTAACTCCAGGCGTGCCATTGGCATTGACTGCAAGGCCAAATCACTAAAGACGAAAAACAATGCTTTGTATTTGGTGGGATCAAAAGGATGTGATCTGCTTTGAACTGCTAAAACCATGCAAAACCGTTAATAGTGAACGCTACCAACAACTAATGAACGATATGCGACAATCGTTGCTTGAAAAATGACTAGAACGTCAGAAAAGACAACACAGAGTAATTTTGCTTCAAGATAATACAACATCACATGCAGCAAAACCGGTCAGGGAAATGAAAGGGGCTTTCAGTTGGGAAATAACATACTATCGCATGCTGGTTACTCATCAGACTTGATATTCACTTTTATGCAATGATGGGACTAGCACTTGCTCGGCATTGCTTCATATCTTACGAAAATGGTTCGATGAAAGGTTTGATTCAAAAGAGAAACAATTTATTGGTGTATCATCCACAGATTGTCAGAGAAATGGGGGAAATGTACAGCTAGCGATGAAAATTATTTTGAATAAAATATACTTTCTTTTGTTCATTTTCATACAAAAAAATGGATTTTCTATACAAAAATACTAGTTTCGTTTTTACATATATGGTATATCCAACCTAAATATTCAATTGCAAAAAAAGACACAAAAAGAATTAACATGGTCGACTATCTCTTAGCCCGAAATTTTCAAAATGTGCGTAAGAAAGGCAATCATTTGTTTGTCTCTATGTTGTAGAATTTTTGTCTTGTTTCTTTTGTAACAAAAATCACTCTTTACTCTTAATGATCAAGGACTTATGGATTTCAATTTCGTAAATTTTCCTGCTGAACCCCAGCTCTTCTTTTTCTTTTGTTCTAAGTATGACTTATTTCTTTCTAATGTTTATAATTTCCTTATTCGGAATATAAGTTTGTTATTTCAAATTGAAAATTCATGGTCTGTTTATTCCACGATACAGAAAATAGAAAGAAAAAATGTTATTAATTTCTGCTCTTTGTAAGAAATCGATGTCACACTGAAAAAAAAATAATTTGAATCTCCTGAAAAACTTTCTGTGACTCGCGAGTTAACTGGTTTCAACTGAGTCTAGTTTGTTATAATCTAGTTACGGTATTACAAAAGTCTAAATTTGTGAAAATAATTTATGGGCAGTCAATATATATGGGTAGCACTAAGTCTTTGACTTTAAATCACTGGATCTCTTAAAATAGACTACTAACGACTTGACAAGTATACATGCTTATTATATCGCCTCACAGTTGCTCCAGTGAATAAGGTGTTCCGATGAATCTATCACATTCCCCTATATCCTTTAACCTATGCGCTACACTTTTTGTGTAGTATATCAATTTACACATTGTTACAATGAGCGATTCGTGATTTCCTCTTTACTCACCTATGGACATTTTTCAATTAATTTTATTGCAGGAAATTGCAATTTCTTCCCAACCCAAATGAAAGATGATTAAGTAAATTAGATGAAGATAGACGTGAAATGATTTAGAGATAGTGATACATAAGCAAAATGGAAATAAAAGAAAACAGAAGGTAGTGGAGAATATCGATACGCTAATAAATATTTGTAAATTGGATGGACTCATCGTAGTTAATCGTCAAAATTAAAGCTACCCCTAGAAAAAGTAATAAGATTCAAATCTGATATAATGGAGAAGTGCTTGAATCAAAACGAGTTATTTGGTAAGCTAAGTCGGTAGTATTAGAATATAAACTAAGATTGACTTCGTTAAGAGGGAATCGAGAGAGAATGACCTTATACATTCTTTGACAGTTAATAAAATGTTTTTTCTCCTATTTGTACGTAACTTCAACTGGAATTTTGAACTTATCGACTATTTAATTTAGACTTCAAGATGGTTGTAGAATTAAGTAATGAAGGAAATACATCACAACATATTGCACTGTTTATACAAAATAAGGTTCCCATACCTAGCATAGTAGCTCCATATATTAGTTAAAGTGAAATGTGCATGCGAACCCGTTACAATTTAATTCAATTAAGGGAATCAAGACAAATTAATTCAAGAAAAAATACGAAAATAACCAATAGCTCTGCTATTATTATTTTTATTTCATATTTAACATAAAATTAACTGATTTGCCACGAAACAGCAAAAATTCCAACGAAAAAGTAATTTTATTTATTTTAAGTTAAAGTATAGCTCTAAAAATGACACATATCCCTTATTATTGTTTTTATGATAAATTTCATGTGTGGATGTATTAGTGATGACACCATAACTTATGTGTTTAACAATGTAATCAAATAAAGCTGTGAGAAAAATGGTTCCACCTTGGATATCATTCTGGTCAAAGTTATTACCCCATCTCCAATAGTCGTAGTTTTATTTCCAAGTGAAAAATTAATAAGCTTTCATCATTATGTTCATAAAGGATTCGATGCAAATATTTCATGCATAAACCAGTGAAGCTAGAGAAAGTTGTTTGGTGCACGTATGTATGAGATCCTAAGGTAGCATCAGACCACTAATGAAAGAGAAAGTGCTAGAAACATTGTCGGATTTTCGTTTTTGATCTAATGAAAAATAATTTCAGCAACAGAAAATTTAAACAATGCTACAATTTTGAGTTTTGCTTTGCGTTTCCTGCGTGGAAAGGAACTGAAAACCGTCCATCTAATAAAAAGTACAGCTCAAACAGGGTTCGACTGATAACCTCGCGCTATCTCAAAAGAGGACTTCCAACGGGGCTTCTGAATGTAACATAATCCTTAGAAAAAATGCGTTGTGGGCCAATGTGCTTAATTTGCCGGATATTAGTCTAAGAGTGGTATGTTTCCGCTGCATAAATGTCGTATCTCTTTAGAGCTTAATAATATTAATGATATTAACTATAATATTTATTGTGGTCGTTGAAGTAGAATGATCATGGTTGCGAATTCGCGGTCGGTGTTAATTTCGTCGAGTTGATGGTTTGAGTCTAGACTTAACGTATATCGGGCTGATGATGTTAAATCTGATTGAGTTCCCATGCCTTCCCATTAGCGTTGTGTAGAAATTTGGTGATGGATGTGCTGGTACAGGTGTCACCCTCAACACTTGATCGTGGTTCGAAATTCCGAGATATGTTGAAAACGCCCCTCGAGTTGGTTCTCAGTGCAACATTAAGAAACAATTGATCAAAATTAATACTGTATTTAAAAGAATGTTTGTTTGTTTAGCAATTAATGTAAGAAATTTGTCAATATATAATATTAAACAGAATTCAAAACTCACACATGGTCAGAGAGAGAAATATTTTTTTCTTTGTACTCAAAATTATGCACATAATATTTCACGGATTCTGAATATATTCTGAGAAATAACTCTTACGATGTCATGCAATATTTATTTTATTCATATATTGATTTTTACTGGGTATACTCATATGAAGCTAAATCAGGTAAAAGTATGTGTCGAGTTATGTTTCTAGAAAAGATTAATGGCTCGTAAATAAAACTCTCTCCTTAAACTGACTTTGAAGGCAATAAATTTCGCATTTCAGATCATAATGTAAGTAATGGAATGTTATTTCATACACCTCCCTAGTTACTTACATGTCGTTTTTACATTTTCACTTAACATCAAATACAGTTGTGACAATAAAGATGTAAAGTTCTTAAAAAAATCAATTTGTGCGAAACAGTATTCTTTAATTCATGCAGAACAATAAACATTCGTTTATGTTGAAAAATACATCGAGATATATAGAGGTAGGTATTTTATAACTAGCCGTTGAAATTTGATTTTAGTATAATTTTATATACTTCACTTTGGGGCACCTAATTTTCCCGAAATATTACTCGTTGCTTATTTAAGATTTTTTCGATACAAATAAGTTACATTATAAATTTCAATGCAAGTAAAAATATATGCATAATAGCTACGAGTATTACATTGCTTTGCATTTTTTTCACCTTTCATCATATATTATCAACAGGGTTGTTTGTGCTATTTACAAAATACATTATTTTTCTTAATTTTGCAAATTTTTTATATTTATATTAAAAGAATAAGTCATTTGCATGTAGTTAGATCAAATAACGCATGCAAATCTTAAGATAGCCGTGAATTGGAAAATTGTGATATTCTACAGAACTGTTCTAATATATCCTGTTCCCTCATCAAATTGGATGAGGGCACGTGGACGCTGAAGTCGAATGGTCATTGACGCAAGCTCGACTCGGGAGCTGTGTAGAGGGGCTGATGTTTGTTAAATCTATCGAGGTCTCAATTCCTTCCTATGGTGTGGAAGTTCGATGAGGAAGCTGCTAGGTCAGGTGTCATCCTAGTCCTTTCACTGAGGATAGAAATTACAAGATCCATCACTAATAGCTCTCGTGTTGCGTCTAAATCCTACTCTTGTAAGCATTCAGTCAATCAAAAGAAGGAGATAAATGTCCAAAATACCTTGAAATAAAGTTTCAAATCTTTAGAAAAACTGCATAGTATTATTCCTATTCTAGAAAGCTCATTTTCTCTCCGTGAAGAGAAGGAAATACCAGTTTGAAGGATTAATTGATCCATGGAGAGTACTTTCCCCCAAAGCAGAGAAAGAAAACAAAGAAATTCTCTTAAAAGCCAATTGTTTTTAATTAAAATAAATACTTTTTCTATTCTATCTTGATTTATATATAAAGCCATTTATACAGTACGCTCGTTTATTTCTATAATTAATGAAACTTGGCAATGTCATATACGTCAATATAACTGCTTGATAAATTGTTTTGAGGCATATTTTTTCATATGATTGTGTACTGCTACATTTAAATAGTGTTAAAACAAATACCATACAGTTCATAAGTTATTTTTGATTAAAAAACCATTTGTCACCCAATCAAAATTTGATGGGTGCCACGTCGAGTTGTCGTCAATATTTTGCTTATAGGTGTCACCGGTCTAAGGATCTGGATTCATTATTTTACACTCTTAGCCAAATAATTATCAAATAAATGAGTTACTATCTGTAACATTGCGCCAAAGAAGGTAAAGACGGTCGGAAAAGTGACGGAAGTGATTGTTTGGGTTGTGAAGGGTGCCATAATCTGGAACTTCATATAAAAAGAATAATACGCTTATTGGATAACACTACAACCTTATTCTCATTGCCATTTCCTAACACGTATGCTTTTTGAACCTAATATTTTTGTTATTTATTATTATTATTAAAATTATAATTATTATTATTATTTTACCTATGATAGCTTTGGTCATCATCTAGGGTATGCGAAGTTTCTTTAGGCCCTTAGGAAAGACTTCCTTGTTAAAATTTCTTTTTTATTAAATAGCTTCAATAATATTAATCCTCATACAACCCCATTCTGCAATGAAATGTAATAAACAGTGGCTCCATTCCGATATCCGGAGGCCTTTATAGCCTAGTAATCAAGGTCGTGAACTCTCGAATGACGTGTTTTTATTGAGTCGTAGGTTCGAGCCCTGATGCCACTAAAAAACCACCATGTAGTGGGTTCCTGCACGTTAAATCTGATCGAGGTCACGTTGGCATGTTATGGACGGTTAGAAAGGAGAGAACCAACTGAAATATCGTTTTTCAAAATTAAGATGTCCGTCGCCAATAGCTCTTATGTTGCTTCTCAGTGCGACGTTAATAGACAATCTCAATCATACCTATCCTATATCTTCCACTCAAATTTTATTGAATTCTTAAGTGCATATGTAGATCTTCGATTACTTTCTGCATTTCGTATTCATCGCTATATATTGTTTGCTGTTGACTTTTGCAAGATGAATGATTATGGTATGAGAGGGAGGGAAGGAAGTCCAGGAATAAATATCTAGCAGCATCTCTAAAAAGATAGGGACTGAATTTAATTTTAAATCGATTTGTCCAAAGTGTTGGCTGAAAAATATGTTCGGAATTTGTCAGAGAGGTTTTCAATTTTTTTCAGTGTTAACTGTAACTCTTGAAATTGAATATTAACTATAGGTAGTATCTGTAATATGATATCCAGAATCGAGAGTAATCTTGTACTAGTTCTAATAGTCCAGAAATTATTCTTGCAGCATTTGCATTAAGATGGAATGCGAAATAGGAGGTTATTTCTATCGATAGCTGCTTATTGTGGTGAAATGACTTAAGTTTAAATTTGTACATTTCTTAAAAGTTTCTTTACTCAGTAAATATATGTAAGGTTACTGTTAAGTTGGTTTCTTCAAAACACCGCTCCTTAAAGTCAAACAAATCAGCATTAATAGTTGTAATTTATAGAATTTTGCACCTAAGAATCTGTTGGGACAACGATTGTACAATTCTTTTCTAACTCTTATTTTCATAATTCTATATTTCGGCATTTGAAATTACCATTTTGCATTTTAATAACTGTATTTATTTTTGTAAAATTGTAACTATTACTTTATTGCTAACTTTTGAAATTGTAATTGTTAATATTTAAAATACTTGTAAAGCTGGAAACAATTTCTTTGCAACATTTTTCATTTTGCCGGATTGGCAACAGTTCAAATGTTGACAGTAGCTTACTTGCAACGTTTTTACCGTATCGGCAATCAAGCCTAACGAATAAAAGTGTTCAACTAATTTTATGCAAGTTTTCTGCATTTTTCAACGATAAAAGACTAAACATTCCTTACAAACTGGTGACCCGATTCAACAGTGAACATCAACCATACTATTATAATGCTTGGCAAAACAACCGAAAGGAAGAATTTGGAAACGAGCGCCGTCAGTAAAAAAATACCACCATTTTGCACTGACTGGCCCGAAATCTAGTTTTACCTAGTTGAGGCGCAGTTCCAGATATCTAGAATTACTGCAGAAGAAACGAAGGTTAATTATTTGGTATCTCAATTAGGGCCAAAATATGTCGAGAACATTTGGGATACAGTCAACTGTGAAAGCAACACGAGATACATGGACTAAAAAAACAGATTTCTGAACTTGTTCAAAGAGAGTGAGAATCTACGCATAAAGCGACTGTTAACGGGAATTGAGCTAGGTGATATAAAGCCTAGTCAACTCCTGCAAATGTTAAAAACTATTGCGACGTCCGATATTTCGGAAAAAACTTTATGGTTGGAAAAGCTGCCCGAGTCTATTAAAAACATTTTAGTCGTCAGAGATGAAAATTTAAGCAAATTAGCGATAATGGCTGACAAGATATCCGATATGACTCCCAGATTCAAAATTTTTGTAAATTGAAAATCATAGGACTTGGGTGAAACAAAAGCGAGCTCTGCAACGTCGTCAAAGGATCAGCTTCTTCTTAACAGAATTCAGAGCCCAGAAGAACAGATATGTCAGCTACGCATCCTCCACAAATCAAGAACGAAAGAACGCAATTGTTCTCGTCTTCAATCCCAAAGTTGCTTTCGAAAACGTTTTGACCCTAAAGTAAAAGATTGCTATTTTTACTTTCGTTTCAGTACTCGATGCAAACCCGAAAAGTGTAGTGCGCATTATGCTTGGAATAAAAATACGGAAAACTTCAATCTGCAGTAGATATTGTGACAAATTCTGCTGCAGAAAATTATAAAGTCTGTCGCGGTAATTTAAGCCTAATGAATAAAAGTGGTCCACTAATTAAATGCAAGTTTACTGTATTTTTCCACGATAAATGACTAAACATTCCTTACAAATCTGTAATCATATGCAAAAATAAATTTTACCCAGATACATCAGTTAGTTCTTAGTAATAATTAAAACCTTACGATGATCCTATATATGTACTGCACAAAATTCACAAAGCCAACCTATATTACCACTATGTGAATCTATTCAAATGCTCTAAATAGTATAGTGTTTAATAGTCGATGCATTGAACCACCTTCGAAGCATTTCGCATTTGAAATGAAATTCTATAAATCCCATTTTGGGAAGACGCGTGTTGTCGTGTTTGGTGGATTGAAATGACCATAATATTCGAAATTGTCTATTGGTACCATTAGTGGAAACTGAGGCTTTCAATTCATATCTATGAAGTTCACTATAGTAAAAGGATTCCATTATGTAATATCGTATCAAATCAGAATGAGAAATGTATCGAGGAATTGGATCAGTACTAAGTTTTCACATTTAACGGTTAATTGATTGGAAACTGGTTAAATGTAATTCGCATAGTATTTTCAAGATTTATTTTTTTTAATGTCTATTGTTGGATTGGTTTAGATTTCAATAATATTTCCGTTTTATTAAGCGATCCCCTTCCTGTGTTATTTAAGTATAGTGTGAATTCTTCACTATTAAAGTGTTATTTATTGTCTGGTATAGAGCTTCTCATAAATATATTGACACGTGGTTTTAAACAGAAAACTAGCTTAATTAGTTTTTCTTGAACAGAAGAAAAAAAATTATAAGCAAAATACCACGAGGGCAATTTATTACAATACTGATACAACATGTTATCCTAAAATTTTTGGTATAAAAATTAAATTATCCCAAATAAATAGAGATAAATAGAGTTGTAACACTCGGTCGTCCCGGGAGTTATCTTGTGCCATCACTAATATCTAATATTAAACACTACGACACCAATAATTACAGAACCACTAAAACAACTTTCAACATTTATTAATATATATCTACTATGACATTAATAATATTGTTCTCCAGGTTAAGAGTACCAACGCTTTAATTCAACCCACCAATAATAATCTAACAATTTCTTACCAATATCTCTTATCAACAGCAACTCCGAATCTGGAACAACTGCTGAAAATACTAGAACAATTCACAATCCATGAGATCTCTACTCGGACCTCACCTCAATACTAATCTGTAAATCCAACTTCCTATAATATAGCACTTAGATTCCACCTCCTCTCACTACAACGCCTCTCTGATCCTCCTTCAGCTACTCTACTCCTTCAGACGGAGTTTATATACTTCTTAATTTAGCCGCTTCATTTCATTCCTTACTGCTTTGCATATTACGTTCTTCATCACGTTTCATTTTTGGTTGGGCAAAGGTTGTTTAGTGAAAACAATCAATCTCAATTGAAAGTCCCCAAGGTTAGTGAAGAGAAACCGCGAATAGCCCAATGTCAAAGAGTTTTATCCAATATAGTTTAAATTTTAAAACCATCATTTCTAATTAAAGTGAATAGAGGCTCAATCATGCATTTGAATTAAAGTTTGTAGCAAATTAAGAGTTTCCAGAAAACCAACTTTGGCCTACTTGTTGATTTAACTAAAATGGGGGTGAAAATTTGCATCACTGAACATGCACACCTTGTGTTATAACCCCTCCCCTCCAAAGATTTTAATCCAAGCAGGTAATTTACTTTTGTACAGACTAAGCTTTCGTTGATCTAGTGATATGAATCGAAGCATTATTCTGATGTAATATACAGTTTTCACCTCTCAGAGTTTTACCAGGTTGAAGCAAATGAGAATATACCTTCTGAATCTGAACCTGATAATATTCTGAACTTTAACCAAACCTAGTAGGAAACTATGCCTTTGAAATTGAGCTTCCACATCTTTACTGACACGCCTCTTTGTCTCCTTCTGAACAAAGAACAAAGTTTGCATTGAGGTTGCACTAATAACAGACCTAACCATCTGGGCATTCTATTTTTAATTTCTTTTCATCGTTGGAGAACAGTTAGCTATTTATTTTTCCAATGCATTGGTTTCTCAGCCCAAATTAACGACGCTTCTCTGTGATTTGAGTATTGATGCTCGCCACATTCTAAAATAAATAAGAATTTTCTTAATTGTGAAAGATAAAGAGTAGACCTGGATACTGGGTGGCTAAGTTGTTTAAGATTTAATGGAAAGAAAGATTTTAACTAGGATCAACTCGCAAAAAATGTTTGTCTACCCGTCGATATATCTTCTTTGATCTCCTTGTACACATACTAACTGAGTATGTTCCTGCCTTACTGTTTACAAGATATTATGTGAAGAAGAGAGGCTACATTTTTATTGTGATAAGAAATTTCCTAAATTCTTCTTTCTTTTATACTTCCAAAACCAAATTTTGGTTATATCAGCTTGTGAGAAGTCATTGTTGGAGGCATACCGCAATAAATTTCAAACTTAAAAAAACGATTCGTCTTTTATATTCTATAACAACTACATCACTGAAAAATGGATACAATAAGCAGATTCTTTTTAAAATCAAATTATTTGAAAGTTGTTCTTATACTTTTAGGTCAGCATATTTTTAATTAATTCATGTTTGTTCTGACTTAATAAATGAGATTTTTTTAATTAAATTCATACACAAAACCTTATATATATATATATATATATATATATATATCTTTATTTAAAAAAATTAATAAAATATTTGAAGTATTTTGATTCTTTTTCAGACATAAAAAATCATATTAACAAATACATTCATTTATTAAATTTTGAAAAATTACAAATAGAAGTTAATAAACGATTATAAGAAAATAATTTTCCCTTTCGAATGTGAAATATTTTATACTTAGTCAAGGATTAAGTTTAATTGGAACTTGATAAGATGGCATTTATTGTACTTTAGAGGTAAGGAAATAATTATTTCAAAAGATTAAGATGACAAATAAAAGTGTTGAAGGTAAAAAGAGAACAAATTCTCCTTATTTCATTTTGAAATTAATAAAAATACAGATAAAATTGTCAAAGCAAATTACTCAAGCAATATGCTATTTGGTCTGCATCAATTTATCGAAAAATAAAGGAATTTTATATTCTCATGTGTTGATTTACGTAAATAATATGGTTTATTCCTTTCTAAATGCATTTCAAACAGTTTCAGGTTCGAAAATTCCTTAAGTGTCCCTGTTCTAAAACGATTTTAGAATTCAATGTAAAATCAAATGGGCTGCATCTATCCGATGCTGAGGTACCTGGATGTAAATAAATCTAAAGAGATTTCAGCAAACATACACTTTATTCTTAAAGGACGGCACAACACAGAGACACACACAAGTAAACGCTCAGCTATCGTCGAGTGTACAAGTCGTTCTATTTTACATTCATGAGTGAGAGTCAGCTCGCAGGCTGATGTCAAGCATAGCCACGCAGCGGCAGTTATTGCATTTCGTTTCCCAACATCCCCCCTTGAGACTCAGAAAGAGTCTCAAGAGTATAACAAACCTTATTCAAAAGACCATGTCTTGTAGGGGCTTTCACAGTGCCTCCAGATGATGTAAATTTCCTCACTATCACAGCATCAGCAGATGTTATATTGTTTTAATTATCAATCTCATTATTAGAATTAGATTCCTCTCCCCCCAGTTACCCATCAACATATTCCTTTGAATAAATTTCCAATGGTTAGATATGCTGTATTGGGGGTAAAACTGTCCCATGTTGCGTTTTAAGTTTAACTGTGAATTTTTCCATCGCTCCCTGGAATCAACTCAATAATTTTTGTCAAGGGCCGAAACAATCGTTTTCCATTATCATCACCTACTAAAACTATTTCCCCAATTTGAGGATTACGCGATTGCTTTTCATTATGTTTTTGTATGAATTGTCCAAGATATTATTTCCTAAAACTTTGGGGTAAGTCCTTTAATAGTTTACTACGATATTTTATTCTTTTGTTCAGACTCCTCGAATTCAACTATTCCATATCATCAGTGTTCGAACTTCTGTTCTCGATAAGGAACATACTGGAGGTAAGAGGAATCAAATCTTCAGGATTTTCAGATACATATGTTAAAGATCTACAGTTAATAATTGATTCACAATCCCAAATAAATTCGAAGAATCAAGTTTCCACGGGAGTTCTATCTCATATCATTCATCCGTAAGAATTTTAATTTTATCATTAAAATCCTCTAAATTAAAATCATTTTTCTCTTTTTCGTTTTCGGATGATATTCCTAAACCCTCATGTTCCCAAAGTTTATTCGCTGGTAATGACGTGGAATACATTGATAATTAGGGTAAAATATTATCAATTCTACTCGATCCCTTTCCTAACACCTTCCAACCGCGCACGCGAGTTTCGTTTCTACGGCCGTTAAGTCACATTCTAATACTACAGTATTTCCTGTCAAAAATTTTACTATAACATCAGCACCTTTCATAAGATTAATTTTCGTTTCTTCTCGAAAGAAATCCGCAAAAACTATTTCTTTTCTTTTTAATTCATTCAAAATCTCATCATTCTCAATTCTCGTAATGAAACCGCAAATCCTTTTTTCAGAAAATACTTCAAAACCACAAGAAAACCATCTATTTAAACTACTGACCTCGATTGCAAATACTTTATGATTTTTTGGTTCGGTTTCATCCCTTCCGAATAAGGCATGAATCACAGTCTCTGTTCGAAGAGGAAAAACATTAAGCTGATTCATAATTTTCTCGCTTACATAACTATTTGCGAGCCAGGGTCAATAAATGCGCGGATGATTTTTTCCTGACCTTGGCATTGAATTAAAACGCATAGCGTTTGCAAAAAGACAGATAACAGACATTAAAAAAAAAACAGAAACTTTTTTCGATATTTAAACGAATTTTCCATTCATTATTTTCAAAAGTTTCTTTACTTACTAGTGTCTTAACTAATGCATATCTATCGCAGAAGTATCCTGAACTTCTGTAACGGGGTTTACTGATAAAAATATTAACAATGCAATTTACAACTACAGAATTATCAGAGCGGGTTCTTTTATGGTGTCATTTAATTACCAGCATTCATTTCTTAATCATTTTTATTACTGGACGATACTTTAAGAAAAACGAAACATTCACAAAACTTAAAAATTAAACACAGAATGAATTTTAATCCTTCATCGAGCTTTACGCTCATCAAGGCGTGTTTCTCCTTCAGGGGTTACTTCGTTCCTGCTACAGGCCCTGGCGAATTCTACACAACTAGAGGGGGCCAGTAACTCACACCTTCCCTTTTAAGAGGGTACCTTAAAAATATATATTTACATTTTCCTTCGACTAGCAAGATTTAACTAAGTTGTTAACATTGCAAATATTTTTTATTTTCCTTCGACAAGTAGGAGATTTAATTTGCTTGAGAAGATTAAGCAAGTTAATCTCCTACTTCGACAAGTAGGAGATTAGCTTTTAATATGCTTGAGAGATTTTCAGTGATTAAGGATTTTAAACGCGATTTGCTTTGTGATGAATAATTCCAAGTTTGTGACTGCATGATTTCTAACCCCTTTCTATATATATTGCTATTTATGGTGAAATTCGAATTTTTCAGAAATGTCGTATCGTACCATGTCGTACGATGTTTCAACTAACAAATCAATACTGTAATGATAATTTCTTATGCCTTATGCGTATGTTCTATAAGATTAATAGTATTTGACATTACATTTAATTTACTAAATATTACTGCGAAACGCAGAGTCAAGAATCTTTCAGAGGAGATTATTCTTCGTTGTACTATTTAAATAGAGAAATAATTCAGTTTTACTATTGTTAATTATACAACAAAATATAACAACAAAATTGAATTCGTATTACTAATTCTTCGAAAAATGTTATGATATTTAAATACTAACATATTATTGCACTTCTAAACAAACTTTCCTTTCTTCCTCCTAAGTATTTTAGTTTTGTAGTAATAAAAATAATAATATTTTTATGTTTTACATCATAAAACATGTATCATACAATAAATTTTTCTCTGAATGGGTTTCGAATGTTTCATTTAACTGAATTATTTTGATGTAATGTTGGCGACACTATTTACCCATTAATACCTATAGCACTCTATACTTGTTGAATATTCTAAATTTTTTTCAATTGGCACATGATTTTAAGGATTGAGCTGTCTCATTTTTTAGAAAGTTTTAAAAGTTTGGATACACTATAAGAAAAACAAAGGTTTTATCTAGGAACGTACCTGCAACTTCAAATGCCTTATAATAAAGAGTCATATCTTGTAGTTAGTATTTTTAAATTCTGGTCTATATGTGTAAGAAAATGTCGAGGAGCACCTGTAAAGAAAGGATTTAAGAAACGGTAAAAATGTTTCTTTACAGACAAAGCTGTTTTACCGTTTTTCTAGTAGAACTCTCAATCTAATAAAACGAGCTCCTTGCACAAACATTTCTTGTATCATTTGATTAATATCCTAGACATTAATAAATTAATGTCCTGAATGTTATTTTTAATAAATAAAAATAAAACAGAAAATTAAATTTTGTTTATCATTTATGTAATAAAGTATCTCTATTACACTGAAAAAATATAAAGGAGAAATTGTAAGTTCATTTAATAAATTAAATTTTCTTAATCAATTAAAATTTTAATATTCTTCATGTTCAAAATTATAAGTGAAGGAAGAATAATTAAAATATTATTAATTTGTTTTAATACTAATAAAAATAGTATATAAACTCCACAACCTCTAACTTTTATTGTATGACGTAGATTATTCTTCTTTAATTAGAACCATGTTCTTCAAAATTATTAAAGCATGCATGTGAAAGAAAAAACATAATCTAGCCATGTTAAAGTAATTTGTTCAAATGATTAGAAGCGAGATGAATTAAATCCAGACTAAATACGCGGATAATCAATTTAATTGCTATTGCCTGCAAAATGATGTTTAGTGAAGTTTTTATCCATTAAGCTAAGCAAAATCCAATAAAAGAATAATTTCTTTATTTTAAAGACAAAGCCATTTTAGTTTTCTAACATTTGCATCTTGTTACTAATTTGCAACAGTGAATTTGTGAGATAATCAATCTGTAATGCTACTGTCTTTCAAATAAAGTAAAGTTGTTTTTCTCTATTCATCAAACCAAAGTCCAATAAAAAAATTTCTTATTTTAAAGTCTATGCTTTTATAATTTGGCAAACACATATATCTTGAAACAAAATTACAAGTCGTAATGTGTATAAATAGTCACTTATTATCGTATTTGTGTGACTGTTTTCTATTTCATTTGTGATTGTATTAGTTAACCTCGAAATGATGACTGACCGTACATATAGGAGTGTGCTCGAAAAGTTTCCGATTATAATTTTTTCCTGAGTAAATAAAAGAAATAAGGAAGGCAGTATTTGGTGTGCTTAAGAAAGCCACCCTAATGTCTTTTGTTTCATATATGAGGAAGCAGCCAATTATCGACAAAACACGGATGGATGTGAACGTGTAAAGAGCGCGGATGGACTTGCGTTTTTGACAAAAAGTGATCAGAAAAAGCCAGCAACAGAAAATTTTAACAGAACTAATACATTAAACTCTGTAAATCAAGGTAATATTTGAGCTTATAGAAGCTAGAAACCATCCCACGAACTTAGTCAAAAAGTCCAGAAAGGTTTAGATCAATAAGTCTAAAGAAGAAGTGACGAACCAGCTGCAAATCATTTCAAATGAGACATTCCATATCTACTTCCGATAGTGGCATATTAGTTTGGAGAAAGGTGTGACAGTCCAAGAAGGCTGCTTTGATGAAGATTGGTGAAAAATTGTAGTATCTGTGTATAGGTATATATTTATGGATATAAGTCGAATCTTTTTTGAGCCCTCTTGGACTTAGCCTCATTAGGTAGGTATAGACATCATGACCCCAAGCCACCTTATTTATCTATTTCTTTCATATAAGGTTTATTATCTGTTGTAAACATGGGTGACTCGCACCCATGATGCTCTAACAATATTAGTGGTTTTCAACCTCCGTCTAATGTAATTTTAAACTTTGTTTCTTCTTTTTCTTCAAACGTCTAGATCACAGGTTCATCTTGTTTGACACAGCTTGGCCACATCTGGCACTTAAGCCGTCAAATTCTACAATCATCCACAAATATGTTTTAAGCTTACAAATTATTACACAAAATAAAAACACTTTGTTATTTAAAAACCATGTTCCTTGTTTGATATTAGAGCAATAAATGCAGCAATCATTTAGTTCGATACTCCAAAATAGAAATAAAACTTTAATTAGATTTAAAATGACAACATGAAATCTTAAAAATTCTTAAAATATTTTGAAAAATAAATAATATGCTGACATGAAATATTACTTTTAAAAAATTTTGTTCAGTTTTTTACTTTTTATTCAGTTTACTTCAATAAAGCTATATGTATAATCAAATTTTATTCGGCTATTCACATTTCTAGAAAAGATTAATGTCCTGTAAATAAAACTTTTTGCCGGTTTAAACTGACATTAAAGGTACTAAATTTCACTTTTGTGAGCATAATTAAAAAATGGAATGCTTTTTCTTCTCATTTTTTAGTTGCTGGCACCTTGTTTCTGTATCAGCATTGAATATCCCACTGGGTCGTGACATAAAAGGACATCAAGTTTTCTAAATGCCATAATGTGAGTATTACTTTTATTCATATAGAAAAATTCCTCAAAAAATATATTTCTGATTCTAGTGTAATTTGCAGCTTATTGTTGAAAAATTATTTCAGTATTCATTTATGTCCATTTAAATTTGGAGCTCCTATTTATATGTATGCAGGTTTCTCAAAAGATCATTCATGATTAAATCAACGCTTTTATGTTTTTTTTGAACATATTATTTGTACATATTATTAATGTTTTTCTGTTCCATGAGCATATTGAGACTTAAATATTAGAATCCAATTTCATACATTTTTATACATTTCAGTTTAAGAAATATATATATTCTCTTATTTATATATATAAGGTCAACCCCAGAGATTAGGTGTGATTTATCTATGTTTTTAATATGATTCGCTTATAATTCATATATCATTGAGATATATAACATATAGAACCTTTTAAATATTTTTGTTGCTTTATTTTATTTACATTTCAATTAATGATATTACTTAATTTGCTCTTCATAACATTTCCGAAAAAGTTATTTGTTTGTTGTTAAAATTTCCTTTCATTTTCATTAAAACCTTGTTAATATAATACCAGAATCCGAATACAGTAAGATCAAATACTAACTACATTGAATTCTCAAGATATATACCAACTGAAGTAAAATGTATCACTGTATTTTTAAATCTTACCAGACTTATTGAGAGAACTAGCTTAATTCTTTAAAATATATTTTTGGATTTTCCGGTATGTAACAAAGTATTTCTAATTCTGAAAGCTCTTTTTCTTATTGTGAAGAAAAATGAAAACATGTACTGGGGAAACTGATGTTTTGGAAAATTTATGCATTATTTGTTTTATGCAAATGCGTTGCGAAGAAAATATTTCGCCTCCAAAGGGACTCGTTTCTCTGTAACTCAATAAGTAGAGTTTGTTTCACTTTAATTTATTATTTAGGGGAATTTATTACAATAGCCTCTTTATTGGTTAATAATGGAAAATAAATGTTAAAATAATTTGACATCAAAACGTTCCAAAACGGAAGCTTGATCAAAAAAAAGTTGATTAAAATATTTATAAATATTATTCAACTAGAGAATATATATTTCATAGAACAAAAAAGAATGAATTCTACATTTAGTATAAAGTATTTATAATATGGAAGTAAATGAATAATTTCTTATATAAACCAAACAAAAACTATTGATTTATAGTTAAATATTATTCAAAAATTAAAGATTTCAGTAAGAAAATATATAAATTGCAAAAAAAAAAAAATATTAATCATATAAATAGGAAAAAGAGTCCTAGATATACAGAAAAAGAAAAATGAAAATTTGAAATCCTTTAAATAATAAATGAAACTGGAAATAAAGCTATTTAATACTTCTATGGACTTAGAACTCGGATGGAGATATAACTAGCATTTATGACCAAACCTTCATTCTAGAAATTGTTTAGTAAAAAAACCAATTGCTTAATAAAAAAACTATAAATATAAGCCCGAATTTAAGACCCAAAGAGAACAATGTACACGAAAAAAAAATTCTTACAATAGAAAATATATTTCTAAAACTAAAACCGTACAAAACTAGAATAAATCAGTATGCAATACATTAAAACAAAAAGAAGAGAAAATATAATAAAAAGAAAAATTTAAATAAACAAAAAAAATCATATAAATTTTACCAACTTTGGAAAAACACAGTTATTCCTGAAATACTTTTTGAAGCTCAAAAAACAATAATCGTATCATAAATACTTCAATTTATACCATAAATATTGATATAAAGGCCTTTGGTGCCATCTACAATTAAGTTATATTTACATCTACACATTTTCTAAAAAAAAAAAAAAAAAAAAAAAAAAACATTAACGTAAAAAGAACAAAGAAATTTTGTAAATCAAAAAGAATTAAAAATGAAAGAATTTTTAAAGAAAGAAGTACCGAAAAATTAATAAAATTTATTAATTTTTATCTTGGGAAATTAATAAAATAATCAGTTAAAATGGGATTTATTTAAATAATTTTGAGAATCTTAAGACTGAGTTATGTAAAAATGTCGAAAATTACGAAACATATGCTTTTAAAAAAAGGTGCTTTATTCACAAGAAAATTATAATTGTCCCTTTTATCATAGATACAAGGATTACTACATAATCTTTGATCCCCAATTTTCAAATTAATATATGAGAAATGAATATTGTTTTAGTTTGTATTAATTTTAGTTGTGAAAGATAAGAAGGTAAAAAAAGTTATTAAAAAAAAGCACTACCAATGGATCGAAATAATATTTTCTAACGATTTACAATTTTTTTTCATAAAAGTGTAAGAATATATTTGCAAGATTAGAACTAGCAAGACCACCTTGTGGTATGCTTTTAAGTTGTTTATATATATTTTTATCATTGAAAAATATAATTTTCTTTCAACACTGAATTATTAAGAAATTTAAATGTTTCATGAGAAATGAAGTTATAAATTTAAATTTTTTATAATTAACAAGGATAAAATTAACTAAAGCTTCAAGTCTATAGAACGAAACATATATTAAAAATCATATTTGTTTCTTGAGCAAATCTCTTTATCATAAACACATTTAACATTTTCACAACAATTTTTAATAACTGTCTTATCCAAGGTTTGTAAAATTTTACCTGCTTAAGTTATGTAAGTATTAAAACAATTAGTAACAGTTCTAAATTTAATACGAACTTTATGAAATTTTGGAATTAAAAACTATGAAAAAAATTAACGCTATTATATTATGCCTTATTTTCTAAAATAGTGTTGTAAACCTATTTCAAGTGCACAAAAAACAATAAAAGAATCAGAGTTTAAAATATGCTTAGTATATATATATATATATATATATATGTGTGTGTGTGTGTGTGTGTGTGTGTGTGTGTATTCATTGCTGTATACAGATTTTTGCACATAATACTATAATTTAAAAATGACCGTATGAAAATAACAAACAATGAATTAATCCTAGAGGTTTCTTTTTCAGATCATTATAATTAGTTCATACTTAAGTCTGAAAATTTATTTTTAAAATAATTTTTTTCATATAATTTTTATGCTCTTTGCAGGCTTTACTGGCTTCAATCAATTTAACAGTCAAGTGAAAAATATATAAACATTTTCAAATTATTGTTTTCTTACTACATATATAGGGTGGTCCTAATTAAATTGACAGAAATCAGAGTGTTCGGAAGAGAGATCTAATTACTAGAATTGCACCAAATATAGTAGGAAGAAAAAACGAGACGAGAACGAAGGGTTCCGCGAAAATAAAAATATCTTAAGTCGTCTCTAGGGGCATGTGTGGTGCTGTGTAATTGCAAAGATTTTTATTTTAATGTTAATCAATACTGAAATAAAATTATCTTTTATTTAACACATTCAAATCATATTAAATGTGTCCACCGATTTGGAGAACCTCATATTGCATTCTGTGCACAGCATTCACTACAGCTGAAAGTAACAAGTCAGCAGGAATCTCCCGTGCAGTTTATGATATATTATCCTTCACCATAGTTAGCAGCAGTATTTTCTTGTGTTTCTTTCGACAATCGCAGTTGTTATTTCTTCGATTGTATTCTGTGGCAAGGATTTTCGTCCTCTTCCTGACTGAATTTTCAGATAATTTGTCTTCCATTGTTTTAAGCCATTAACTGACTCATGACCGTTACATTTAGGCATTTTTGGGGCTTTCTAAAGAGCATGAAGAGTGATTGACGCATATGACTAATTTAGATAAAATAATTTAATAAGTAACGCATGCTTAACTAAAGAGGAATAGAACGATTTAGTATAGAGATTTTGTAGAATTATGATAGTATATTTTATACATATATATATATACACTTATATACATATATATACTCTCTCCACTCTCTTCTCTCTCCTCTCCTCTCTTTCTCCTCCGCCTGCTCTTCTCCTCTTCTGCTCTCCTTATATACTTATATGCCCTTACTCTCATATAAATACATACTTATATATCATGATAAAATACTCTTGTTATCAGAATTGTAGACTTTATTTTTTAAAAAAAAGTTATACATTTTACAACTCTATTAACTGTACTTGAATATTAATATTTGCTCTGAAATGCTTACTGTAATATTCATTTGTGACAATTAGCTTAAAATGAAAATTGTTGCATTAGAGAATTGTTTCACATATTGAATTTTTTTTTAGTTTTCGATATGCGTACAGTAGAGATGATTAACCCATCTCTTCTTTAAGTGATGGGTTATAATCAAATGCTTAAAATTTTATTTAAAAAGAGTTAAGTTATTTCTTCTTATATTTATATATATTTCAACGTAGCGTTTTATGTAATATCTGTGTCAGAGATTATTAAAACCCTTTCGCCTTTAATCTCTTTATTTGTTGTTATATACTTCATTGATTTTTTCAATGAGCTTTCGAAGTAACATGGGTACCCGCAAGAATGAACAGGAAGAAAAGCGGAATTAATCACTTAAGCTCTATCTTGATTAAAACGGATAGCGTATATAAAATCTTAGATAAGGTGTCGACAAGTGTTAGATTAGGAAATGCAGTACAGATGAACGCACTTATCGAATTTCTCAGACAAAATAAAAAGTAATTTTCGAATTCTTATCGGTGCTGAAGAAATAAAAGTATTTTAAGATGATTTGCTTCCGTTGAGGTAAGTAAAGGAATGTATTTGCTTCGCTATAAATGATTAATTCACATGTTTTCACTCGTAAAGTGCATTTGTGAATTCAAGGATTTCGCTTTCACTCTCTTGATTCATTGTATTCTTTTGTGTCTTCTATTCAATATGTTTCATGAATTAATCACAAGATGTCCCTTTTAGTTGGAACGTGATTAAATGTGTGTTAGTATATCACCAGGGACAAGATTGTATGAATTAAATAGGAGATTCTCACTCGTACATTTAGTTTTGGAAGTATATTCGAATTTGTTTAAATTGAATTACTCAGGTTCGTGTTTAAAGTAACACAGAACACCTTTAAAGAAAATTTTTGAGGTAACCTAAATTTTGCCTACAAATGCATATTTTATGATCGTATGGGGCTTCAAATTTAGAAAAACACCCTCAAAAATGCTTTGTTAATGTATATTTTTGTAGTCAAAAGGACATTTAATACAAATGTAAACAAAAATTAGGAATTACCGCAAAACACAATAATTCAAAATAAAATTAATATTTTAACAATTTGTAAATTGCGCGATGCAGAATATACCCTTATTTAGAGAATAAACTATTATTTTCAAAAAATATATTCCTTACGTAGGTAGCTATGGTAGCTCCAGGTTTGAACACTGAAATTTCTTTAAGAGTAATTGTAATTTTCCCTTTACTAATACATAATTCAACTCAAAAATTGTATATTCTTCTTGTAAGTACTTGAAAGCCATATACATAAGATTTCTGGGTCATTGCTGTATAGCATTTTGAGATATTGTGTTTTGCAGAAATGAAAAATGTCATTTACGTCGCTTCTAAATAAGATAGATACAAAAAATTCAAGCAGATTTCTAAAGATCAGGGGCTTTTAATATGAGATCAAAATTAAAAATCGATATCTTGACCAAAAATTGTGTTTTAAAGATGTACTCTCACCTTAAATGACTGTTTTCATTTTCAAGATATTATCAGTTACAAAACCGATAACGAATGTACATTCATCACAGTTCTCCCATTTTTTAAATTTAAATGGATATTAAAGCTGAATTGATGATTCTATAATAAACTATACTACATTTTGATCATGATGAAATATATTACGAGTACATATCTAAAATAAATAAAAGTGATTTTCAGCTAAACTATACATAAGATTTCTTTTGAAGAAGCATATGTTTAAGAAAACAATTTGCGAAAAATAACTTACTTGAAGAAGCGAATGTTTTTTGTGGATTGTGTTTCCAATTATATAGAATGAAATAAATTTTTATATTTACATTAACATTATTACTTTCTTTCTCGAAATAATGAGTTTGAAATTTTTTTTTTAAAAAAATACAAAAATAAGTATTTGGATTTTTGAAATTCTTAACCCTAGACTGCTACCCATTCGTCTGGTAGTCGAAGCTAATAACAAATAATCTTGTTCTGCCTCCCCCAAAACATGAAATGGAACGTGCGACTCAGTACCTTCATATGACCTTAACTATTAGAGATAAGGATGTTGTTCTCAAAATATTTGCACATGTAGTGTTTTTAGAGAAATGTTAGTCTGAGAGGACGAATAAGTAGCAGTGACGTTTGTATTTCAAAATCGGACTGCGTATTTTCCTCCGTGCACGAGAAGATGATACAGCGTTTTCGAAGAAAAATTTTTTAGGGTAGACCTGAAGCTATTCGTGAACTATTAATAAATTTAAGTGATGAAAATAATTATATTTCTGAAGATGAATCGGAAAAAGAAAATTGTTTTGAATTTCAAAATCACGAATTTACAGATAGCGGTAAGGATGAAATTGATGAATTATCGTTTGAGAGTACAGATGAAGAAAAAACAATGTAATAATTTTATAAGAATTTTATAACCCAAGAAACGGGGCTGTTGACACATTTGATCAGATGTGTAACAATACGTCATATAGTAGAGAAACACGTCGGTGGCCTCTTTATGTATTTTATGGGATGGTTAACAATGGTTTAGTGAATGCACATGTTCTACAAGTACAAAATATAGCTCGAAATTCCGAAAAGTATTTATCAAGGAATATTTCACTATAAAATTGAGTGAAGATCTTCTTCCACCCTGGACGAAGAAACTTCTGAACTTACAAACTTTGCCCAGATCAACAAGGACAGTGATATGTGAAGTTTAAAATATGAAGAACTTTTAATCTGATGAACAATCTCAATGAAAAAGAAAGGAAAATTTGTGCATTTGGCCCATATAATCTGCCCAGACTGACGCGCAAATTTTGTCTAACGTGTTCTAAAGCTATTTGCGTTGAACATGAAGCAGACATGTGTAAATATTACTTTGAAAATAAATAAAATTACTATTTTCACTTATTTCAAGATCCTGAATTATGAAATCCTCAGAAAGGAAATATTTTTTTAATTTTTTTTTATTTTTCTTAACTTTAAAGATATATCTTTAGCAGGACGAAGTTTGCTTAGTCTAGGAGATTAACGGGTAACGTTCCTGTAAGTTTTTCAAAGGGTAGCGTTCTAGGATTAATTATGGATATAAAAATCTTTTGCAACGTATAAGTCAGAATAAATGTGGTAGTAAATAAAAATAACTTATTGTTTATATATGAAAGCATTTAACATATTATACAATAAAGTGAAGTCTTAATATAAATACAAGATGATTATAATTAAAGTTGCCCTTTTTGAAAAGGCTGTAAGAAAAAAAACCCCACTGTTTAGAATGACCTTTTATTTCATCTGAGTTTACATGGATACCCTTTCTTTACGTGATATAAGAGGATAAAAAAAATAGTTCCTGTATAAGATATACGAATTTTAAGATGCTAATTAAAAGACGTGACAATTGGACCTCATATTACACATATTTTCAAAGGCAGAGAAATCGTAGTTTCTATTATTCTGTGTCTGAGAAGGTAATCATGACTCTATCATTGAAAGATCGGTTCTATTTGTGAAACCTTTTTACATGAATGGTAACTGTGTGTCAATTGCTTTAAAAAAATCATGGACATTAAAGGGTTTATAATGCACTATGAACCACTGAATGCATCCGGTGTGAAGAAAATTATTGATAAATTCGAAGAGACAAACACGTCTTACTTGAAATGTGAATGAAAGAGGAAATTAATTCCTCCGACGTTTGTGGATGATGTAGCTATATCATTGAAGGAAACGTCAAGCCGTGCTTTGGGAACGTGAAGCATAAATTGAATTAACTGAACGTCAGGCATGCCTTTCAGCATGGTTCATCAAATTTTACGATTATTCCTGCCATATTATCCATTCAAAATTACGCTTCTTGAGGAGTTGGTTTCTTCTGACCTGCCACAATGAGAAGCTTTCGCCTTTCAATTTTTTCTTCGAATGAAAGTGGACAATCCAGACTCATGGAACATTTTATGAACAGAAGAAGACTATTTCCAACTCCATGGTTCTGTCGATACTCAAAACTGCAGAATAAGGGCAAGGGGGAATCAATTCAAAACGCACCAAATGTCTCTTTATTCTCAAAAGGTCACTGCGCTGGACTGGTTTATCGTTGTACTTATCATTGTACTTTCTGTTTTAAGGAAATTTCAAAATTTCGGTTCCTGTCATCCGTAAAATCAATGGGACACGTTATGAATCTATTTTTAATAACTAGTTTATTCCAAAACTACAGTAACTTGGATGGGTGGATAGCACTATTTTAAAGCAAGATGGCTTTGCACTATATTTTTCAAATGACCATGATGCAGCCATTTCCCAAAGGCCTTGCTGCTAAGATCACTTGACCTGCCTCCTTGCGACTTCTGGCTGATTGGGTTACCTAAAGCATGTTATGTACGGGGCTCTGATTCTGACTTGAGTGAAGTGAATACACACATTATGTAACAAATTCACAACATCACAATTGATGCTCTACGATCTGTTGTGAAACATGTTATTTTGGACACTCAACTTATATCTTATTTAACATTTTTTTTTTCAAGCAACTAGTAACATCTTATTTATAATTCTCTTTTCTTGATGATTTCATCACTTTTCGCTTTTTCTACAAATTTGGCCAGTGGTTCTGTTTTTTACAGCCTTTTGAAATAGAAACTTTAATTTATAATCATCCTATAAATCAAGTTTACATTTTTAGTAAATATTTGATTTTTGTATCAAATTCATTGCAAAAAGAAGTATATAATATTGCATCATTTGTATATATTTGTATAAAAGATACAAATTTATAAAAAATTCTTGCTGTACGAAATATTAAACATTTTTTTATTATTTAATGGAATTTTTTTTTGTTTAGAAACCCCAAAAAGCAATAAAATTATTATAATGATTACATAAGAGAACGATACATACAGAATAGTATAGTAAAAGACTTTTAAAATTATTGCTTTTTTTCCCTTTATATACAAAATAACAAATTTGTTCATTGTAATAAGTAATCAAATAAACATCTATGATTGAATGATTACATTATAATCAATGATTATATTTAAATTAAATTTGAAATACAAAGATTCTGTAATATTTGGACTAATTACATTTTCTGATTTAATTGCGTTGGGCTGTATCAAAATCCTTACGGTGAATTCATATAGCTTCGTAGGGAAACATCGAGACTATCGCAACTAATCACAACTTTTCTACAAGAATAACGTTAATCGTTTCCGACTACTAGACAAGCAGGGAAAGATATGTGTAGTTTCTTCCTTGAATGAATATGTATAGGAGGGTATCGCACTAAACCCACAAAGCCAATTCACATTACCACAACATGAATCTATCGAAATGCCCTGAATAATGCATGGCTCGAGAACTGATGTGAAGACCCAACTTTGAACCTCAATTACGCTTTCAAGTGAAATTCCTCGTGCCCCTTTTATTTGAAGAAAGATGTTGTCGGGTTTGGGTACAGAAGGTATATGAAATTGACAACAGCATTCATGTGTGTGGCATTCAAGAGTGTCGATTACCGTCACTATTGATAACTGAGACTGTTCTATTGAAATCTGTAAATTATATTACTTAGGATTCTATTAAATACAATTGTAATGCAAATTCAATTTCAGTGAGTAAGGGATTGAATGCACGGTTAAATTTTCATCTCAATGGGATGATTTATTGAATGTAATCAACACCGTCTTTGATAGACACGTATTCTCTTAAATATAACTCGTATAATTATTGTAAATATGAATTATACATCTTGTGTTTGTGTATGAATGATGTTTAAAAAATTCTAAGGATCAATGTACGATATACAACTATTATTTCTTTTAATGATAATAAATAACTTAATTTTTCAAAAAAAAAATGTTCTTGAAAGAACTTAAGTTTGCCTGTGTGAACACTTAGTTACTTTTATGAATTAATATTGTTTTGACTTGTGTGGGCTTAAAGCGGGTCAGGCCAAACATCTGCCCGCCAGATGTCAATCTAGCCCACAAAGCTGGGTCAATAGAGTATATTAATGTAACATCATGATCACGTGACATTTTTATCATGTAAAAACCGCCGATGTAAACAATTTTTGTATTCGCCTGTTTTGCATTTCGTGTGTGAAATTCATTTTGCTTCATAATCTAAAATAACTGATATTTTATTAATAATACTGCTTTTTAATAGAATGAGAAGTTATCACAAAACTTTTTTTAAATATATTTTTGACCCTAGATAAATGCTTAAACTTTATTTTGGATTAACGCAGTATAAAGTTATTGTATCATACTTCTATCAACAAGCTGAAATACCGGTTTGAATTTAATTTAGTTTATGCACAGATATTTTGTTATAATTATGAAACCATCCTAATTTAATTGTGAATCTTAAATATTTAAAAAGATGATTTTTCTACGGTTCTTTAAGATTTCATTCAATAAGCTATCTGAAGAATGTTTATAAATTTTTAATATATTCGTATTTATTTTTAACATTTTTTTAAAAATTTGCAGTATAAGGAAGCGCACAAATTATGTGGAATTTCATCTTATGATCTATTCGTTCTTTAAAGGAAATACTGAAGAAAATTATTTAAAATAAAACTTGATGCTTGCTAACTGAACAAAATATAATTAGTAAATCATTCATATTTATCACACTATAAACTTTATGACTAATTAAAATACTTGAAAAACTTGAGTATAATAAAAGGAATATAACTCATATATTTCAGAACGTACTCCGTACTCTATACCTTTATTATCTAATTCTGACCTTTTATTAATTGACATTGGTGTTATAAAACTAATTTCTAATGTAAAACAGGGTCCCAAGTAATGTTTTTGAAACAATATTTTTTTTTAATTTATAGCAGTTTCTTAAAAAGTATTTTTTAAAAAAATGTTTTTTTCTTATTACAAAATATATTATGAAAACATGTGATTATAATTATTTTAGTTCATATCTAAATTACGATGTATATAATTTCTATAATATAATAAAAATTTCTATAATAAAAATAAAATGTATAAATACGGCTTAAAATATAAATTAATATATCTCTCATACATTATGTATATGAAATTAAATTTGATATAGCTTTTGTGAATATTTCCTAAATATATTTAAGTAATCGTTTAAAAGTAAAAACATGTCTTCATAAAACATATTTCATTCATAAATAAAACGTCGTAGTATCCATTCAAAGCATTACGTGTTGTTCTTGTAAAATAATTCTGCCATTTGGAACGTCAAGTTCAAACACAGCATTTAGAGTTTAATTTTTTTTTTATTAATGTCGCACTAGAAGCAACACGCTATTGGCAACGGACCTCGAAATTTTGAGCCATTGTCAATTGATGAGGATGGCACCTGAGCTGGCACTCCCTCTCCTAACATCCATACCACGCCAGCGGGAGGACTTTGGGCCCCGAACAGATTTAACGTGCATCAGTCCCGGCTACATGGCGGATCTTTGGCGGCCACGGATCGAACCCGCGACTGAACGAAAACCGCCGGCCGCTAGTCCACGACCTTGACCACTAGGCTACCGCGGCCCCACAGCATTTAGATGAATTCTGCTGTGTTAAAGGGATAATTGATCGGAATAATCAAAATTCGACCATCACAGTTTGTCATATCTGTTAATGCTGAATTATTATTTTTCTTACTGGGAAACCAATTAATGTAACTTATATTTTGCTTTATATAATAATTGTTAATTTAATGAGGAATTACCATACAGCTTTATTTATGTTAAGTTTTAAAATAATTATTTAAATCATCCTTTTGGATTGCTGTAGCAAAAAAGTATTGAACCATTCTTCTATCAACAAGGTAAAATAATGGCTTAAAATTTATTTAGTTTACTCTCAAATATTTTTTATGATCATGAAAGGATCATTAACTGACCTTTTAATATTTAATATACTTTCTAATATTTATAGTAGTAGTAATAATAATTATTACTGCTAATAATTTAATTAAACAAGATTATTTGAGATTATTAATATGCATTTATTTTTAACATTTGTTTAAATTGTAGGTAATATTTGTGTTGGTTTATATACTGAGAATTCTCAAATTTCAAAGAATAATTAATGCAAAAATACTTAAATATTTTTAAACATTGTATACTTGAAAGTTTGTTTTGTAATATCTTCAGAAAAATTCTATCTTAAGAATTGTTATTGATCAGTTTAGAAAATGATTTTTATACGAGTAATTTTTTGCGTATGTTTTAGACTATTCGTAATATTACTTTGCGGTCATATATATTGTTGACTTAATTCTTGATTTTAATTCCTGAAAAATTATAAGACCCAATTACTTTAATAATTATTACAGATCAGTGTTGAAACTTACTTTCATATAAGTGAATATTTGTGTGTGTGTAAGATACTGAGAAAATCTTATAAAATAACACATAAGTATTTAAAAAGGCTGTGTTGTAAAATTTTAAGGTTCTTAGTCCTCTTATCTATATTGTTTTGTAGATGAATATACAGCAATAAGGCTCGATAAAATACTAATTTTTTTACTTCGTAAATTTAAGTTAATGTAACATAAACTGTCTTTTAATTGTGATGGAAAAATTAATATGCATTTTTTATACCTTGTTGTTTTTTAAGGTACATATTTATATTTATGATTTTAAGATTTTCGAACAATTGCTGTACAAAAGTTTTTCTTTCTATTAATATTATGTGGCAGTGATTAAGAAAGAAATTATACAGCGGAATAAAATGTAGACAATAATAGCTTTTATTCCAGATTATTCTTCAATGAACTGAAGAAAATTTCAGAAGCTGTACGAGTAAATACTAGGAGTAATATGCTAAAGATAATACTTTCCTTAAAGTACATTATTTTATTCTAAATACAAATTTAAAGTGAATTTTGGTAACAAATTTTCACAGTCTGGTCTAGTATCCTTCCTGTCATACTGTACATCATATTATAATTAATTGTCTTGTGTTTCAGCACCATTGTCATACATTTTTAAGTCATTTATTTTAAACTCTTGTCTTCCTAGGAGGAGACTTAACTTGCTTGTGTTGTAATATGAAATTAGACTTTTCTATAATATTTAAGAATTAAACAGGTGCATTTCATTTATTGGAGTTATATATGACGTGGCCTAAAAATGTTGCAAAAATGTAAATAAATGTTTGGTACAGTATATTCAGATTTTATTCTATGTATAAACTACTACTTCATGTAAAATAAATTATTTTGTATTTAATACTTGCAACAAACACTATATTTATATATAATTCATTAAATTGTAGAAACACTTATAAATTTTAACATAGGATAAAGCCGAGTGTATTATCCAGCCTTTTTATTTGACATGTGAAACATTTTACAATCCAATCAATCACATTCATTCATAAAAGTCCTAAGCTAAATATTTATTTTTCAAAATGGACTTTGTAAGTAAATTCTTATATTATACAAAAAGGACTTGTTACTTGATATTAGTATAATGATTATTTACACTTTATGTTTATTTAATCACTTTAATTAACATTGAAAAGTTTATGAATCATATTTTTAAAAATAAATATTCGTGTCAAAATGATTTACAAAGAAAATCTGTAGTTCTAGTGCTGGTGGAAAAAACAAGAGTCACTTTTAATCAACAAGGCAAGGTAACAGATTGTTAAGCAGCATTCAAGATTTATAGTATACAAATGTTTCTATTTATCACATTTTTTTTCTCCTACATGTTATTTTGATTTAGAAAACAATTTTAAAAAGTAACATTATATACATATTTTCACAAATTATATCGATTATCACTAAACATAAATTTTGGTAGGAGTGTTGTTAAACACGTAGTTAGAATTTTAGAATTTCTTCATTTTATATTAAAACATTTTAATTATAATTATATTTGATTAAAAAGTATTACTTTACTTGAGAAAAAAATTAGGAAAATCTTAATGCAAGAAAATCATTAATAAATTTAAAATTGTGTATGGAATTTACATATTATCAATTATTTTTCTTAAATATTGTTGATTCTTTTTTAAAATATTTGAATCAACTTATGATTAATTAATTTTGTTTTCAAAACGAATTTTAAAAATATAACTCAAAGCACAAAAAATTGCAAATTTTTAAATTATAAATCATTATATTACGGTTACAGCTTAATTATGTATCTTTATTAAAAGGTAAAATAAATTTTATCCAAATTTATCCAATGTTGTTTTATTTTTTAAACAGAATCAGCCTGATAAATAAAAATGAGTTTATACATAAGAAATATTATAATACTGAAAAGCTTGATTACAGCCTAACTATTCATATTTATTTTTCAGATTGTTTATGTTTTGGGCTTTTATTTTTAATGTGTTAGAAACAATCGATAATCTAAGGATTTTTATCAATATTTATAAATGGAATTTCTTCTATTTTGAAAAACAAATTAGGTTTTATCAAATCAAAAAGATGAAATTAACTCTATGGCATTGAATAGTTCAAAAGTGTATCTTTTTAAAAACAGAAAATAGTTTAAAGTTTATATCATAAGTATACAGACAAACGTCAGAAGCAAGTATAAATAAACTTAGCTTACCAAATAACATTTTAACAATACGGTTAAGTGAGAATAAAACAATAGATACCTAAAAATATACACAGATTATTTCTTACCTAATGTATAAAATTGAAAAATGTAAGAAACAGGGTAATAGTAAATATATTAATCGAAAAAGATTGGATGTACAAGATATATACAACTACCTTATAGGAAAATCATAAGTTATCACAAAAAGCACCAATTTTTTTATGTAGCAATCACGTAATTTTGTATAATATCCCATTACTATTTAAATATTTCAATAGATTCATTCAACTTTTGCCCACTTTTTCTTCTATAATCTTGTTAATATACAATTGCAAAGTTGAGTTCATTTTAAAACAGCTCGGTTCTTTTCGCTTGAGTATGCGATACACTATCCGTAACTTACCAGATTACCTACTTTAAAGAGCGAGTGTGCCTTTGTAGACATGAGGAGATGCTATACGCGGATCTTTAACGACAGCAGTCAGTCTGTCTGCAGCAAGCCTAATAAACGAGTATTTGACCCAGAAATGTGTGGGACACACTGACTGTTTGGTGTTTTCGATCATTAAGAATTTAGCCTCAACATTGTGTTGTAACTGCAGTGCAGTTTTTAAAATCATATTTCATACCAATGCAACTAATTCTATAAAATTTGAATTTCTTTAGTTTATTTCCAAAACTTATAGATTTCTCTAATGAAACTAGATAGAATTAGTCTCTCCTAGCGACTAGAGACGGGAAAATAACAGGAAAATTTTAATGCAAAAATTTGAACTGACGTTAAAAGAATGAAAACTAAAATAACAACTAATATATATATATATGTCATACATGTGCATAAAAACACACACAAAGCTATATATGTTTATATATTGCTGAGATCATGAGTTAATGCCTCTCTGCAACGGTTCTCTGAAAATGGAAAAGATGAATTTACAGAGATGCCTCCAGTTAGTAAATTATTGTGTAAGCAATGACTTCTTCACATCGGCGACGATTTGGTAAGCATTTTGGCGACTTTGTGAGAAACTTGGAGATTTTTGCAACAATTAGAAAGTGCCCGAATGTGATGAAACTTGTATCAAAAACCGATAAGAAAGATCGATAGGGACTTGTCGTGAATTTTCGTTGTGACATCACACCTATCTATAATAAGTACAAATATGCCGAGGGAATCTGCTTTTGGAGTCTGCCTTTCGAATGCTAAAACTGTTAAGATTTGTGAGCAGTGAAAACTGTTAAGCTGTAGAGCTGAACTTTATTATAAGTGCTGCGTTTATGTGTTTATGTGTTTGTAATCTGCACAAGTGCTGTATTTGTTCCTATATCTGTGTTACTAAATTGCATAATTCCTATATTTTGTCTTTATGAGGCTATTCTCCAAGCTTTGTTACCTGTGTGTTGTACCGAAGATAGTGACAAAATCGTCATATGTTTTTATCCTCCAAATTGAGCTTTGTTTCACCTCCCACTCAGCCAGAAAATTTCCGTGAAAATTTATACTTCCATACTCATATAATGTAGCCTATTGAAGTAAAATACATTTCCAATGCAGCCCTCAAGGTCTTTTGGGTTACACTGACTTAGTTTAAATTCTGTTCCACTCTCTTCGTTTTATTCAATAACATTGTTTATTTAATATTAAAATTGAAAGCAATATTTTTAGATCTGATATGTTATTTAACGTAACCGATATTAATATTGTTGTTAAATACGAAAATGCTAAAGTACTAATGCTCATTTTTCGGATAATTTAATGAAATTCTTTGAAATATTTGTAATTTAACTTACAAATATCATGAAGAAATGTACATCCAATTTTATTTATTCATTATATTTTGAAAATTTAAAATAAATAAAATATGTGCAATTGTAGATAAGACAAACGCTAGCGCGAAATATTTTCTTATATTTATAAATTGATATTCTTTAGAATTTTTCCCAAGTATTACTAACATATAAGAACTTCATAAATTAAGCATCTAATGGGAAATAGAATTTCTTAATTCAATTACGTTTATTTTCGTGAATTTTTTCGAGTTCTATTCATGAGCTCTAAAAATACACGCATCCACTTTGAATAATAGTATCATAAATCATAGATCAGATTATTTTGTAATAAGAGATAAAAAAAAAGAAAGAAATTGAATGGACTAGCCAAATCAGAAATTAAAATTATTTTAACTAATTTATTCTTTATAGAACTACACAAAAACATTATATATGTTATCAACCAATTTACATAATGCCTCATTACAAATTAATTACTTAATTCATTACAGTAATAACTAATTATCTGCTTTGAATATAGAAACATCGTGAGAGCTATTGACGAAGGACATCATTTAGAGCTTCAGTTCAGACACTAGGATAAAATTTGGGGAAGGCACCACATTCTCTGAACTTCCATTCTGTCCCGCCATGAAGACATTGAAGTTCGATCAATTTTACGTGTTTCAGCCATGCAACATTGGCCACTTGTTCATAACATCAGGATTCAAATCTACAGCATGGCAAGAAAAATCACTAGTCATGATTTCGCGATCATGACCACTAGGCTACCACAGTATAATTGGTTAAAAAGGGATCATAGATGGGTTTATTAATATGTTTCTTTGCAAATGGAAGAAAAAGAAGCATAAAAGTACCGAATTATCCTTCGAAATAAATATAATTCCTGCATCAACAAATTGTGACTAATAGTATGTACAAAGATTGATAAAAAAGAAAGAATTAAAATACATTTAAAGCCTGATAGGAACATGACTATTGCAATGAGTCTAAATATACAAGTATTGTTATTGCATGTTAAAATGTATACTTATTAATATATTATAACCTGATCATATAAAATTATGACTGAATGCGGGTTCAAAAACGCTAGTCGATAATAATGTATATAGATACATAATAATGGATATGTTTATAATAGATATATAAGAAACGTAAGCATCGCGCTAATCAATACCTGTCATACTATTCTGTTTTACCCATAGGACTAAGAAATTAGAATGTCCCTCGTAAGCTATACCCTTTTTAAGACATTCTTTTCTTACAATTCAATCGTTTTTATGTGCAGAAATTATCCATTAGGTCTTAAATGAAATACTTGTAATAGTTGAAAATACTCGGTTCCGGACCATCTACTTTGAAAGCTCATCCTCAAAGAACATATTCTATGGATATGTGAGAGTGGATATGTCAAAGTAATTAACCATTTACCAATTTTGGTCATGAATCATGTGAATAAAAGGTTTTGTGTGCAGTTAGATTTGCATGTTTGTGGTGCGGGCATCACATTTTCAAAACTCACATTTCTGAATATCATGTGTATTTTATTCTAATTTACTATTTGGTTCTCAGATAGCATTACTTATGTGTTAATAAACATTTCCAGGTTTTTTTCTTTTCTTTTCTGTGCTTTTATTCGTTGCGAAATGCACGCTTTCGTTTGTGTATTATATATAACAGTTGATGAAAATTTCGTTTAAGTAAGTTTTCAAGAAAATCATTATATTTTATTATATTTTCTTAGCTTATCATAAAAAAATTAATAATTGAGATTCCAAATTTATTTTATGTAGCTTATGGTCTTAAGATTTTGTGGGAACCGAAAATTGGCAATTCTAAAAATAATAAGTGACTGTGGAAGCTCTGCCTACAGTGACTATATTTATATTTGTTAAGCCATTTCGACAATATTTCAGATCTTTATACACCTACTGATGAGGATGTTGTATGATGATTTCAAGGAATCTCAGATTTCAGGCAATATTCATGTAATGATACTCTAATATTATATTCATGAGAAATAAATCCATTAATTGTTATTTGATCCATTTAAATGAATCATTCATTCATTAAACGAATGTCAAATTATGGGGAATAAGTTTACTATTCATACCAACCTGTAGGTAAAACGGCTAACATCAATGAGACAGTGATACTTTTATTAATTATATATATATACAAAATTTTGCTCCAAAATTTTTTTTCTACACATAATTTTTCCACAAATGGAATTTATTTATGATTTTGGCAGTAAAAAATAGACATTTTTGGGGATGGTGTTTTGAAATTTCTCGAATTGCTGTTCAATGGTTAGAAAAACTGAACAAACAAATAATAAAGAAAAATAAACCTGCCAATTTTTTTTAAAGTTGGTTTGGTTGAAGTACCTATTATTATCCCTAAAAATAAGACCTAGGGTGAATTTGGCCGGTTTGTGCAACAACATCATTTGGGACATAGTACTTTTAAAGCATTCTTTAAGTTTCCGTAGAAACTTCATGGGTGGAGAACTAAGAATGTCTTTATTACTCATTTCCTCTTCTAAAATCATCCAAATGCTTCTCTTTCTCATCGCATTATAAAAACGAATGTTCAGGAACCGTTTGCAACGATGGGTTTGAAGCATCGAAAGAAGAAGACGTATCATCGAAAATATTTCTTTTTGCTATACATCATGGCTTACTAAGTCTCAGTTACTAGTATTCGTGATCGTGAAAACTTTCTCCCCTCAAAAATTCTTCATCAAAACTTTTACAGCCGATGAGATCATCGTCGCCTTCTTTGAAGCAGACTCACTAACAAAGTAGAAGCAACCAAACGTTTTGATGTTTGTTGGATTTCCAGTGTATTATGATTAACCTTTTGAGGAGGCACTTTCGAAAAGAAAGTCCTGATAAGGAGGAGAGTTTTTACTACATTGATTACCTCCTTTCTGGTCAATGATTGACATTTCTAAGTGCCTTCTGACAAAAGGACAAAATTGAGTGTTTTTCACCTGCTGGGAAGTGGAGATATTTGAGTTCTAGGAAGTCCCTAACAACCAATGAGTCTCCCTATTTTAGTGGAAGTTACCTCTGAAAGCCGCTTTGCGATTATTTGTCCGTTTCCAATTCAAGAAACTATGGGAAAGATGTTCTGAAAAATGAAGGAATGTTTTTTTCCTACAATTTCCTGGTATCACAATCATAATTTTCATGCAGTACATTATTTTATTCATATACAATAATCCGGAAAGATCTAGTATTAAAATTTTATTTTATTTAGCAATAATTATAGCAGGCAGTGAAGACAACACCGTTACATGATATAGTTATCAAATTATATTATATACCCATTCAAATTTTAATACATAAACATTATGAATTATCTATTTATACACACAAAAATTCTCCCCTGATTATTTAGGAAGTGTAAACATGTTTTTAGCATCTAAAAATCTGAATAAATTAGTAATTCTTTTGAACAATTAAGGAAAATGTTCAATATATAAATAAATTTTGCATTAATAACAGAAATAAATCAGCAAAGGAAAAAAAGTATTGTATTGTTCTAACTTTTATTGAGTTTAATAATTTCTGTATATAATAACAGTAATAAACTATGATATGCAATGAAATACGTTTATTGTATGAAAATTTATAGATGTAATCATGAGGGAACATTTTAACTATTCCAGCAATATTTCTTTTGCTTGAAAGTTTAACTCTGAACTTATCATAAGAAACTACATTAAAAAAATAAATGTTTATTTCATTTTATTCAAAGATCAAGTATCCAAAAACATGTTTAAGAGTATGTTGCATGATAACATATTTTATTTTTAAAATCTTTAGAAAATACAATAACAATTTACAAACATTATAAATTTATTTTATATGTATCAAAGCCATCCATGTAACATATATTTAAATCTTTAATTTGAAATTGCAGTTGAAGTTTTTCTAGAAATATATAATATTATAACCGTTAAAAAATTAGATAAATATTATTCTTTATAATCAAAATGATTAATTGAAAAGAAAAGAAAAACATTGAGAATATATTAATGTGATAGATTTTTCAATTAAATTCTGATTTTCTCAAATCAACGAAGATTGATTAGTTTTATTAAAGTCGTACTAGAAGCAACACTTAAACTATTGGCAGCAAAACTGGTAATTTTGAGCCTCGGTCATGTGACAAGGATGACACCTGAGCTGGCAGCTCCCTCTTCTAACTTCCAAACAACGCCAACGGGAGGACTTTGAGCCTCGACAGATTTTACGTGCATCAATCTCGAATAATTGGAGGGTCTTTAGTGGCATCAAGGCTCGAACCCGCAACTCGACGAAAACTGTCTGCCGCGGGTTTGCGACCGTTATCACTAGAATACCACGACCACCAAATTAAAGATCAATTGTTTTAATATTGTTTAATTCTCTCAAACTCGAAATAAATATCCGTGAAGGGACATTCACATTATATGCTAATGAAGAGCAAATGTACATTAAATAAATTTAAGTTTAAATATTATTTATAAGAGTCGATTGTTTAAAAGTCAATAAATATTATAATTTTAAAAAATTCAGTTGTACTTTTAGACAGTTATATTACTGAGCCATTAGAAATTGTTTCTTACCGAATTATAATTAATAAAAATGTATATTATTCTTCAGAAAATTCTTAAATTTTCTTCCTCAAAAAATAAATGAAATATTTTATAAATATATCTTTTCTATATAAAACGTTTTTCGTGATGAATTTAATTGCTTGTTTTTCATATATAATTTCAATAAGATTAGCATGTTATTGAAATTAAGTATGAAAGAGAGTAATATTCTATGTCTGAACAGTAAGAGTAATATTCAAAAATCTGAGTATTACTCTTAAAATTTAAGGAATATTTTTCCATCTAATGCTCCAAAAATTAAAAGAGTAATACTCAGATCTTTGAGTGATAAAAAAATGAAAATAGTAATAATCAAAGCAAATAAAGAAAAAAAACATGATCGTCAATTCAATTCTTAGAGTAACATTTCTTTTATTACGAAGTGTAATACAGTTAGAGAAGAAACTATTGAGGATCGGAGAGGAAACCTTCCTAAAGTCCCTTTATTATAATTATTTCCATAAAAAATCTTATCATTTATTTAATAAAATAAATAGGTATAGTGATCTGGAAACAGAAATATTTAATATTAAAGAAAAAGTGAAAACAATTTCTGCCATGTTTGATATTTCAAAAAATGTTTTTATCTTTTCAGTCTCGAACAAAGCAAAAAATTGTTTTCTAGCTAGCATTGAATTCTGAAATTTCTTATGGCTTCATCAAAATTAATCTTTTTAGCTGCTGCATTTTCAATGAAAATGATTGCGGAAACGTTTTGCTCGATTCATTGTTGACCAAAGATAGCTTTTAATCACATTAGAAAAGCTTTTCTTGCAAGAGGCTAGTGAAAAACGTTTTAAAAAAAATTTGACCCAAACTTATATTTAAGAACTTGAGGTTTATTAGATGTATAAGCCGGACATCCACGGTGACTTTGTAAGAAAGGAATTGTCGACGCATACAACGTCAATGAAATCAGAAATGAATTATAATCATACGGAAGTCAAGAATGAATGAATGCGAAAGAATAGTGACCCTGAAACCAATTATCTCGTTTCCCTTTGATGTATAATGTTTAAGATAGCACTAGGCACTTTTGGAAAGCTAACTCTTAAGCATTTCATTGTGCTTTCAAAGATTTAAAGATCCAGATAGACAGGCTTAGAATGATTGGACTCTAAAGATTTATTGAAGCTTTATCTGTCGTTTGAGTTTCAACTATCTAATGTTAGAAAGGGAAAAAAAGAAAATGCGAATTTTTTCACAGCAGTTTTCTAACAACCAAGTATGAAAATACATCGTCTTTATTTTTCAAAAAATTTCTTTTAAAAAAGAAGTAGAATGTTTCATTTCAAAGAACCTTCTCTAGTTATGATAAAGTCAAGAAATACAACTCACTAGGCAGAATTTAGAATTAAAATAATCAACGAAAGTGCACACACAAATTTTTCTCTAACTACGAATTGTATATATAATATTGTATTTTTCTTGAGTTTAAAAAACTCAATTCAACTTATAAAAACTTGTTTTTTAAGGATTTTTGAAGAGGAAAACAAGGGGGAAATGTAGGTATTGCTAGTTTCTGTTCATCCCCCCCCCAATTTATCTCCACAAGTTTTTACATTTGTATATCAATGAATTGAACATCAATAAAAAAATTATTTCAAGCATTTCATAAATGAATGAAAATAAGGGAAATACATGGTTCGAAAAACTAAATATATTCGTCTATTTCTTAGAATTATTGGTACAAATAAACCACTGCATAATAGGTCATGTTTTCTAAAGCTTTTTTAAACATGAATTTTTAACAATTCGAATAAATTCAGCACTCATTCAAAGTAACATAGTATGTGTGTATGTGTGTTATACTTTCTAACACTCACTTTATTCAGTACATGTTTAAATTTTGTTACAAAAAAAAATTACTTTCCTTTTTCGAGTACTGTTATTAGAGTATAACTTAAAATATTTCTTTTTCTCTTGTGTGAGTAGTTATAGTGTTTTGTGTTTGTAATTAAAACTTTTGATAAAAATTTTATTTCCCACCTCTATAATGAAAAGAAATTATCGAACAAGGATGAGTTGAATGCTATTTTAAAATATATTTCTACCATTTTTGAATTACTTATTCATACAAACTTATGGGAAAACAGTTCCCGAAAATGACAGCATTTAAAAAAAAATATATGCCCTTATTTTAAATGTAGAACTTTTAAAATATATGTACAAACTTTCATAGTTCTAGCGTATTAATTTAATTTTCTTTCATAGAATGCGAAGTAAACTTAAAAATCTGTCCCTCAGCATCACTGTTCTAAAAAAGGGTGTCTCCAATACTGGATCCTTCGACCCATATTCTTTCAAATTTTCTTTTTTTATATGCCCCATTAAAAGGGTTAGACACTTCTGGTCAGAATTTGTTCAATTACTTAAATGTATGAACCTTATTTCACCGAATTTTTTTCCACACTTTGAAGAAAGGCGTAGATGACCTGCCTGTTCTCTGTTTGTCATGAATATTGACCCTACCATCAGAAATATCTAAACACTATTTCGCTATGATTTGATGATTCATAACCCTTTAACAGATGCAAGATACTACATTGTGAAAATCTTCTGGCCTCTTATGTTCCGAGTTCGGAAAATGTATGATAGAGAGAATTTTTTATTTGTAGGAGTTTTGAATCGCGGTGCGGCCATTCTTGAAGTGTCTTACATGAATCAGAAATAAGACAGATGTATCAAATGAGAGCGAGTTGAAAGTGAATGGCGCATGTTTAAAGTCAGTGTACCAACGCTTTCATAAAAGTTTTCCCTTTCTCTTCTATGTGCTACATATTTACTTTTTAAAAATATTTCTCAATTGTTTTGATAAAGAATACGTTGCGAAATCAATCATATCTGATTTATGTTAAATCTATCATTATGTACATTTTCCGTAATTGGATTAACATTTGATGATTAATACACTTAATTACACACACACACACACACACACACACGCACACACACACACACACACACATATATATATATATATGTGTGTGTGTGTGCGTTTGTGCTTGCGTGTGTGCGCATGCATGTGTGTGAGAGAGAGTGCTTGTGTGCTATATCACCGCCTGGTTGGGTGGTAACATAAGCCGGTATATCACACCACATGACAGATGCCACAGACAGAAGAGATGCGAAGAGAGTAGAACATCACACAAAAATTTCTCACGTGAGTAACACAGGAATTGACTGAACGTGATATGTGCGAATGACTGCTGAACTGATAGCAAAAGGCAAATTGTTCTTGCTGATTTCATTTCTTTATTTTTAATATTTTATTTTTATTCAAATTGACTTTAATGTTTTCTTTTTTTATAATTAAGCATTTATAGATAAGAATATTAGACTATATATTTAGTCCAAACCTCATCATACACTGACACATTCGCACAACATATATGTGTGTACAACATATATATGTATAACATATATCTGTGTGTATGTTATAATTTCACTGAAAAAAATAGTTTAATTTCCTGAGTATTCCATTCTCTAATGCAAAAGTAAAGTACATTCCTATTATCTGATACAATTCCAAACTATCCTTTAATTATTAGATAACGCGTGCATAAAATATGTTTAATCGGCTTTCAAGTAATCATAATTCCGTCAGAGATAATCCCTACGAGACTGATAGATGTCATGAATTTCCCTGATTATTCCTTCATATTATACAACGTGAAATGGAGGGATCCCTAGATATCCCTATCTATTACGTGAGTTCAAGGTTATATCTACGCTCTTCCAGTCTTGTCTGTAAAATTCTAGGAGACGGAGTTGTGCCTTTTACCTTCTCCGATTTACTTATGTACACCCTGTTACTTTCTCTCTCAGTGAAATTAATATACATCCAAGGATTTTGGTGGATTTCTCATTCGAAAAGAGCTTTGTATGGTCGGAGTATGCTTAGAATATCACGTTATACCTCGAATAAGAAGAAATGTTTAACAGTAAGGGTCGTAATGTGATAGAGGCAGTATCGTAGTCTATCGAGAGAGTGGATTATCGATATCGTCCGAGTCACTGTTCAAAATGCAACCTCTATAATGCGAATATGGAATCAACTGTTTTCTGATGATCATACTGAACGGCCTGCAGGATCTCCACACCCTACCATGACTAACGCCCAATAGGACAGACATATTCAGTGTTCGGTCCTGATAAGCCGAGCAGCCATATCTTGGACCATTAGTCAGGAAATGGGCATGTCTGCAACTAGACCAATATCCACTAGCACTGTGCGACGGCGTGTGCAGCAGCGTGGACTGTCAATACGGCGACCATTACTTCAGCTGCACTTGACAATTCAGCATAGATGGAGACGGCAACTCAGATGTGCCTAACGATGAAGCTGGATACATGAGTGGCACAACGTCGTCTTCTCAGAAGAGTTTCGGTTCAGCTTGCAGTATTGTGTTGGTCGTGTACATTTCTGGAGGCTCCAGGAAACCTCTCATCGTCTGCATGTATTTGATATCGGGATATCCGGTACCTGGTGTGATTGTGAGGACTGCCATTGGGTACACGATGTGCACATTTCTACTTTAGATCTACGGTAATTTTAACGTAGATCGGTACACTTCGGGCAACTAACGTCCAGGGATTGTATCCTATTTTTGAGTTCTTGCAAAAGCTGTCTTCCAACAAGGTAATACATTTGCCATATACTTAACACATTTTGCACTTTGTGTTCTGACTTTCCTTAATACACATGGTATTCGATTGTTACTCTGGCCTCCACAATCACCAGAATTGTCACCCATTGATAATATCTGATTACGGGTTGCTGAGAGACTGACCCACCACCCCTCTCCAGGTAATACGATTGATGAACTGTGGCATAGACTCGAAGCAGTCTGGTATAAGTTACCCGTATCTATCATCCAAGATAAGTTCGACTCTGTGCCTAAATAGGTAAGTGCCGTTTCAGCTGCTAGGGGTGACAGCTGTTTCTACTAATTTCGCCCCCTTGCAACCCCCCAAACTGTTTTAATCATTTTGTCTTCATGCCATACTTTTTATTTACAATAAATATCTTTATTTTGAATTTGCTGTCATTCATGGTGTTACGATTTTAATGGCAAGCAGTGTAAATATTAATTTAACTTTACATGAGTTCTTAAGTAAGAAATAATTCAAAAAACATATAAACTTACATATTTCGGTCACGGACAAGTCGTGTATTTTTTTTAAAAAAACTTAGCTCATTGTTTTTGTAAAGTTATATATATTATCTACTTTATATTGTTCATTGGTAGAAATATTTTATCATTGTTAAATTTTAAATAACTGCGATAAAAATAAGAATTTTTCATTCATTTGATTTTATACTATTTTTATATATCGAGATTCTTTAAACAGAACTTTAATACTTGGTCTTACGATAAAAATAATAGATTTTCTAAGAAGAATTATATATGCCAATAAATCATTTATTAGATACAGTGATCAGTTGTTTTATGGTTTTTCAGTAATAATTTCTTTAACGTTATATTTCAGTTTTAATTATATTGGTTGTTATTATCTTTAAAAGAAAGTACTACTTCAGATTTGGGCTTCCTTAAAAAGGATTGCTTAAAAAAATCTGTGTAGTTAATATTTAGTTGAATTGCATATCTAATAAGACAGAATTTAATTGTTAGGTAAACGTTTTATTTAATATGTATATTTAGCTACATTCATATAAAGCCAAAAGAAAAAATTACTTTCTACTGCAATTTAAAAGGTCGACAATAAACTTTCCTATTTCGTGCTTAATAGTAGCAAGGAAAAACCCTTCCGTGTTTTGTTTAACTTTTTTAAAGAAAATATTTAAAAATCTCTTGCAATTTAATAATATACGACTTCGTATACTACATGAAAGCATTGGCAGTTACTGAATTCTTTTTCTGTTGCTTCATTGAATATGTAATTTTAACATACGAACCTGGTATTAACGATGAAAACATTCTATTGAGACTTTATAAAGAAACAGAACAAAAAATGATTTTAATTTGTCGAAGAGCTGAAGAGCAATGTGCGAAGACAAATAAATGTTAGAAACACAATTGTGAAACAATAAAATTATTATATTACTATACACTCCAAAAAAAAAAAAATTTTTATAAAAAAAAAAAAAAAAAAAAAAAAAAAGAAAAATGAAACTTTCCTTCCGTCTATATTTTAGCAAAATCATAAGAATGTTATTTTCTCTTTCATACTTGAATTTAATTATCTTTTGCGAATAAATTTATTTTTCCGCTAGTCATTACTTCTAGTATTTTGAAAGTAACCAAATATTTTTGCATTAGTATGAATTATATTGTAAGTAGACGAAATAATATATATATATGAATATATAATTATATATATATATATATATATATATCCATGTATATATATATATATCCATGTATATATATGTCCATGTATATATATATCCATGTATATATATATATATATATATATATATAAGGAAAAAGAGAGGATTTTGTTTTTGAAATATTTTATTTTAAAAGTTCTTCGCTATAATTTTTTCAATATTTTTCATTATTGCTATATTGACGCATTCTGATAACATTTAAACATAGTTTTTTT
>BMAW01064728.1:236111-267999 GCA_019974015.1 Nephila pilipes | reverse complement strand
GAATAATTTCGTGAAATTCAGAAAATTATTTTTGGAAAAGAAATGATTAAGTTATATTCTTGAGTTGAATAAAACTATTCACTCAAAATATTTTTTATGACGATAGACATTTAAATTTGCTAAATGTTAGCGTACACGCTAAATTTTTGTATATTTCATCAGAATTGCAGAATTTAAAAATAATAATATCAATTTTATTGAAAAGTTTAAGAAGTATTTTAAATAGAAAAAAAAATTCCGTTTTGAATTCATTTGAATGTAGAAATCAGAAAACGGAATTAGCTAGTGAAAAGTTGAAATTTAGGGTGGGAAGTACCAGATCAGGTATCATTTTCGTCACCTGACAAAGGTTCAGAATTATGAGGCCGTTGCTAGTAGTTGTAGACCTAACTCTAAGTATGATATTAACAACAAAAAAAAAAAAATACACAATCAGTGAATAGCTGTAAAAGAACTGAAGAATTTCGCACCTGAAAAGAGTCGTTCCAATTCGGAAACAATTTGTTTGTATTCGTTTTTATTTCGATCCGATGCCATTCAATATTTTCCCTCCTCCATCAATTCATTGGCATATTTGGACCAAGTTCAATCTCGATTCTTTCTTATTTAGATTCCAATCTAATCGATTTCTTTTTGAAGTCTAATCTAGTGCATTTCTTTTCTTCTGTTCCTATTATGTTCCCAGTAATTTCTCCTACAAGAGCTTTTCAAAGGATTTTTTTCCTTCAGACGTTAGTTTTCGGGACCTGAATCGAGGGTCTTGTTCTTGCTTTCGTTGGGTAACGTCTCCATGGACGAAACTGGAATGTGATGGCGAGCGGAATTTGCTAGCTCCCAATACGAAAGATGATCACCGATTTAGGTATTGTACCAGAAAGGCTTGGGCCTTTCCTCCAGACTATAATTATCTGTAACAAGATTTATGTTACGGAAAGAGCATAGACGCGAAACGACTCTGAATAGTCCGGAACACCAAAAAACATATTACTTTCAGACCACTGACTCGCGTGTCCTCGCTCTTATAGGTGAACTGATTCGAAAGAGCAGGTAGTTATTTCGACCCCCCTCCTTAATTATATACGCTTTAGAAAAAAGGAACTTGAATTGGTCCTGTATAAAATAAGTGTAGAATGTTTCGTTTAATTTTAAACCCTTAATAAAAATATTGATTCAGATAAATTTTCTTTATTTGCATCCTTGAAAATTGTTTAAAATGTTTATATGCTACTTTCTATCACTGAAACATAAATACATTTAATCAAATGAATATTGCTATATTTGGCAGTAGGATTGACAGTAAGTGAGGTTTTCAATTTAATAAAGAGGTAATATTTTCTTAATTTTTAGTGAAAATTAATTGATGATTAATCAGAAAAATTCAATGTTGTTAGCTTCAAAATTGCTTTAACGAATTCTCGTTCAGTTTATAATTGGTTATCACATGAAAAATTATTTTTATTATTGTAATTAACTATACTGTTTGAAGTCTGTGTACTCATTTGGGACTAATGAAAACAATTCAAATAATCTATTTAGTATTTAGCCATCCTTTTGTTTTCTGTTAATTTACTTCGACATTTAAATCACCATTCTATTGCAAATCTGTTATATTAGTTGATTAAGAAAATCCAAATTTAATATTTTTTGCTTGTTCTAGTATAGAAAAGAATCCATTACATTATTCAAATTGTTTGAGACTTAAGCATTTATTTGTGGAATGCTATTACGATTAAAATTTCGGTCAAACTTTTTCCTGTAATACGATTGTTTGAAACAAGAAAACATTATGATCATTTAAAATTTAAAAATATCCTCAAATTATGTTCAATATAAAATTATTATGTTTCAACTATAGTATTTTAAGAACAAGAAAATATATATAGTATTACGAACACACACATATACAGAATAAAATATAAACACAGAATATATATATATATATATATATTCTGTTTAACTCTATAAGATTTTACTATGCAATTATGAACAGTAAAATCCCATTTTATAATGAAAAACCGGAGTACAAAGGAAATGATACTATGAGTCAATTTTCATTATTTGACATCGTAATAAAAGCTATTTAAAGCACGGAAAAATATTGTTGTACTCATTGCTGAAAACCAAGAAAAGAAAAAAATCCTACATCTTTCTCCAATCTTTAAATGTTATAAATTATTCACGCAATGAAATGTTTTAAACAGTACAATAAAAATTATTCTTTTTTTTAATAAAAATAATCTTTTTTTGATTATTAATATTAATATTGTAAAAGAAAAGTTAGTAAAATTGTGGTTTGCTTGCAAATTGTTAGTTAATTAGTAATTTAATAAGTAAGAAGTAATAGTTATTTTTCTAAGAAATAAAGTGATATAAGGAGGAATATTAATTATTTTGCTTTTAAAACGTCTGAAACACAACACTTCGTATTTCTATAAGATTACTTCTAGGAAATAAACTTTGTAAAAATTAGAAACAATAATTTTTTAAGAAAATGAATCAACAATTTAATACAGCATCACTGCAGTTATATATTATTTCACGTTTGTTTCATAAATAGTAGATAAATTTGTTTTTTCATATCGTTTGTCTCTCATGCGTTTGTAATGAATATAAATTGAATTCTCTTCTTTCAACAAGGCCGTTTTTAAATATCAGGACCTAAAACTTTGAAAGAATTATTCAATAAAAGAATACTTCTGTAAATAATCCGAAACGTTCGAAAGGGCCTGTTGCGGAGACATGTATTAATGCTATATATATATATTTGCGTGTGTATGTACGGACTACAAAATATGATACTACTATATATAAAGTATATAATACGGGAATTTAAGTAAGTTTAAAGCACCCGTAATAAAAAAAAACCTTAATTGTTGAAAAATGTTTTCCTATTGACGTTTTGTGGATTAGTGCTTTGGACAGTAAGTGCTTAATTTCTGTCAAAAAAAAGAAAGAAAGAAAGAAGTACCCAAAAACCTTAAGCTCTTAAAACATTTCACGTTTGTAAAGTGGTGGATTATCCAATCGACAGAAAAGTTTCGACAGAAAAGATAATACAAGGGTAACCGTAGTATGCTTCAAAAAGAAAAGCGATTTGAGGGAGAACTACACCCTTTAAGTTTAGGAGATTTAGGAGACAGAAAAAAAAGATTGCCGAGTATGTTATTATAGACAAATCGTTGGAGGACGCAAACAACTTTCAATGTATATTTTTAGACATGCTCTGAGAATTTCCCCCATCACTGAAGCGATATTGGTTTTTGGAAAAATTTCGTATTATGATACTTTGTAAGAATTTATTCAATAATAAGGATTATAATTTGAAATTTCTCGTTTGTTTTTTAATTTTCATTTCTTTAACACTGTTCATGCGCGTTTTTTATTATTATACTTTAAATTTAATGATTTAGGCACTTTTAAGCAATTTTTTAGTATGAATTATAATAATCCCTCTCACGTGTTAAGATTTAATATTATTAACATCATGTTTTACTTTTACAGCTTCTAGTAATATATTTAAATAAATTACAACTTTTTTTTAAGTGGTCTTTTTCACCATTTCAATTTTTTTCCGAACTTCCTTTTCCATGTTTTAGTGATAAATGGAATAAATACCTTATATGTGGCCTCGAGAGAAAGACGGTATATTTAAGGAACATAGTTATATTTTAAGAATGCAATATGACGATTTGGTGTGCAAAATCTGTCTATAAAATTAACTGAACTAGTTCAGAAAAGCATATTTCTTTATAATTAATGGCAAATGTATTGCTAAGCAATGAACTTGGAGAAATGAAAATGTTGAGAAACTTTTGACTAAATTCAGAGTTCAAGGAGATTAATTAGATTACCATATATATATATATATATATATATATATATATATATATATATATATAAATAATACAAAAAGTTAAGTTTTTGATTACACTGAGAATAAGTGTTGGAAAAAAGGGCACCCCGGGGGCACTAACACATCGATCCTTCTTATTTCCCCACTGATGAAAATCGTGTAGCGATTCACTTCCTGGTTGTAACTGCAATGTTTCTTGTTAACACCCTAGAATGACTAAAACGGATTCCTTTTAGTACAGGTTTTTTAATTTGGATAAGAAAAAAGTCACGGAGCGCTAAATCAGAAAAATATGAAAGATATTCAAGTGTTGTTTCATAGAAAACGCTGCGTATTGAGGAGCATTGTTTTTATGTAGCAAGGAACATTTTAACAGAGTTCTAAGCGTTTATTTTCACTCATTCAATTAGTATTACAGCGGGAAACTTAGACTAAAATCAGAAATCAAGGAGATTAATTAGATTACCAGCACTATTCACACACACACACACACACACATATATATATATATACATATTGCTATTAAGAGAATTTTCCAATTTGGTCGAATATCTCTAGAACTACTGGACAGATTTTAATGAAATTTGGTGTGTGCATAGGGTTGATATAATACAAATAAATAACCATTCAATAGTTATAATACACATGCAATAAAGTGCTTAACACTCATCGAAGTAGCAAGGTATGAAACAGCAGTTGCAGAATAGAAGAAAAAATTAGGTTAATAGGGGGACATTCCCCTCTTACAGCTATATAGGCCTCGCAACATGGTTTTTTGCTGGAAATATGGGATTTTATGAGTTCTTGTGGCAATTGGATCCTCTCGTTCAGCAACTCTGTTTTTAGGTCCTTGATGGTCCTGGGAGGGGGGGGGAGAATTGCAATTGCCTTCCCCAGAGCTTTATAAGCATGCTCTATAGGAATGAAACCTGAAGATCTGGTTGGCCAATACATCTAACGAATATCCTTACTTTCCAGAAATTCGTTGACCAGATCAGCTCTATGTGACTTTGCTTTGACATCCATTAAAAGGAAATGATTACCAATTGGACCCCTGAAAAGGCGTATATAGCTATAAGACCTCCTCCCTATACCTCTCAAGAGTCACAGAGCCTCTTTCAGACATTGAAGTGTGTGCAGCCATCCAAAATGATGCTTGCCCTGATCATCAAGCCTCTGCTGCCGTAATGGTCGATTTCTTGAGCATTGGAGGGTAGTTAGTGGGTCCCTGGTTTTCCCCGTATGAAAGTACGGCGAAAATCACTATTTAGGCTTAACCAGGACTCGTTAGTATAGAGAACGGTCACCCATTGATTCATGCTCCAATGTGTATGATATCTGCATCATTTTAAGCGGACTCTCCTGTTCGCAGAACTGAGAAGGACGCAAGCAACAGGTCTGCTTGCAAACAGCCCTCTTTCATGAAGTCTTCAGGAAACAATCACCTTTTAAACTCGGTTTATTGTGGCTGCATACAACTTATGATAGACCTGAGTTGCTGTAGCAGCCCTGTTATGCCTCGCTGTAATGGACAAATGATGATCTTCTGTGGCAATTAAGGCTCTTGGATGTACTTGTCCATGCTTTTTCTCGCCTGATCTGGTATCCTGAAACTGTTTCCATAAATTGGACACGACGCTAGTGTTAAATCAAATTCAGTGCAAATCTGGATTTTAGACTGGCTTGCTTCTACCCTACGTACTAGTCGCCACATCATTCCAACATCTAAACTTTGGTCGTTAATCAGTTTTACTGTTTGAATTTTAATTTAAGCGATTGCTGAAAAAAAACTAAACATTGGATGCTATCTGAATGAAAACTTTAAAATTGTTAAACCATTTATCAGAAAATGACTTTTAGTACGCTTTTGAAACGTGGAAAATAAAGATGGGTGGATGCATGATTGCCAATATAGGAACCATTAAATAAGGTAACAAACATCTTTTCCATAAATTGTAAATACAAATGCTTTTGAAGCTTGTCTTATTACTTTTAATATTGATCTCTTACGAGAAGTATCGTAAGAATTTAATTATTACTATAAAATAAGTGCGATATCTAAATAAAATTTCCTTTGCATATCAAATGTACTTTGTGTGACTGATGTTGTAAATTTCAGCTATTACTGTTGATTTGTCTGTTTTCAGGATACCGCAGATTGTAACCCTAGTTTCATAAAATTGTAATTATTGTTCCAGGGTAGCGTTAGATGTTAATTATTATTAAAAATAATTGAGATATATACACAGGTTTTATTTATTACTTTTAAGACTTCTCAACATAGTAACCATACAGAGTTATACATTTCCCCCAATGTTTCTGGACCTACGAATGCCATCATTGTAGGGCTCAGAAGCTCTCCCTGCTGCAGGTTAATAAATTTACGGCTTCCTGAAACCAAACAAATCAACACTAATAGCTATAATTTACAATATTATGCACACATGATTCAGTTAATATGTAGATAAATTATATTCAGATACTCAGTTATTTTTAATAATAGTTAAAATCTTACGATACCCCTTCGTATAGACTACATCATTCAAATTTATATTAACATTGTGTTATTGTCAGAAAATAAGTTCCGAATTTAAAACTTGTTCTTTAAAACTAAGAGAGTAACAAGCTCAAAATAGAAAAAGAGAGGAATAAAAAATATACTATGAAACAATTTAACATCTATGTAGAGCTAACTTGAAAAAAAACGAGAGAATTGTCGTTCTTGCTTTTTAATTAACTTTGAAAGTTTTGTTCTAGGATTTTAATCACGAACGTTTTCTAACAATTCAAACTATTTTATTATGAGGGATTCATTTTGAGTACCAACGATTCTTTAATTCCATTTGTAATTTAATGAAACCGAGAATTTATTGTACAGCACGAACTATCAGTATTTTAAATTATTTCCATTTCAATATAGAGAAGTAGGCTTAAATTGAAAAGAAAATTTACGGCTTACGTTCTTCTTGATTCAAACTTCAACTAGTTTCGTTAATTTACCAGAAGTTCTTAGCTAAACCTGAAACTTAGATTAATTTAAAATATTAGTACTGTAATATTTTCCAAAAGATTAATTTTTTCCTAATAATACTAATACTATTCTTTAGAGTTATTTAATTTAAAAAGATTGTGCAACAACTTTACAAAAACCAATTTTTTCCCTAAATATTGACGAGAGGAAATTCAATGACACAAAATTACTTTCATGGAAGATAATACTTAATATATTTTGATCTCACATGATTTTATTGTCTTCATTTTTCATCGTTTGAAAATTTAGCGATATCCTTCCTGTTTATTTCTTTCATATTCTTAAGAGTAGTAAATATTTTCGATTGATTGCTTTTTGATCACAGTGTAAGGAATCACTATTATTTTTTTTGTTGTATAACTTTTCGTACATATAACTGTATTAAAATATATATCAATGAAACTTATACCTTGATATACAATAAAAATATTATACTACACAGAAGTATCGATTATTTTTATTTAAACTTTGAAGATCTAGGTATATTATTACTATTTTTGATACACATCGCTTAGGCTGAAATAGTTAATAACACTAAAACCATAATAACAGGATGCTCTGAAGTAAAACAATAAATGAATAAAAGATTTCTCTCATTCGTATCTAGCTATATGTTTTCAGGAATAATTAACTATAATTCCAAAGAAGTAAATAGCAGCTAAATTACATACATTGGTGTCAGTAATTCTGTAATTTTTCAAAAATGGCATTTTATTATACACCATACATATACATCCATTCTGCTTAGAAAGTTTAGTTATAGTATTATTTTTGCTTTATTTCCCCATAAAAATATATTGTAAAAACAGTTTATTATAATTTATTATCTATGACTTGATTGAAACTTGTGTGTGAGTTTATTAGTCATTGTGTGTATTAAAACATGTGTACATTTGTATTAAAAACATGTGTGTATTTGTATTAAAAACATGTGTGTGTGTGAAATAAAAAAAAAGTAGTCGCAGGGCGAACTATTTTTCTTTTGTTCAGGAAGTTTGTTTGGAAGTTTTGTTTATTGTTTCTTTCCAGGAAGACCCTATGTATTAGAGCGAATTCCATTTTTATAACGAGAATCCTTATAACTATATGCCACTACTGTAATTGTTATTTAAATATTGTATTAACCTTTTGAAGACGGCGGGTTTTGTGACGAAAAGGCCCTTAAAGACGGCGCCTTAGGCGATGTTTACTTCCCCCTTTTTTATCGCTCATGGATGGCACCATACATAGGCATACAAAAGAAGCAAGATAATTGCTGCTGTCCGCAGTCAATGGGGATGTTCGCGGCTTAGAAAGTCCCTAAATACAAAGAGTCTCCCTTTCTTAGGGAAACATATTTTCTTGGAGATCTCAATTACGATTTCAGTACAAGAAAATTTGAGAAATTTATTTATTTTATTTTTTTAAAAAAGAAATTATTTCCTAACAATTTAAGCTGCTTTTCACCTAGATTTCCTTTTTCAATATTATTAAGAGCATTGAGAGAAATAGCACAAAACAATGATGATAATATAAAACATTGCATAAAAAAATGAAACGCTTATTTCATTGTAGACAAAGGTACACACAATAAACTAACCAAATTTAATTGATATTATTCAAGTAAAATTTATTTATATTTTGATTTTCAGTAAATTCATTAAAATAGATATAAAATATTTTAAATTTATTTTTAATTCTTTTAAATGCAGGAATTTGATACACACCTGGTGTTAAAACTTAAAATAATCAAATTAGAAATAAGAAGAAAATAATATGATACTTTATAAATTGCTTATATATCTTCCATGAAGGAATGATACATTTGATGTATAATTGTCATTTTTTATTGTTCCATAATCCATTATACTGTGATACATTAATATTTATAATATCGAATGAATCCTAAGATTAAGTCTAAATTTTATTAACAAGCATTTTTCAAAAATGAAAACTTTATTTTTCTTTGATCTAATTCTTCCTATATATGCTGAAAATTATGATAAAATATTCACTATGGCAAATAAATGAGATGAATAAAAAGCAAAACCATTAAAAAAAAGGTGTTTCGCATTATGCTCTAAAATGTGAGTATCCTAAGGCTATAAATGTTGGCCTTTGTTAAATAGTGCCACATTGTAGTTTCCACATGTTTTGACGGTTAGGTCAAACAAAAGGTGACGATTAGGTGTTCCAACATGTAGCAGAGCTGATACGCATTAAATCAAAATCCTTACGTTGCCGCGGTGTGGAAATTAGAAGTGGACGCTCTAGCTCGGCTATCGTTCTCGTTACTTGTTTAAATTACGAGGTCCGTCTTATTACTTTGTCCCTTATGTTACTTGTAAATGAAATATTAATAATTTATTAGTTTACCTACGTGTTCCTAAAAATAAATTCTTTAAATGCACATAAGAAATTTAAAATTATTTTTTTTCCAATAGTAATAAATGTTTCAATTAGTAAAAAAGAGGAAATGCTTTGAATTTTTAGAATACTTCTAGTAAAACGCAAACAATAAGCTGATATCGAAGACAAAATATTATGACTGCAAACATTTTTAAGTTGCCGAGGAGCTTCATGTATCTCGGTAATCTTGTTTATATAAAAGGAATATATGATTCTTATTTGTACTTAATTGTTTTGCAAGTAATGACAACATACTGGAGCTTCTTACCTTTTTTTCACTTTTCGTACAAAAAGTTATATTCTTAACCTTTAGATAATCCTTACTTTTTATTTAAAATTTCAAAAGAATTGCATAATATTGTTTTAATTCTAAGATTACTGCTCTGATTTTTGTGCGATAATAGACTGATTTTTGTGTGTGATTTTGTGCATATGATAGAGCCAAAGCCAATACATTCCTACGAAGACAACTCTTTCGATCAACATTCAAAATAATTACAAAAACCTTTCCTTCTCAACGCACAGACTCCTCAATCGGTTTAGAAAAAACTGACAACAATTTTTCTTTACTTTCTTCAAAACGAAGGAAAACTTTAGCTTCAAATATCGTTTTTTCCCTCCCCCCCACTTCGTCTGGACAGTCCCCTAAGTGACTGGGTCCTTTTTACATTATCTCTCAAAATCTAACACAATATCAGTTCACTGAACGGTTATTTTCAGTTTCCCGATAACGTTCGCAAAGTAGAAGGCCTTCTTTGAAGTTCGTCGGCATAGTTTCTATTTATCCTATGTCCGACAATGTAACAGAAAAAGCAATCACTTTCTAAAGCTTTATTACGGCAATAAGAGGAAGAACCACGGAAGAATAGTTTTCCGGCTACATGAAAGCAACCTTGAAGATTTACAAGAAGGCAGATGTGCATTTCTAGGTTTTATTACACCAAAAAGGCATATGATAATCAATAATGACCAAAACCTGAAAGAATCAACAATAATCAAGAGGGAGAAGCATTCTTTGTCGATATGAAAGCTTTTACAATTTGTTTTTCATGCTCATTTACAAGAGCCATTTGATTCTCTATTCAGAGTTTCAAAAGTTCGGGTGCCTTAGAACGCACCCGAACATTCCTTTCTTTGTACTATCGTACATAAAAAGTGTGACTCATGAATAAATAAGCGAGAAAAAAAAAAGAAAACGAACACATTTTTTTTATTTCAATGTAACTATCTGTTAGATTCTGATTACCTTTATTTTTCAAATATATTTTAGAGTATTTTGCAAATTTTATCGTAATTATTATTATTAAAGAAACTTATTTTATTTTTTTTTCAAAAAAAACTTCTTTTAAGTTTCGAAAAATCAGGAAATCCAACACTGTAGAACTTTTAAAGTATAATATATAACAAAAGCAAATATTTTATTCTTGCTTCTAAGGTTTTTGTATAAATCGGGGAATTTTTCTTATGCTAAAGAATTTGTAATATTCGTCTCCTACAAATTTGAAAGAAAAAATATCGGAATTAATAGTTTTTGTTTCGAAGACTCATTTTTTATACATCAATTGTCATAATAAAAAAATGTCGGAATTAGTTTCTTGCTTTTATAAATTCGAAAGACTACAATGTACAGTTTTAAAAATCTATAACAGATATTTCTGTAATTTTTTTTGTTGCAAATATTTTTTCTTTTTTGTTGTTTATACACGATTGAAAAAAAGGTGTTTTTTTTTTATGTTTCGATATAAAATTCTTAAAAACTGTTTTTCAATAAGCATAACTGAAGATAACAATAAAAATATGCTTCTGTACAGCAATACATTGTGTAATTATGCACAAATTTTCATCAAAAACAGAATGCAAAAATTGCTTCAAATTCTCCACAAATATATTTTAAGTAGTTTTACAGGTATAAAAGTTAATAAAAATGTAGAACTGAGGTATTTTTAAATCTGCAAAATGCATAGCAATACGTGTATTAGTAAAAAAACATTCATTATGAAAATATGTAATTATATTCTTTAGTATGAAAAAAATAAAATAAAAATCATAAAAAAAAAATCACCACTTAAAGTTATAACACTTTTTTGAATAAACTTTGGAAATAAAATTTTTGTGTAACATATATTTCTTAGTAATATTTATATATATTATTATTTGAATAATAAAGTAAAGTGGAACCTTTTAATAATAAAGTGGAACTAGAAATTAAAAATTTATTTCCAAATATTTAAATATTGTTTAATTTCAACATATTAATCCAATAATTTCATTACAGAAGCTCCTTTTATCACATTATTTCCTGTAAAAGGTAAAATTGTCGCTTTATGGGTTATTTGTGGGTCGTTCCAGATTTTTTTATTTTGTTCTTCGGAGACAACCTCATCTTCAACCTCTCGACTGAAATTTAAAGATTGATCTAAATCATCTTCCTCATTTTCTAACTCACAATCAGAATCAGAATCATCAAAAATTTCGTCTTTAAATCAGCTAAAATATTCTGAATCTCTTCCGTGGTAAGTTCTCTTTTACGTTTAGGCATTTTTTTTTAAAAAAAATCAAATTAATTTAAAATGAAATGATTAAGTAATCGAGATGACAAAATCACTTACAAAAATAACTATGCACTCACCGCTAGTGAGAATTTGAGTATGAAGGAAAAAAGAGGGATTTTTAGGTAAGGGTGAAAGAGAAAACTCCACCCCCCCTCCCTTCTGAATACAAAAGAAACCGGTCAAGCAGATGATGTTCCGGGGCTATAATAGGCCTCATGCTGATTCGAAAGCTGTTTACAGGGGAAAGCACGGCTTGGCCGCTACATCGGTCAGCGCCGGCTTTTAAGGGTATATTCCTTTTGGCCTGTAGATCGGCCAGCCGTACTCAAAAGGTTAATTGTATATATTCTTGTAAAAAAATATTTATTTTAAATTCATATAATCGACTGTTTAGTTTTACAAATGAGCTCCAAAACATCGTCTTTTAATACATATTTTAGTTTAAAAGAAGTACAACAAAAAATTATTTGCAGTTATTGAGTAATTTTTGTAACTGGTAGAAAAAAAGAATTTTCTAGTTAACCCTTTGTTGATTCTCATAGTATAAATATTTGGATACTATTTACAGCCTATATAGTATCCAAAAATAGTATTTTGCCTATCCTAAACGATTTTTTTAAATTTAAATGTTAATCAGAAGACATCATTACAAGAGAAATATACTCCTGTTGCATTTTGAAGCGTAATAAAAATAATAAAACAAAAAGCCCATTCATTGAAAGTGTTCTGGATGCATGTCTTATTGAAAAGTGATAACGTAATAGTTGACTTTTTAATTAATTTCTATCTCCAAGTGTTTTAGCATCCATAACACATAGTATGAATCGATACCGTATAATCACTATTCACGTTCCAGCATGCGTTTCTGCAAATTGGCAACGGTTTCACTCATTCTCCAATCAAAAGCTGAATAGTCAATTGTAATTAGATTTTATCACCAATGGAGCCAATTTCCGTTTGGAAGCAAAAGGAACAAATGGAATCTGATTTCAATACCTATTGGGCATCGAAGTTGGGTCTTCATGGGACTACGATTAGGGTAATATTGAGAAGAGGTTGGTATTATCTCGAGTGTGATAATGGGGATGTGTTGTAAGATTTGTTTCGCGCATGGATATTCGTGCGCATAAGTGAATCACTTGAAGTTACACAGCTGATTAAGAACAATTTATATCATTCACATCGAAACCATCCTCTACTCAACTAAATTACTAATGAATCTTCCTGTGTAAAATTATATATTTCTGACACAATCGCTTAAATATAATCTCATGTGCTGTAATAAACGATCGAAGCATGGAATTAAACCTAAGTCGCAACAATTTTGATAAACATATGTATATGTTTGTAATGTAATATATATGAAACAGTACTAAAATAAAAACTTATCACATTCTCCGAGTTCTCTTACGAAATTAAAGTTCTTAATAACCGAGTAGAGTTTTGATTAACAAGTGCAAAATAACCTAGTCTTGTCGGAAGAACAATCAGCTTTATTTGGATCAATGCTTTAGGTGGATCAATTTATACGTAAGTAAGGCAAATAATGTGTGAGACAAATTAAAATTGGAGCTAAAGCAATTTTAAATGCTATTTCTTGCTTGAAATAGAAACATGTGGTTATACATGTATTATGGGTCCAAAACATTCCCCTCAGATAATTACTTAATATAAAAATCATTAAAGCAAAAAAAAAAAAAATGCAGCGAACAATTAAAGACATAGAATAATTCCACATGAACTGATTAAAAAAAATCCATTATTACTTCGTAAACATTCTTCTTTTCGACCCTGAAACAAATAAAAATTATTAATATAATCGAAATATTTCTTGTCTACATAAATATGCAGTTGTATGGAAAACTTAAATTCTATAAAAATGTACAGAAACCCTTTTGATAATTTATACATATATTATCAAAAGAAATATTTTTCTTTATGTCTGGTCCTCCTCACTAATCTATTGTACATTGGCGTGGTGTGGATTTTAACAGAAGGAAGTACTAGTTTAAGTGCCCTCCTCATCACTTAACTGAAGTTTAAAATCACGGGGTCCGTTTACAATAGCCCTTATGTTGCATCTCAATGGGACGTTAATAAAACATTCCAAGCAACCAATCAATCTATTGTACAAATATGAATTCCTTATGAAATAATTTAAGAATTAAATACAAGTATATTTTGTTATATATTGAAATATTATAAATTTCTTTCCTTGTGATAGATTTAAACTTTACTGTTAAAAAATCGTATTTATATAAGGGCTCTTTAAATTGTTTTCGAAATTTAAAATTATTCTAAATAGATAAATAAAGTCATATATTTATAATCCGTTGTATGAAAACAAGTTATATATGTACAATGAATCAAATGAAACTATAACCGTTGTAGATGAAGTTATTTCCTAATATTTCCTAATTTTAACAAATAATTTTCGTCCAACTTTTCGTACACAGGGGTACAGAAATTTAGATAGTAACGAAATAAATTACATATAAGTGTCTTGGAATTTTTGTTTTCCCATAGAGTTTTATATTGGACCATGAAGCCCATATATGTGATAAAAAGAGTCGAGGTAAATGGATAAATCTACTCTGCTATTATTAAAACAATACAACAAATAATTAATTGTATTATACGAATTTTAATATGTATTTGATGATTTGAATGCAATTAATTAGATCAAATCATTTAATTTATATAATTTTATGCATTGAAAACTGAAGTCGCAGTTTTAATGTTAAAATATGACTTATTTTCGAATGTAATTGATATTAATTCTCCTTGGGGTATTGAAATATATCCGGGTACATTTGGATAAATATTTCGTTTTAATTATTTTTTTTATCCAATTGATTGTTTCTTTTTGCAAGCATCAGTTTTGAAAATATTTGTAGAGCTCATAAAAATAAATGTTCATCAAAATATAATTGTTTGTCATACAACATTTTTTTAAACTTTATTGCGTATATTTTGCTATTTAATAAGGCAATGGAAAATAAAAATATTTCATTCTGATATCCATTATACATTGTCAAAAGTATTTTCTTATCATTTTTCAAAAGTATTGTTTAACAGATTACAGATATTAATAAAAATACTTTAATGTAGAGTTTTATAAAACAAAATATTTTCTAATTTGTATTTAATTCTGTATTGTTTATTTTACTCTTTGCATTTAGAATTCTACGATAAATAAATTTATGAATAGAGTTTTTTTTATTGCGCTATTTCTACATTTTTTATGATTTTTAAAGAGAATAAAATAGAAAATGTTAAAAACATAACAGAAAATAAGAAAAGAGAGAAGCTTTAAATGTCAATGACAGAGTACTTTGTGTCCTTTCTTTAAGATATGTTTTCAAAATGCTGTACAAAATAACAAAATTTATGACAATATTTCTCTAAATTAAATTAAATTTTTGAAATTATCATATGTTTTTTAGAATTATTATTAAAAATACTATTGATTTAACAAAGAATAGATAACTGTCCAATATAATAATTTTGTATCACTTTTATTTCTGAAAAAATAACATGCTGGAGAATATTTAAATGAGTGTAAAGTAACATTACACTATATTTTTTAATTAATATTATATATTAGATTTACTATTCTAAAAGGTTTTAGAAAAATGCTAGTTTACATTAAAAATTCGTTTCTGAAATCGATAAAGAAAGAATCACTAAGCATTAATTTTTTAAAATTCTAATTAATATAACTATTAACCATTTTTAAGTCAATTTATAGTAAATAAAAATTTTAAGTCGTTTATTTCTACCCTTCCGCTCACATGTTTTTAAAAATTTTATTGTAATTATCTCTAGTTTCCTCAATAAATTAGGTTCGTATTGATTTATGTACTAGGGTCGATGAAAAGATGCGGTTAGGAATAAAGGCGCCATTTTTTTTTCGAAAACAAATTATTTATTTTGAACATCTCTTTTTAGGATTGTACACTTTTCATAATGTCTACGTTATTTTTTAATCTATCCAATAAATTTGGTCTCTGAAATTACTCCACTGTCTTAGCGATTACCTCTGCATTTCAGCTAAAAAAAATTCCCACTAGCCGTTTATCATATTTGGGAATAAGAGGAAATCACAGGATAGCAGTTAAGGTGAATACGAAGCATGCTATAGCAGTTCATAACTCGACTAATGCATAATGGCGATAACAACTCTACGAATTAGCAGGCGCTTTTCTTGGGAAAAGTGCCAATTGGGGATTTGTTTCCTCCTATCGAAGCCGTCCAATTAATGCACAATAGTAATGTCAAAGGATCGTTTTTCCTTATTCAAAGAAGTCCATTAATATGATGCCCTTAGAATCACATTTTTTTGTTTTGTTTTGGGGCATATTAACAGATGGTAACACATAATGGTAAAAACAATTTGCCTAGCAACGTCATCTGTCTTCAAAAACAGGAACTTATTAAACACCCCTTGAGCAAGTAAAAATATGAGAAAATAATGAATAAACAAAAGTAGTGATAAGAAATAAGTTAAATCTTTTCAATCACACATTTCACTGAATAACCTAAAACGAAAAATAAATTCCTGTAACATTTCCAAAGCATTAAGTAAGAATAAATATCCATGATTTATTCCAAAGGAGCAAATATCACATTCATATAATTTCCATGTTTTAGAAAAGGGAAAAACTTGGTTATTTTTTTCTTATATATGTAATAACATAAAATGGCAATACAAAAGAATCATGTTATTTATATTGTGCCCTATAATTTGACATTACAATTGGGAAAGCGACGCTTTTGGAATCAAAGCCGTTGGAATTTGAGATTTAATCCGACAACGTTGTTTAATATAATAGATGTTTCGTTGGATATATTTCTTTCTTTCTTTTCAGTATCAAATTTTGACATGTTAGGATATAGAAATTCAAATAGGGTACATAAGATTTGATGTCATGGATGGTGAAGTCTGTCTACAAGAGGCAGATGAATTGCTTAACAGAGACGCTATTTTAAACGTATGAGACTAATTAAGGAGAATTTTTAGGGAACAAAATTAAAAGCTGATTATTTTCATATTGCCCTCCAAAGGGGCTGTTGCTTTAGTGAAACACAAAATGGTCAAGTAAGAACTTTTCAAAAAAACTGAATGAATAAATGAGTGAGTGAGTGTATGAGGGAGTGGATCAATGAGAAAATGAATGAGTGAATCAGTGAATAAATTAATAAATAATTAATTAAATAAATCAAATTTCCTATCCATTATTACGTAATTGTTTGTTTTATTTATAATGTGTATTTTGATAATTTTATAATTATATTTTAAACATACAATAACACCTTTGGTGAGTAATTCGTTTTTTCGCAAAACTTTACATCTTAGAATTTATTATTTACCTAGAATTATTTGGTTTTTAAAACCCTTTTATCATGGGATATGAATAACAAAGATTGATAGCGACAACTAATTAAAACAATTTTAAAAGCAAGGTACAGTTTTAATTATTCAAATGACGAGTCGTTACATTTCGATTAGAAAACTCGTGTTTTGTATTCTCTATCGGATTAACACACCTCTTTTCAGTCGGATGCGACAGGTGTAACTAATTCACCGAATCGTATGAACTGAATGCAGAAACCCGCATCGACGGAATGTTAAATTAAATCTACTAATACAAACTTTACAGTGTCGAGTTACCTTTATACTCAACAATGCTATTTACAAATGGAGTTCGTGAATAATTTCGGAAAGAGTAAATTCTTTCGTTTTCTTAAACAGGTATTGTTTCTTGAAGCAATTCTAATTTCTATAGCATTGTTTGAAATGCGAAAAACAAGCAACAAGCTTTTCACTTTCAGTCTGACGTGACTGATTGTTGGCACTTCATAGCTACAGAAAACATCGTAACTCAAAGTGTTATAATGTGGTAAATATGTGAAAGCACTTTTAATCCAATTCATTAAGAGTGTTAATCGTGTATTCTAGCAATTTTATTTAAAGTGAAAATCCGCCTTCAAAACACACTTTTGGGTCCTATTATTGATTTTCTATATTACAATATAATCTTTGAAAATCTGTTTGAATTTTCTTTCTGTCTTATTAAGAAGCTAAATTACGAATGTTGTAAAATTACTTGATCATGAATTTCTCTAATTGGAAAAGCTGTAAATCGACATTTTTCATTACTGCAAAGCACTTTATCTCAAAATTTTTGGCATCAAAGAAACAGAAGGTTTTTTTTCATATTGCAATGAAAGTAAAGATACAATAACTTTTAAAGAAAATCTCAGTGTTCACCCTTATAAACACACGCACAAAAACTAAAACAAACTACTTTAACTTTTTCTGTTTCTCTAACGTTCTTTAACATTTACTTAAGGTTCTTATTATTCACCGTTTTGTTAGAATACTTTTCTTTTCGTTTTTACAATATAACTTCTAATTATTACTTTAGAACTCATAAAACATATAATTTTGTTTCTTCTTTACGGTAGCTTACTTTGCTAATTACTTGTTATTGACTTATTGTAGCTTACTTAGCTATTTACTTTCCATTATAAATTCATATGAGGTCAGACACACTTTTTAAAAATCGTGACAACTTCGTTTATTCATTTAACACAGTTCTATTTTCAATACCTTAGTGAGTACAATTTATAGTTAGTACAGTTACAGTTACTTGAGTATAGTTTACAGTTAGCACTCCATCACCTATCAATACATTTCATAACAGCTCCTTTCACGACACCTTAATGATCAGTGCAGTTTGCAGTTACCACCCAATCACCCCGCGATTCACAACTTTCTCAAGTATCAACTCGCTCACGTCAGCTCAGTTAGGATATTAGTCTGACCTGCTTTCACTCTATGGGGATTGTATGGCATTCCATATTCACTTCTTTACAATACACGTCATCTACAGGTGGGCTTTAAGCACGGCAGATTACAATATATATATATATATATATATATATATAATAACGAAAAAAAAAGACGCACCTAGAAGGAGTTTCCCGAATGTAATGAAATTTCGTTTGCAAAGACTTTTTGACAGAACATGCAAATGATTAAAATTTGGTGAAAATGAATGAATAGTGGGAACTACAGCACACGGGAACTGCGCACTCAGCAGGTGTATATAAGAAGCGATTCTCAATCTGAGGATCAAATTTTCATTTGCATTACGACTTAGGATACCATTCAATGACTAAAGAAAATGAATCGCCGCAGGATTCGAGCTCATTACGAGCAACTGCCAGAATTTGAAAGAGGTCATATCACTGATTTGAAATATTAAGTTTGGGCAAATCGGAGAATCGTTCATCACATGGATCGTAGTGATACGGCTAGAAGGGAAGGACAACGGCAGATATCAGCGTCATGATGGTAGCGGTTGACCTAGAGCCACAGCAGATCGGGAAGACAAAGTTATGGTCAGATCAGCTGTCTCAGCTCTTTATTCATCGTTATCAACCTTCAGACATGCGACCCGCACACGACCGTCCACCATGACCATTCATAGACGAATCATTGAGCGAAATCTATACTCGTACCGAACACTACGCCACCTGCCACTCACGCCTGCTATAATGAGCAGGCATGAGTGGACGAACCAGTATTACAGTGGTGTTTGACTCGATCAGGTAGGAATAATTTTGACAGGGGAGGTTTCGTGTTTAGTGGTGAATTCCGCTTCTAATTGTGTCCTAACGATAATTGAATACGTATCTGCAGACACCAAGGACAGCGCACCGATCCTGCTTTCAGTATTACATGCCACACAGGCCCTCGACCGGAAGTTATGGTTTGGGATTCCATTTCCCTTGATAGCCGGACCTCTTTGGTCGTCATTAAAGGCATACTTACAGCACAGCAGTACGTCGACGACATTCTGAGACCTGTTTTGCTACTGTTCCTTTTGCAGTACCCTAACCTTATTATTCTGCAAGATAATACCAAACCACATACTGCACGTGTTGCTATGAACTATCTTACAGCTTATTAAACCCTTCCTTGGCCAGCCAGCTCGCCTGATCTTTCTCCAATCGAGCATGCAACCCGCAATAACCTACCTTTAATCATCGAAATTGACCAGTTTGATTTTTGTGGTGTTCTTGCTTGGGAAGGCATCATGTCTAGTTGGAATTTCAATTTTTACATCTTCAAAGGAGGTACAGTCCCCGGGGTCTATTATTGTAAAGAGATTCTCCTTCCATATGTGCGTTTTTTAAAAGTACTATGGGTCCGCAGTTCCATTTTGATGTAACAATGCACCCACTAATCGCCCAGTAGCTGTGTAAAATCTGTTGGGCAGGAGGATATTGAACGCATGGATTCGCCGGTAAGGTATTTGGATCTAAATCCATAGAGCATGAATGGGGATTTCTAGGGAGACGCATGGCAACACATAACTTACCGCCATTAACTATTCAGGGGCTCCGATTATCGGTAGAAGGTGATTGGGTTGCAATGACTCCACAATTCATTGACCTCGTACTCAGCATGGCCAGACGATGTGAAACCTGCATAGCTGTCAAAGTAGATCATATCTACTACTAAAGACTGGATATTTCTGGCTGGACACTTGTCACATGGACACCTTTTGCAAGCTCGGACACCTTTTGCATGGACAAGCTTTTCACCTCAAAATAAATAAAGAAATTAGGTCATCTGGTTATTTTAATTAATTTCTTACACGATCGTCGAAGGGGAATCTCCGTCGTTAGTTCACCTGAGCAGAACGCGAGACTTAAAATCGAGAACAGTTTCGAGCCCAACATTATGATATTTTTTTTAAAAAAATAGCATTGGGAAATGGAAAACTCTAGTACTCTAGTAATTATTCAAAAACTTTTGTGCAAGTGTTCGTTAATAATCTGTTTATTATATGTGACACCTTGTTAGTTTTAGTCAATTTTATATGCAATCATCACCCGGCTGGCTCAGTCAGTCGAGCGCGAGACTCTTAATCTCGGAGTGGGTGGTTCGACCCCACGTTGGACGTAGTATTTAACACGTCTTGCAGGAAAGTGTTTATATTTGTTTAAAACATTTTGACAGAACTAATATACAATAACAAACTTTTCTTTGATGCTTTTCTACATTAAAAACCGCATAAGATCGTAAAACATGCATTAGTGGGCAAAATTTGCCTTAATACAAAAATTTTCTTCGAAGTTGTACTGTGTTACTTTAACCACAGGAAAATGATATTTGACCTCTCACATATCAATTACGTAATATTGTATTAGAATCACTCATGAGTTATTTAAATCTTAATACATTCAGCTGTACGTGTTTGTATCTCCTAATCTTTTCATTTCTAGTCTTTAGGAATAAATTAATATTAATTAATGATTCATTTTTCAGGATAGAGTTTTATTCATAACTCAAAAACGTCATTGCTTGAGATTTAAAGGGAATGGTTATTGATTAATTTTTACCTAGATAACATCACCAGACAATTGAGCATTTTAATACTTAAAATATATCTCTTTTATTGTTTTAATCTTTTTGTTTTCTCGTAACTATTTGTATTCCTTAAATCTCAATTATAATATTCCTATTAATCTACGAAGATGATTCAAAAAGTACTTGTATTTAAATATCATTAATTTTTGTTACCGATAGTGCTGCCATCTGTTAAGCGGAGCGGAAACAAATTTGACTTTGATTCATAAGTTAGTTTTGCTTTGGTAGTCATTTACTTCCAAATCAAAATATGATTGTGACAGAGTCGAATTATCACCGTCGTTAAGACTTGGATTCAACATTGTGCACCGGAAACCAAGCAACAATCAAGATGTTGAATTGCTTCCGGGAACTGCCTCATAGAAGGCGAGAATAATCTCATTGACGAAAAGGTTATGATGAAAAATTTCTGAGGTAGGAATGTCGTTAAGATCGCGAATACCAGTCGATAAGACTTGGACAGCTATCTAATGAGTCATGATGCTTCCTAAGAATAAACCATTTTTGATATTGCGATCACAATCCCTTAAAATTTCTAAGTACTTATAGAACAACTCTCGCATTTTTTTTTAAAATTAATCCATTGTCAACATTAAATTCAAAATTAATACTCTATTTTCTAAAGTGAATTTCAATTCTTATATTCTCAAAAGTTTTTAGTCATCTAATGAGTTTTCGAATTCGGATTTGTGGTTCAGTGTGTGTTAAGAATGTTTAATACTTTAACATTCGAAATAAAAAAAACTTATTTATGATCTTGTTTGAGGCATTCTAATTTGGATATGAAATGGGTCACCCTGGTAGACGTGGTGTAAGGTAACTGGCTGGCACCTGGATCTGTTTCCAACAACTCTCGGGCTCGAGTCCTGTCAGTTGTCGGGGCTAATGCGTGTTAAATCTAACGACGTTTCTAGTCCTTCTATGGACGTGACGTTGAAATTTTGAGTGTGGGATGGTAGCACAGCTATTGTCTTCATCTCTTAGCGTAGTTTGAAAATTATGAGATTCGTTGCCAACAGCTCTCAAGTCACTTATAGTGTGATATTAATAAATAAAATATCAATCAGTCAAAACTTATTGTGAAATGATTCTCAACATTTTCTTAAACTTAATGTTTAGGATAAATGAGTAAGAAAGGATTTTCTCTCTCTGTGTCACTGTGATAATTTAGTGAAAAACTAAAAACTAATTACAAATAAATTAAAAGTTCTTTTGTTCTTTTTCGAAGACTGTACAGGAAATAATTGAGCTTTCTATGGACATTTTACCTTGTTTAATATTTAATGTGATCATAATCTATATTTACATTACTGGGTGTAACTATTAAGGTGTACAAGGATTAGATGTATTTAATCGCTTATAGTTTCCGTAAAATGTTTGGAAATGTCTGCATTGTCAAGCACTTTCTTGTAACATTATAGGATGCGTTGAGTATATGATATCAAAAGGGAAATTTCTGTTTATGGTTTACTTTGCCTTTTTCCTATTAAAAAGCTACTTTGGTCACAAGCATTATCTTCTGAAAGGTCGCACTCCTCCAATGTTTCGGACTGATAGTTACTCAAGATTTAATCAGTTGAATCTCCTATTTCTTTTTCAAATGTCTCTGGTTCCAACAAACGTCCAGTAATAACTTTTCAAGACTTCTCATTTATTCATCACACTACAAAGGAGGAAAACTTTAGATAGAACGATTTGAAAACTCTATGACTTCATAATGAAAAATACTGAGAGAGCATACGTTGTTTCAACATACCTTAAATAGTTCTAAAGAACTGAAAAACGTTCGAAAATTCCCGCATTACCTGTAAAATTTGAAAATGGAAGCAAGTACTGGCGGATATAACCATTTCTACCTACAGGAATGGGAAGAAAATATGCTTTTGCGAGCCTGGAATGTTGAAACACTCTTTACGTAACTTCCCGATTTAAAGCTCCTGTCTATCAGCCATTTTGATTTCATGAATGTATTGCTAATCCTATAGAATATCTACTTTCCGCCTCATGCCTAGGTTATTAGTTTTATTTGAATAAAATAAAGTATATTTGAAAGAACACAAAAACAATTAACATTTTGGCGAAATTACATTTTCTCTCTGATCTATGAAATTATTTAAAATAATTGTAATGCTCACAAACGTAATATTAAAATAGACGTAAAAATATTTTCAAAATTTTGGGGAATAAAGCAATTCTGTGGATACCTTCATTACATTTTGTTCTTTCGAATACACTGATTTTGTTCAAATAAGTATAATAATATAGTTATGTGGAGGAAAGTAGAAATGCTATATAATTAATTTAATGTTCATGAAATCAAAATAGCTAATAGACCGGATTCTGCTTTCCCACTTTGTATTCATTTTTTTCGCATAACGCAACTGTATGTGTCTTAATTCTTATTTACTTTTATGCGTAGTAAACAATTGTCTCGTACAGCAGCAACATAATTGATCTTAACGCTATTCAATCTTACAATCACTCAATCACTTTAAAACTCTAATTTCAAACTTGTGAACCTCGCCGCATTTTATGCTGCTTTATTAAGCATTCAATTTATCATTACCTTAAAAAAATATATCAGCATAAAAGCCTTCTGTTAATTTATGCGGATCCTATCTTTATATGTCACACACCCTTTCAAAAATCAGTCTAGACTGTTATATTAACTACTAAATATGTATAAGAGTACTTCCTAAGGACTTACCTGATAGGTTCATCTTGATTTGAATTTTTTCGTGCTTAGTTTTCTTGTTATATCGCAGACACGAATAAGGTTTCTATATTCACATCTACTTTATAAGAAAAGCTATATACTTCTGATACTGCTAGTAGAAAGATCAATGTAAGTAAAGTCGATTTTACATTACCGTCTAGCAAAACTTGATTACAAAGAAACTTATATTTAAACGTGTGGCGAGAATCTTAATATATCCCTACCTTTTCAAAACCCAGATTCATACTAATTTGCATTAACTATTAAATAAGAGAGATTTCTTCGAGTATTTTAGCTAAATAGTATATTTGAATATATTTATCTAATTAATCTTATCCTGAATTTCTGAATGATAAGCTAATCTTTACAGTTTCCTTTCTACCTTTGTTGGCCCAAATTACATTGTTGCATTATCTTCTAAAGTGAAAGACATTAATTTATTGATAAGTGTCGCAAAAAGATCAATTCATCAAGAATATTCTAAAACTGAATATCTTCTTGCTTTAAAGTGAAATACAAAATTTCTTTTAATTCCATGGCTGTATTTGACGAAAGTCTAGACGTAAATGATAGTGAAAGGAAATGCTTTATTAATTTTATCTTGAAGCACATAATTAATTAAAATTTCAAAAGTTGTATTTTTAATTTTGGATTTTCTTAAACAGCGACAACGTGTTAAATTGATTTTCTTTGTTAGAGATCCTTTACCTTTACGGAAGTGAGCTAACTAATTTTAGATAATTTTAAATACATGCTAAATGGAGTAACTGCAAATCTGAATTTAATCAAATAGATGTCTTTCTTTTGAATATAACTAATTAAAATACCTCTTATAATTAATTAAACGATTAAATGAAATATCAGAAAATGTTTAATTCTTACAGCCGGAAATTCATTTTTGCTACAATTTAACTTCAAGTAACGCATAAAGGCACTTTGAATTCAATTATTTTAAAAACAATTTTTTTGAATAATGATTCAAGTCACATAATTTTATACATTTCATAATTGAGTGAATTCAATTTGAAATCTCGTTCAAATTTCTCTATTAGTTTGACATTTTCTTCGAAGAAAATGTTTTCACATTAAATATCGATTATAATAGTCATACAAGATGAATTTTTCGTTTGAAACTTGGAGTAATGATTTTAAGATTATTACCACTTCGGCTCTTTTAATATTTGCTTTATTAAATATCAGTGATTTATTTAATAAAAGAACAAAGCATATTGTAAAAATTAATATTTGTACTTTTTCTTTTAATGATTTTTAATGTGATAATCAAAATTAAACATAATTTTCTCGAGACAAAATTATAACGATGAGTTTTTTGAACGTACTCTTTTTGTTAGTAAGAAAGTAATATAAGTTTTGGAGTACTTTTTGTAGTACATCCATATTTGCTACTTTCTTTTACAATGTATTTTAAAAACAATGTCCGTATAAATTCTTGAGACGATTTTTGGTAGATTTATAATTCATAAAATTAGTATAATTTAACCCATATGAATAAGAATATTCGACAAAGTTATATTTTTAAGAATCAGCCTTTCTCTTTTAGAAACACCCCATTCCATTTTGTCACTTTTAGTGTTCGTTAAAATGTATTTCATATAAATGTAAATAAATGTATATAATGTATATAAATATAAAAAATGAATTTCACTCGAAATAAAATATATATAAATTTTATGAAAACTTATAATAATATGGAAACTTTGTAGCATCATATTTTTCCTGGTAATATACTCTATAAAAAACGACGCACCAAGAACGAGTTGCACGATGTAATAAACTTTCACATGCAAAAGTATTCGTTTAGATCGAGCATGAAAATGATAAAATTTGGTATCCAAAGAATGAATAGCGGGAGCTACAGTGCATCGTAACTGCGCTCTCAGCAGGTGTATATATGAAGCGACTCTCAATCTGAAGGTCAAATTTTCTGTTGCTTTGTGATTTAGATACCTTTCAAAGACGAAAAAATGCCTCGCTGCAGGATTTCAGTTCATTACGAGCAACTGCCAGAGTTGGAAAGAGGTAGCATTATTAAATTAAAAGGGGCAGTTTGGTCAAATTGATCATCATAAGGGTCGAAGGGATGTGGTGATTAGAGGATGCAGGCTAGAACGGGGGGGACAATGGCAGATTTCAGCGTCATGATGGTAGCGTTTGACCTTGGTCCATAGCAGGTCTGGAGGACAGAATGATTGTCAGATCAGGTGTCTCAGTGCCTGATTCATCGTTATCAACTATCAGATGAGCGACCCGCACGCGATTTTCCACCATGACCATTCGTTATGTTGAACAATCTTCGAGCAATATGCCACCTGCCCCTCACGTCTGCACACTGTCGAACCAGATTACACTGGTGCTTGGCTTGATCAGGTTAGAATGATGTTGACTGAGGAATTATAGCGTTTAGCAACGTATCCCGCTTCCAACTGTGTCCGGACGAATTTCGAACACGTGTCTGTAGACGCCCAGGGCAGAGGGCTGATCCTGCTTACAATATTGCATGCCACATAATCCCTCAGCCAGGAGTTATGGTCTGGGATGCTATTCCTCTTGACAGCCGGACTCCTTTGATCATCATTAAAGGCACACTTACAGCACAGCGATACGTCGACGACTTTCTGAGTCCTGTTTTGCTACCGTTCCTTTTGCAGTACCCTGACCTCATTGTTCAGCAAGATAATGCCAGGCCACACACGGCACGTGTTGCTAAGAACTGTCTTACAACTTGTAAAACCGTTCCTTGGCCAGCCAGATCTTTCTCCAATCGAGCATCTCTGGGATATGATGAGAAGGCATCTACCAGGTATTGTTGATGACCTAGTCTGGAAATTGGAGCAAATTTGGCAAGAAATACCACAGGAGATCATTAAAACAACTTTATCACACTATGCCACGTGGTGTGTCTGCTTACATTCAGGCTAGAGGTGGGCCAAGACCTTATTGTGATCGTTAATTTGTAATTATGTAACTCTGAAATACATCATTAATTTTTACTGGAATTTTAATCATTTTCTATTCTGTACAGAATTTTCCTATCTGCCAATTTTTGTCTCCATAGAACAATTCCTTCTTCGTTCACCATTGCTTTTGTTATAGAGCGTATATATAACTATATATATATATATAGAATTTCAACAGTCTTCTTACAAATGGAAGTTTCCTTTTGCATAGGATTCTTATAGAAATTTTGATAAAATTTCTTTTTGCTGCTTATAATTATGTTTGCAAACGTTTCTAACTTTACATGTCTGAACTTATTACTTAGTTAAATAAAGAAGAAAATTGCATATATTTTGTGTTTCTTTTTATTTTTTAATTTTTACGAAATCAAGAACTATTACTGTCATTACATGTAATTCAACTTTTAAACAACCTATGTATGCAAGCAATTCTTTCATATCAGCAGGCACTGCAGGAATGTAAGACTATAGATCAAAATTTCATATTTTTACAACAGGGGGACTTTGATTGGACATTGCTTTTTCTGTTATGTAATACTAGGTAGTAAACAGTGTCACACGAATTGACAGTAATTCATAGGTAAGTTTTGAATGCTGTCGCATTGAATTGACCCAAAGATGAAACCAAGACTCAATATCATACAACAGAAGCCAAGCAAATATAAAAATAATTAGTTCCAATCCAGACAAAGATTGTTTCACAGGCTACAAAAGTTATAATGACATTTTTTGAGGATGCGCGAAGGACGTAATACTTCCAGACTTCCTGGGAAAAAATGGATAATAACTTTTCAAAACTACTGTTGAATTCCCCATTCTCAATAAACAGTTTTTTATTCCTGACATCGTTACAATTTGAATTGACCTTATATTTATTATTATTTGCGAAATATAACGTTCTTTTTAAATTAACTGGATAGAAAGTTACTTCCAGATGAACAATTTCTTTGGTCTGCTGAATATATTTGATTTGAAAGAGTTTTTCTTGTAAAAAAATAAGTGATCTTCTCTCCAACAAATCGTTTCAAACTCATTAGACCACAAATGTCACACTTATGGCTTATCAGCTAGCTTACTACCCTCAGTATGGCATCATTGATGGCTACATCAATAAAATATTTCTTCGCCCATGGGTACAGTCTCGTATTATAAATAATTAGACGATCATGTTCAATAATTTTTGATAGCTTAATTAAGAATGATTAGTAAATTATAGATTTGTTAGAGTTAAGTCACGAGTACTTAAAATAATAAAAAGAGAAATACTAGATGAATATATACTTCCAAATATTTCATTGCAGTTGGACAAATTTGTATCCAGAGGACTTAAAATACGATGTTAATGGAATTATTAATTAACTTAATTAACTTACTAAATTAATATTTATAAAATGTTTTCATTGTTTGAGATGTTCCTCACAATTAAGGGGGATAATATATATATATATATATATATATATATATATATATAATAAATCATGTTAATACCTTCTGTTCGACGTACTGTCTCTTTTTAATTTTATTTAGATTTAACAGCGAAACAATACACTCTTGAATCATCCACATAACCTTAAATTTAATCTAAAATATTCTAATCATAAGTCACCCAATGTCAATATAAAACTTGATCTTGAATCACCAGTTTCCTTTTACACTGTTTCTTTTCGCATATGCACTAATGTTTCCCTGCGTCTTTAAATGAACTACTTCGCAGTTAAAATTGATTGAACACTTCTAAAAACTTATAAAATTAAACTAAGTTCTTACTAATAGGGGTGGGGGTTAAATTAAATTTTGGAAAACACAAGAAATCAAAAATGCAGAAGATTTTCAAGATTTAAAATAGTTACTTTTAGTTAACTTTGTTTCGTCCTTGCCACTGATAAAAATCTGAGTGACGAAATGACAGTGCAATGAAAAGGTAGAAAAAAAAATACGAATCGAATATATTCATCTTTTTATTATCCTCTATATTTCATTTTCCAGCACCATTGAAGACATTAGTAGATAATTTGATGGTGTTTTAAAGTTATGATAACCGGAGCTTTGACGGATGTAAGATTTCCTCGTAAGAAATAATCTTTCTGTCTAGGTATCTGAGGCAAATATAAATTTGAATTACGACCGTTAATTTTAGCTAGTTGTACAGTAGCACATTAAACTGTCTGTTAGAAGATAGAGGTGTTATCGGAAAGGTTATCGGCGATTAAAAAAAGGAGTGTGATAAAGTTTTGGGAGCTAAAGTAAGCTTCCCCAGCTAAAATTTAATGGTGATTTTTGGAAGCATTCGAAGCTAGAAATACGAGTATGTCACGAAAAAAACGTGTTACTGTAAAAGTAGATGATATATGTATGAGAATTGCATCAATCATTTATCGGGGCTCTCTGAAGGTATTCCGAGCTTCGCATTAAATGATATTCATCTATTTTCATTTCTTGAGAAGAATCTAGCAAGAAGACAATTTGAACTGATGTCTATGTTGAGCAAGCTATCTTGATGTAATACACGTCAAGATGGCTTGCTGAAAATTAATTTAATTTATTTCGGTTATAATACGCCGGGAGTAACAATGGAAATTGTTTCGATAACCACATTGATTATGCAGAGAAGTAAAATGTACCTAGAAGTAAATGTAATTTCTTTCAAATTGTGAACAAAGGTTTTATCTCACAGGGCATGTTATCTTACTTTCTCAAATACCATGGTTTGTATCTGAACTTCTAAGAAAATTTTGTAACCAAAATATTTTTGCTAAGATGAAAGAAGATGAATGACACTGCAGGGGTTCGTAATAGGTTACGATATTCCATTGTTTACCCGTGTACTACATCAAAAGTCACTTTCAGCAGCGTTTAAGGAAATTATGAACTCAGAATGATAAAATATCTAATATTCCAATATTATGATGTCCGGCTTTGCTACTTGTGATTTACTTCTTAAATTTTACTAAGTAATATACACTTAGAAAATGATACATTCAAATATATGAAGTACATTTAATCTTAGTTCAGAATAATCAAAAATCAATGCTGATATTATGAAGGTGGAGCAGAAACATTCATACTCACGCACCAAGAGATTTGTGGAGCCCCTCTGATTCTATCTAGTGTAACTATTTGATCTATCAAAGTTAATAGAATTCAGTTACTAATTAATAAGTCTAAACAATCACAGAATGTAGTTCTTAACTAATTTTTTATTCTTCTCTTGATAATACACAAACCTCAATATGATTAGTATCTATATGAAGCAAATTCCTTCACGCGGTTCAACAAAGTGTATTTAGACAAAGTGTATTTAGAAGTTCTATATATCTGAATACTATTAAAATTGAGCCCTTGTCCAGCCTAATCTTATATCATAGTGTAGGCACAAGAGTAATCTTGCGGTTCAACTCTTCTAAAATCTCTTACTTTCTACCAAACCTACTATGATATTAAACAATTCGTAGATATTGTCAATTCCTTCAACCTCCTGTTCGATATAATCTCTCTTTTATATTTTGTTGTACTATTCACTATACTTTAATTCCTATAGTATTGCAGATTTACAAAATTCTCAAGTCGAGACTCACCTATTAAGCAATATCACAGAAACTACAATTGGGACAATCAAACGGAAATAAGCTTGAAAGCCCAATTACAAATTATGATATAATTCTACCTATCTTAATAACTTCAAAAGTAGTTCCGAGTCAGAAAGTTACCCAATTTTATTCTCATTAAACCAACAATTGAGTTATCTTCTAACATTAAACATTGTAGGCACATATTTTTCTCATCTGAACAATCTTTTATCTACTTTTGAACTCAAACAATTTATCTATTCGCACCCTTTTATTCGCCGCATTTCAAAATATCATTGTTAATTTATATAAGTGACTGTTCCCTCACATGCAGAGTGTCTCAACTTAAATAATGTCATATAGAGTCCAAAAGTTAGTTGAAGGGAGATATACGCTAGAACCTCGATACAACATATTGCTTTGATACTAAATTTTAAAATACTTTTTTGTTTGTGATTAAACAGGACAAAATATTGCTGCAGTATTTATAAAAAATTGCTTTAATCATTTATTTTTCATCTAAATTTATCAACATGACAAAAATTATTTATTCCTTCCTGTTTCAATTCCCCCACCCACCCACATAGCACACCTTTTTCTAATATCTCATTGAAATGTACAATACCAAAATTTCAAAAACAAAATGCTTGAATGATTATGAAAGCAATGAAGAAAATTGTCCAAGATATAGTTTGTGACAAAATTCTTATAAATGTAACATTCCTTTAAAAATCTAAACTAGTTCTTAGAACAATGTTATTTTTCTTTTCCATTCTTTCATTACCTTAAGCAGAATATCTTACAATGTATGGTGTAATGATCTTAACTCTTGCTTCCTTAATTACTTAATAACTCCGCGACAACCAATAGTTTTAACGTAACTATTTGATTCAATGATAGCGGTTCTGTAATGGATGACCCTAGATTCTCAAATTCAGTTAATTAAGAGTTAATTTTCTACTCTAGAGTCGGTAAACTCTTTCAATTTAAACTATAAGAGCCAGACGAAGAAGATAAATTATAAAATGTCTTCCATCTCTCTTTGAGAAACAGTATAATTTTCTCTGACAAGAATAATTTGAGTTGTCTCTGATAAGGAGATTTAGTGGGAAATTTTTTTTGGATATTTATTTACACCAACTTTTCATTTGAAACTTCTAGACATAATAGTTTTGTAAAACATTATCTAAAAGTACGTTTTTAATATTTAAGTGGAACCGGATTGAATATGAATATATACTCTCTCGAGTGCAAATGACTATAAGAGGGAAAAGAACACACACACATGTAAATATATATATATATATATATGTAAACATTATTCCTATAGACTTTTGTAAAGTAACATACTATCAA
>BMAW01064728.1:213403-236101 GCA_019974015.1 Nephila pilipes | reverse complement strand
AATTTATTATTTAGGGTAATTATTGAATTAAAAGTTAAATCATTACATATATATATATATATATATGTCTGTGTGTGTGGAGAGAGAGAGAGAGACAGAGTGAGAGAGAGTAAAAGCTAAATCGATGTGATATTGGAAAATATTAACTATCAGGAATAAAAATTAACAATTATTCCATGTTATTTGTAAACCAAAATGTTGAACATCAAATCCAAAGTGGATAACAAATGGATATTAAAGCATTTCAAACAGAAAATTTAAGCTTTTGATTGAAAATCAGATTAAATTAATTTGAAAGAATGCTTATTTATCTACCTTGCATTCTTAATTTACCTGGTGATGTACATGTTATTTTCCATAAAATCAGAAGAAAAGAAGTATGAATGTATTTACAAATGAAAAGAAATTCTTAAAGAAAATAAACATATCAATAACTCCGATAATAGTTTCCTGATGTCACACTTCAAAGCCAGGATCAAAACTACCAGGTATATCACTAGTATCTGCAATGTTGTTTTTAAGTGCAACATTAATGAACAATCAGTGTATTTTTCTCATTGTGTACAATAACTATTCGTTCATATATTTAAATTTATTTAAAATGTAATTTTTGTAATCAGTTTGAAGGAAAATAGAGTTGAAAAATATAAATGCGACAATTTTTTCTTACGATATACCAATCCGAACGGAATTCATTATAAATCAAGAAAAATTTACATATCAAGATAATATACAGGGCTTGTAAATATTAAGTTTTAAAATTATATCGCATTTATTTTACTCAAAAAAATATGGTTCTTAACTTTGTTGTTTCTATTCAAAGAACAAATTTATATTTCATGGTTTGTAACAGTGCAAAGAGGAAAATCTCCTAGAAACATTGTTAGAAATGGCCTTATATCCAATATTTATGATTAAAATCGTGAAGAATAATGGAGTTAAATAAACACCGTAGATTATAAAAAGTAATAACTATTATTCCTGGAAATGAAAGCTTATTTTTGAAATAAATATCCGACTAGCTTAGAGGAGAAACACGGGAACCACATCAGAAAGATAATTCTCGTAATTCTATATTTGGCTCGCATCTGATAAGAATTATTATTGATGGGATAAAAAAAGAATTAGAGAATAAGAGAGAGATTTTCTGGGAATCCATTAGAACGGTGTATATACGTGAAATGCATGTCCCAAAATATATATCATAGTCCTCTTTCGAAAGAATAGTTGTGGAACATGTCAGCTCTTATTTTTACTTGTAAACAAGGTAATTTGAAATTATCGCTTAAATTAACATTTATGTTTTATTTATAAACTCGGCAAAAACTTTGTTTTATAAAGTTTTTATTTCAGGATCTTTCGCTTTTTCTCTTAAACTGAATGTTACTCATGCCTTTTTGTTTTATAAATATTTTCTACGCCTCAAATTTAGTCGGTAATTTTTGTTCTCTGAAGAAGTTATGAATGTATAATGATAATAAAGGTGTCTTGAAATTATTGGAAAATATGGTTTATCAGAAAAAAGGTGGATAATAGTGTTAGATATGATATAAGAATATGCCACTTGTAAAGCGAGGGTTATTCTTATATATCTTTTCGCTAATTTAGTCCCTTTCCCTTAAGTGTGAGGATTTTATATTAATGTTATGATCTTTGCTTCTTCTTTTCTATTCTATCATTTTTCGATTTTTCATATTTTTCGCATGTTATCTTGAGGGACACGCTTGATTTTGTCTGAGGTCTGTGGAATTTTAAATTAAGATACTCTTTCTTCATTCTTTTTGATCCACTCTTCCTTACGAACTTTGACCTCAAGTACGTTTTTTTTAAACATTTTTCTCTGTTTATCTTTTCTCATCTTCCTTTCGCTTTTCTTTAATTTCCATTATTTTTCTGTCTTTTAAATCTATTTGGTATTATACCGGTCCATATTTGGACCTGGTGATTAAATGCATAATAAGGAATGGTCTGTCACATTTTAGATTTTCTTTGTGAAATTGTATTATTCTGTGTTATTAACCTGAACAAAAATTTGAAGGTTTTTGGATACTTAGCTATATAGGTATTTCAGAAACTTAATTACTGGATTCTGCTGCAAGATTGGCTACAAATTCTCAACAACTATCAGTTCCGCTACACACACACACACACACATATATATATATACACACACAAGACATTAATTATTTAATTTTTAAAATTCATAAAAGTTGTGAGAGGTAACGTGGATTCTCTTTAGAATCCCATCAAAAAACAGTTGTCAAACTCATAATTGGAAAATTGACTGATGTTTTTGTGCGATGATTGGATGACCGGTTGATTTGCTTTCTTATTAGACATGTTAACTTCACACACAAACATTTATTGTTTGTCCTGGTTGCCTTTCCTGTCATCTCTCATATAATTTTAATTGATTGTCCAGTGTTTCATAATCAGTGTTCCATATTTTTGAATTCATCTATTTTAAACTTATCTGACTTGCTGAACAAAAATCCCTACCATAACCAATTTGAATTTGTTAATTATAATTTTGTTCATATTTGAGATTTTAAACATGATAAATTGCATTGAATTTTATCTATCTTTGTTTCTTTTATTTCGAATTTGGTTTTAACGTGCTTCTAAAAGCACTTTATCCTTTATGAATAAAATATTTGGCGCAACTGAGATAAATGTGGCCTTTTTTTGCCCTAAACACACTATCACTCACTCCATCAATAACGAATGATCATCGTTGAGATTAAGAGCCATAGTGACACAATAAAAAATAACCCAAAAAGTTTAAATTGTTCATTTATACTTTGAATGAGTGACATTATATCACTCATTCAATGAATTAAATAATAAATTAATTCAATTCAAGGAATTAAATTCAATTAGACTCTAGTGATATGATCCTAGTCAAGTAAGTACATCGCCTCACAATTTCTCAAAGTAATGTAAAAGTCTTATGAATTTCTTCTATCGAGAAAATGTCTCTCTAATTTCTTCTATAGCCATTTCTAGTTTTCTCTATCCTATTTTTCTGATAGAATAAATCCCATTTACATATGTTGTTGCTCTTTCTCAAGGCTGAATTCTCATAAAAAAACGTATAGTAAAGTACCCCTAGAGGTTAGTTATAAAGAAAGGCGTGTGACCTATTTTTTTAATAAATAATTTGATTTGATTTATTTTTGGTTAATATTTACACAACATCTATTTTCACTCACGATCTTGATGACAACAATTGAGCCAGCTTCTTCGATTCCTAGTTTCCCACATCGTAATTCATGAACCTCTTACTTTTCTTTACAAAATTACGAGATTTAGGAGCTTGAGGTTTCCAAATAAGTTTTTACTTTATGGGTTAATTTGATACTTTTCATACTGTTTTTCCGTGTTCTTTTACAAAATACGAATAACTTATCTATTATGCAGAACAGTTTTACTTATTATAAAATTTCAGCGTGAGTTCTACAACGTTTCACCCTTAAACTGGTTCGAATAGAAGATCACTCCCAATGAAACGTGACGATTAGATTATAATTATTAAAAAATAGCATTTAGATTAAATAAATTGTATTCATAAGCAGCGAAGAATTTAATACTGAAATCAAAAGCAGAGATATTAAATGGAAGCTATAAATAAAGATGAACTGACTGTACTGACAAATGTAAAGATTATCATATTCCAGCCCAAAAATGATGTGATTAGGACACTCATCTGTATATTTATCAAGGGTACGAACACCGATTGGTCGGACACTTATAAATACTTAATTATTAAATTAAACATTAAGGTCTGACGCATATAGAGTATATACACCAATATAATATGGTAGAAATTTAGTTTTTAATATGCTTATATCTGAATAAAATAAATTGAATATTATCATTTTGCTTCATTTGTCCATTTATTTGTGACTGTTTCAAATAATAATGTCGGGAGAGGAAAGTGACAACGAGGTTCTATGAACTGGGAAGACACAAGATTTTATTTTACTTTAATTTCAGTTTCACTCATAGCTCACAAAGCGGTATCAGCTTCATCTAGAGTTATGAATGAACAGGGTATCAGCGTTATCTAGATTTATGAATAACAGTCGTTTTAGCCATCCAAACTAATTACAGTTTCTACCTGACCCATTTCTTTTACGTTACTTTACTGCTTACAAATATTTAAAAATTTAGTTTGAACATTAAAAACAATGTCAAAAGAAATTACTCTCTTGACAAAAAATATGAAAGGGGCTCAAAAAGTACTTCTATTAGAAGACAGATGACATCATGAAGGAAAACTGTAAATGCCATCGAATGTTGCCATCTGTTACAGGGAAGAGAAATAAATTTGTCATTAATTCATAAGTTAGTTTTGATTTGATAGTCATTTGCTGCCCAAACAAAATTTGATTGCTATAGCGATGAGTTATCGATGCCATTTTACGTCGAGTTAACACCCTTGATGAGACCTTGTATCATCTTAGACATGGACGCTTTACACAATCCTTTTAAACGGTGTTAAACACTCGGTGTAGCGAAGCTATTGCTGCCGTTTTGATAAACCAATTTTATCAGTCTTGCTCAATCTTTCTTCTGTAAAGACATGATTAACGATGTCAAAAGCAGGCAGAATAATGTTTAGGCTCCGAATGCAAATCTCGTTATATATTTCTATAATATACATAACAAATTTTTTAAATTGCTAACAGGTAGTCAAAATTTCTGCTATTTTTTATTGTAGAAATCTTTCCCTTATGATCTATATAACGTATATATCAAGTTTCCTCAAAATGCGATCGGTAGAACGGGTTCTACAGAGTTCTAAACAAGGTCACTTTAATTTTAGCTTTCCTGTATGTATAATATTTAAATTAAGAATAATGCATATAACTGATTGATGGTAGTAAGAGAGAGAGAGAGAGGGAGGTATCCATTAAGACTTCTTAATAGTTTCTAGTCTGAGTAAAGGATAAATGATCAATGATAAACTAGGATCTGAAACTTGTCAGTGAGTCGATCCATTTTATAAAGCTTTTCTAAGAACTTGAGCTCAATTGGTTCATTACCAATAACTGCCTAAATATAAAATAAAACATAATAATGAGATGTGAGTATAAAATAAATCCACGAAATTGTGTGTGCTTAAATATTTATCAAGTGTTATGATTACTTTGAAATTTTAAGGTCAAGTTGAGTTATTGCCCAGTTTGGATCCGTTAGTGTCTGTGTTCATAATTGATTCTTTAAATTCAGTAACAATGGGAAAAGAAGGAAATAATATTGGAAAGCTTCAACGAAACCCGAGAATACCACTGCATCAAATGCTATCACGCATTCTTCGACAACTGAATTAAGAACTATCAAGATACTGGAAGGAGCCAATCGACAGTTGAAGCTGAGGAAATTGTCATACAGTCCGTCGCAGAAAAATGCATTCCAAGTTATTTCGTACTCAACAGTGTTGGGTATACTGAATTAGGGACATTAGAGTCTTTTAATTTGCTACTTCTACGAAGTCACATTGTCGAATGACGATGGCTTAAATTTTCAGAAAATTTTGAGCATGAACAAAAATTGTGGATAAGTATAGCCCTATATAGCGCCATACATTCGTTTACGTTTATGACTGATTATTCATTAATGTCTCACTAAGAAGCAATACGAGGGCAATAAGCAACGGTCTTCGTCATTTTTAGTCTCGATAAAGTGACAAGGACTCCATCTGAGCTGGCTCATCCCTCTTTGAACTTCCACACCACACCATCCAGATTACCTTGAGCCTCCACAGATTTTACGTACTTTCTCCCCGCCTTTTGGCAGGCCTTTATTGCCATCATAACTGAAATCTACAACTCAACAGAAACGAAGCCGGCTGCGTGAACGATCATGATTAGTGAGCTTTCATGGCCAATTCTGTTGAACTGAAAGCTATACATTTTGATATCTCGGATTTCCAAAACGTTGGCTCATTTTCAAATTTTCGCTTCAATATCAGTAATTCTCTGGTGATCCTACGCGTGTGCATTTCATTATAGTATTCTGGATAACAAATGAAATATGTCAATAAATATTTTAATGTGAAATAACTTGGAATTACATTTTTTGAGTCTCACTTAAATATAGAACTCTTAAATATTACATAGATAATTAATATTGTCCTTACAAAGAACCATTTAGCAGCACGGAAAGAACAATGGTACTAAATATAATATGTCTCCAGCCAAACAAATATTATTTAACTCAGTTACGCTGTAGCAATTGGAAACAAAAGCATCAATGTCCGTTGTGTAAATTATGCTGATTAAAAATTTCGAAAGACAGGATGTACGCATAAGACTCCTTTTCTTTTTTATCTCTTCTTGAATTGAAAATATAATATAAGAAGTATAATAATATTGCCTTAGAATATAAACAAAAGAATATTTTTTGCGCATACGAAAGAATACAGCTATGGAAATAAATAACAACTTTAGAATTTAACCACTACAATTGAGGTCAGATTGAAAGAAAGTGCGCTTTATTTATAACTGCAATTATGCTGGGAAACATAAATATAAAGGAAGAATGACAAATAGAATAGAATTTAAAAAATAATTCTAAAGGAAATAATGTTTCATGAAAAAGTTAATTTTTAAAGCATACTATACTACGCAATCTAGGAACTTAAATCAACAAAACACATCAATTTATCAGTCTGGAAATCCCAAGAGAATAGGAAAAAAACGTTAAGTATATCTTCCATAGATTAAAATACTTTTTTTTTCTTTGAGGCAAATATGTAACTGAAATGTTCTTAATTCAGACATAATTTATACTTACTGTAATATCAACATTCTCTTTTTTCGCACTGTGATGAAAAATACTTTAAATAAATAGGTTGCATATATATTTAACATTTTTAGGAAGTAATAAATGAATTATTTCAAAACATTTCAGAACAGAAAGAAATTCATAATAATACATACACATAAGAAATTATTTAATCAAATAAAGTGGTGTTTAAAGGTATGTAAAAAATAATGTTTTTTCCATTAACAATATTCATTTATCAAAGATGAAAATATAGATAAGGTATCTCATAAACAATAGTTTAAACTCTGATCTCTTTAAATACAAACATTGTGAGACATTTAAAGTTTTTATAAAGTACTTAAAGAATTGACAAATGAGATTATTTTTTTCAATTGGTTATTGATTTTACTAATCAGTAAAAAAGGAAATTGATTAAATACAGATTTTAGAGCACATTACTCAAATAACAATTCTTACATAAAAATTATTTTTCTTGTACGAATGACGTTTTGATATTTATTTTAAGGCTTCATCATATAAAATTTACTTGCGTAAGAAATAAAACTGTTTCGTGAAATAAATTACTTTTCTGTGAAAATTTTCTCTTTTTAATAAACTGAAAACAGGTTATACATTATTGTAAAAGAAGGTCTTACTAAACGTTCATTTAACTTGAAATTTAATAATTTTTCCCAATTAAAGTTTATTTATACTTTTTCTAATAATTCATAAGCTTCTCTGTTTTATAAATAAATGATCAAATTATGTTTCCTTTCCTTTCATCATAATAACAAAGGTGACACATTCTTGAGATATCAGGGTGACTCTATTTTATTTTCAACTGTTTTTTTAGTCAACCTATTTTTTTTTTCTTTCATTTTTTTCAAAAACCTAGAGTACAGTTACAATTTGTTTGGAGTAGCATAACCATACTTGTTTATTGCGTCATTAAACTTCCCTTTCACTCACTGACATATAATTTTTATCCATTGTCCTATTTAAATAAAATTTATATACTTACAGTTGCATCTGATATATGGTCCATTGAGAATTTCTTTTTGTTTCTCGTGGGAAAAAAGTACCAAATGTCACTTTATTATTTTAAATGATTATAATTTTATTGTTTTACTATAGCATATACAGGGTGAATCACTATCAGTGTGGCACACTTGCTGGAGAGGTAGGGAGAATAAAGACGATTCAGAATTGCATAGTATTTCAGGGTCAAAAATATCTTCTTCACTAGATAGATGGTGTTCTAAAATAGTTCGATTGCATAACAATTCCTCTTAAAACCAACACTTAAGATCTGGAGACAGAGTTTATAGAATTGACGTATACTCAAACATTAAATGGGCTGACATGAACATCATTCTGTAGACTACAACTGTTGTACAGCTCTGCACTTGAATGAAGTATGATTCTCGAAAAGGCTTGCAACACATCATACGATACTTTCAGGTCTGCACAAACAGATACGTGAGAATGGTGGGAATTCCAGTCCAGCGATATCCAGACGTTACGTTTTGACCTCATTGGATCGATCTTGATATTCTGGGCCGTTAATCCGTTGCAGCACCTGTCTTACCATGCCTTAACTTCTTCAACTCGAGTCAAATGAAGTAATTAATGTATGAGACTACCATTGAATCGTTTGAAGACCTAGTCATTCGCATCTTTGCAGGTGCCGGAGAGATTCGAGACACCCTATAATTTTCCAGAATGTTAAGGATTCAATGCAGTGCAGATATGAAGCCTATGTGAGTGCATGTGGTTGAAATTCTGAATGCTTTCTCTAACTAGACTTGTTTATATTAGTTTGAAGTCTATAAAATGATACTTGTAATGTGTTGTTATTTCTGTTTTTGCCTTCTTTGCATCTTTGATAACAGTTCGTGCAGAAAACATTTTATATCTTGCAATGCTATATGATTCTGAATCGTATATATGCCTTCATTTTCTCATGTAAGTTTGTCGCAATGGCAGTGTATATATAGCGTGATTCATTACAAATAAACATTCTGAGAATAAATTTATTGGGCATTTCTGTCGCATTGGCATAGGAAACATCTGGTGAATTGAAATTTCAATTTCGTAATACGATGGTCAGCAGGTAGTCCAATTTATCTGGGAATGCATAGTACCTCTATAGAAAGTCATTGTGAGAACGTATTATTATTTTCATTATGCAATAAAGTGTTGAATAACGTTACATAATTAAATGTGAGTTAAAATTGAATAGTGAAACTATGGAAATTTTTTGTCAATGAAGTTTGTAACAATCCTGAATCAAAAAATGTCCCCATACGCTTAAGAACTTTCAACAAAAAGAAAATAAAGAATTACATGATTAATCACCATCGACATTGAAAATATATAGCAACTTTAATCGAATGAGGAATATGAACCAACATTGAATCTGTGACCTGTACAGATTCAATTTGTACGCTTAATCGTAGATGTAGTAGTACTCCCTAAACATTGGCTCAACTCGTCATTACGGACGAATTAAAATTGCATAAAATCTGTGCCAGACTGGTGTTACAAATATGATCCCCAATTACATAGACATACGTTTTGAGATTTGTAAGGAAATATTGGGTAACGTTAAAAATGATCCAGGCTGCATGAAAAGAGTCAAAATCTGAGACCAAAATTGGGTGTTTCAATATGATCCTGCTACTAAAAGACCGAGTGTGGAATAATACCCTCCTAACTCCCTTCGACCAAAGAAACCTCGGATAAGCAAAATACGATGAGGAGTAAAAACATCCCCAATAGATTTCTTCGAAAGGTAGTTAACAAGAAATTTGTTCCATTTGGGCATATAGTTAACTTATAATTTTGCAAGGGAGTTCTCACACATTTCAGGAAAAAAGCGAACGGCATCCAATGAGAGGTCGATGGTGGCTGAATTATAATCCATGACACCTCTAGGTCCCACAAGGCTTTAGTGGTGACTAAGTACTTACATCATAAGAAAATCCCAATGCTTTTCCATCCAGCATATATGTTAGTCCAGACTTAGTTCCCTGGGACTTCGTGTTCCTGAAGCTTTAGATGGTGTTAAAATGACACTATTTCGGAAAAGTTAATACTCAATAAACCATGACCACGAAGCTTGAAGTTATTCACAAAAAAAGTTTCTACAGTGCTACGAATAATGGCCGAATCGTTGGACTCATTGTATTAATGCTCAGTGTTCAAACTGGTAAGTATATTAGATATGTTTTTCTCTCCACCCTACTATACAATTTTTTTTTAAAAAAATTATTTTATTACTTTTGGGACTTACATATTATACATAAAATACATTGTTTATAATTTTTTGAATGGGGAGCAAAGTTGAATTGAATAATATCATTACTCATTTCACTTATTCGGATTTTTTTCCAAAGCATTTTTCATAATGGTCCACAACGTCTCATTGTTGTATTCTTTTCAATTTCTTGTTGCAAATTGCTCTAGAGCTGAGCATTAGCGTAGGTTTATAAGTAAAAAACATGATCTGTAAGCTATTTCAAGAAAATGAAAATCTAGCTTAATAAGATCATATAAATGTGGTAGCCAAGAAAATTCTGAACTTTTGAAAATAATTCTATCACAAGAAATTGTTCTTATCATTCACAAGAATTATCTATCTGAATGTGAAGTGGCTTCATCTTGCTACCAATATACTGCAGTAGTATTCTCAAAAACGAATATTACAAAATATGTCAACAGTTACTAGTGTTTGTTACATGTAAGAATTTCTGATCTGTCACCCTCTCCAATCCGTAGCATTGACACTGGAGTTAATTCAAAGAATTTTCCTTCCTTGAATCGCCTGTTTTGCTAGTTCACGAAACCATTGAAAAGAAAATATGCTTCGTATTACTTAAATAGTTTGCAAATAAAGCTCACATGTTTGGTGGCCTTACTGGTTTAATAACGCAGCTGGTCCTGATTATGACTCTGTTTCAGTTCGGGTAGAAGTTGGATTTTGTATGGAAAAATTTTAACTATTATAGTAAGGGCTTCAAATCAGTGAAATTGATTTCAATTTCTCTGAAAGGCTTTAGAGAGACATTCCTAATTTTGAGCAAAGCTTCCCTTATCCCCTGTCGGTGAGTCGATGATACCTTCTCTTTCTTGGAGTATCTTTGACATATCCGTGTGTCTTGAAACATTTATTTAAAGGAAAATGTAATAGGCTAGATGGAGATTTTTTTAAAAACAGCGCACCGTTGCCCTCTATGTGAGCACAAAAAAACCTTTTTTGCGTAATAAAACCATGAAAAAAAAATCTGTAAATATTGTTTATGTTTGAAATTGTAAATCACTCTTCTGTGCTAATATTGTATTGTGATAAATATTGTGCTGATGTAATATTATATTTACATATTAAAAAACTATTTTTCTTTTTGGAACAAATAATAATTTAAGATTTAATGAAATAATGATCAAGGAAAAAAGAGAAAAATGAAGATTATTTTTCAAAGAAAACATTTCTGAAATTTCTTCAGACAGAGAGGGAGATAAAAGGAGAGAAAGAAACAAATGTTTTAGAGCCATGCGTATAGTTATAATTTAAAAACCCTAGTAATTGTTTGCTAATAATTCCTTATGGTGAGCTTCTTAGGTTCAATACAGTGTGAATAACTTTGTCAGATTATTCTAATTAAATGTGAAAGTGTATTTGTACGCTATATTTCATAAATAAATACGTGCGAAAAGCCATTTAGTACACAACAGTCATTTAACATACATTCACATAGATAAGAAACAATGTATCTAAAGAGTCTCTAGACATCCATCCATAATAAAGTACTAATAGTACTATCTCAACTAAAGAGTAGGGAGGATCATCTGCATGCATGTAGCTGAAGGTCGTTACGCGTACTATTTCCTGCTTATCAGCGTTCCCTTTTGAGAAGCATGTATCGAAAAAAAATGGAGCGACAGACAAACATCAAATATAGGTTTAAATTGGGAAAATCAGCTATAAAATGAGAGCATTAATAAATATGTGTATGGTTATGTTACAAGGAGTCGTTCCCAAGCATGTGAGTGGATTTCGAGGTTCAGAGATGTAACAGATTCTGAAGAAGACAATATGAGATCAGATCATCCAATTTCGAATTGAATGGATGAAAGTGCTGAGCTTTGGCAACATAATTTCATTACTAAGATTCCACAGTGACTTAAACATTGTACAAGGATGTTTTGAATTGGACTTTTAAAACGAATATGCTACGTAATTATGTGTACTGATTTCTTAGAGAGTGGAAATTGATGTTTCTTGATCAACAATTCCGTCTGACAAGTTCATCTTTGCGCAATGTTGTTGGTTAAAAGGCATATTTATTTAATTAAATTCTCCTCGTACATTTCAGATCAGTTTACCTCTGGATTAACTTTTATTTCCCAAACTGAAATTGAAGATGAAGGATGAACGAATCTATAGAATACTAGAGTGGCGATGACATCGGCACTCAATAGTGATGGAGTGCAGGCGTTCCAGAATTCATTTATGAATATTAAACTCGTACCAAATATTGCATTGAATTGTGAATAGACTGTATAGAAACATAATATTAAATACAAGAATATCCTCTGGGTTATATTGTCTGAGTGTGATCAATACCTAGAACTATATGAATACACTATAAGAAACTTAGAAACTCCTCTTGAAATGCGAAAATTCTTAAACATAAAGTCAACTAGATGCGAAATATATATTTTATTAAATTTTTTAAATTAGTTTTTAAAATTATTTGTGGTAGTTTGCAACATGATAGATAGTTATGACGAGCAATACATGTTGTTCATCTTCGTACAATCAGTGAAAAATATTCGTTCTGCTCATTGACCAAGATTTACCTTCACCTCTATCGCAGAAATAGGCATCAAGACGCTTAGGCATTGAAGAAGTTAAACTTTACAGTGTTTGAATGAAGGTTTTTCTCACTGCCGCCACAGATAATCTTGCAAATTAGGTAGGATCTAGTTGAGGCGCGGTTTGACCCTCGTTAATGGAGATGTTTGTTGATTACTGTCAGAAATGACTTTTGTTTCGTTTCATAGAATGCGTAGTCATATCTGCTTATAGAACGACACGCAAATATTCCTTTGTAAATGTTCATTTCAAAGCTTTGTATTGCCCTTACTTTTCGGTATTCGTGAAAAAGAAACGTACTTATTGTTATGGATGCTTCGAGAAACCTAGCGCACTTCCCATCCAATCTAAGCTAGTTTTCGACTTGGAGTCTTCTTGCTGCAATGAATGTACCTAAAGATTTTCAAGCCTAATGCTCAGCCAATTTTCTCTCAGAAATATCATTTTGAAGTTGTTGTATAATCATATTCCGTACACTGAAATCAGTAGCCGGCCCTTGGGACATGCTTCCATTTAGCACTCAGAAAAATACAACCGCGAATCATTTTACTTCTCTTACATGTTCACCATTTAATTCTCTGCGTCAAAATCATGGTCTAAATGGCTAAAATATTCGCATTCTGTTCACCTAACTTACTGTAACTCGTTGAGATTAATAATATAATTTTTAGAGAGTATTTAAATTTCTTCTTTGTATTTCCGGTTGTTACATTCATATATGGTATACTACTTCACATACATATGGATTTTATAAAGTAGCGAAGAGTAAATTGTTATTTAGTTGTTAAAAGCACTTTGTGAACAAATTTCATTGATTTTTAGCGTTGTACAAAGGAAACGACAGATGTATAATAAATTATACGATTAAATTCAAAGCATTTTATGTGTTATTTCAACTTCCATAAACATTTGCTACCATATAATTTATTACCCCCTTAGTTCTATTTTAACATCGGAAAAAGAATCACTGAATATTTTAATAGAACTCATTTTCAAGAGCAAATACTGTTATTCATAAGTAAGAAGATATCTTTTACGAATAAATCCTCCGAAATATTCCGAACAAATATTTTACTCAGAACGTTAATAATTTATTCAATATTCCGATAACCAAGTTCTTCTTTTTAAATAACTGAATATATTTAAAAAGAAAAACTTATCTTTAAGTAAAATCTCTTGACATTTATTGTTGTTGTATCTCAAAATACATTTCATAAAAATGGATGAAAAGCGTGTAAATATACGAGGGCCGTTCACATTATATTTAAACACAACAATAGTTTTGAAGCAAAAATGGTTCATTAAATTAAGGTAGTTATTTATTAAATTTTATACGTAATCTCCACCAACTTCTTTGCACTCGTCCCATTCTTTCGGGATTCTTCTGATCCACTCGATGAAGAACTCCTTAATCTCAAAGCCAGTTAGGTACTTTTTTTTCTTTTCCCCTTCCTTGTCGTTGAACTTGATATTATGCAAAGTTTTTTTCATCGACTCAAACAGATAAAACTCCAAAGGATCAAGGTCAGAGCCGTAAGGTGGGACAAGCTCCCTGCTCTCTTTGCAAACAGTTTCCTGCGTCGATTGTGCAATTTGTGTTCCAGCTTTATTTTGCAGTAGAGAACGCCTTTCCTCTGCCATCAAGGACATTTAATCTTCAGCACGAACTGGACTTTATTATCAATAATGCCCAAGTTTCATAGACTATTGATAATGCATTGCTTCTCCAAATGATCACATAATTCGGATCGTTTCGTCGGTGGTGCTTTTGAGACAACTTTTAAACTTTTTTAAAACTCTTTTAAACTTGAAAGTCTCCCCATGTTCATGCCACTACTACGGAATTTGTTGTTCGCACGAACGAATTTTCTGATGGTTTCATACTTTCTAAAATTAAAAATCAGAACACAGGACACTATATTTTAAAAGTGCTTTCTTCGAGCTGGCACACCATCGTAACTTCTAATTCAAATGTTTTGTTTGCGTAGGTATAAATCGAAAAGCTAACTAACACTCTTTGAAAGGTTACCAACTAACACTCTTGAAAGTTTCACAATTACCTACATTAATAGTTTACTTCATTACAATGCTTGAATTTTTAAATATTGAATGCCCAACTACTTATAATTGTTTGAGCCCAAGACTAAAGAAACTTAACTTAAGCTGTTTCTAGAGTATTGCAGGAATTCTAGAAGACCTTAATTTGTATTTAGAAATCATGGAAATATATTGCAATATATTGTAAACATCAAAGAAACTTTGATATAAATTATAACAAAACAATTATATTGTTAAAGACAAGTTGCGATCGCTACAGACAAGTGGTCATAGTCGTGAACTCGCGGCTGGTGTTGTTTCCGAGAAGTCATGATTCGAGTCCTGTTGTTTCTAAAGACCTGGTTGGTAGTAGAAATTTCAAGTCATCCCATAGGTGTGGTGTGTCGAATACAAAATAAGGAAATACCACGCCTTTTGATCTCGCATTGTTCCCAAAAGATTTTGTTTAAAAAACATTCTATCCATTAAGAAATTCTTCTAAATCACTCTCTTTATGTGTCTAAAATGAGATGTTCTAATAAATATTTTCGTCGCCACTCTGTCCTCTTTAATTTCATTAAAGTAAACATTTTTTAATAGAATATATCTCATTTAATATTTTGCGACCGTATTCTTATAAAGAGGGAAATAAAACTTTTTTTTTTTCTAGGACGTTTCGCAGTGAGCAATCCTCCCGATTAAGAAGTCCAAATACTCGAGGCTAAGTAATTTTTTTTCTCGCACGATTCTGTTAAATTATACATTTGTGACGCCTTCTTACGCTAGGAAGCGCCATGAACTAGAACACTGCTTTGAAGTATCGCTAAGGAGTTCGCACCAGTCTCAGCAGAGGCAAGATCGTGTCCGTCATGGAAAGAAGTACGATGTGGTAGCTCCAAATGTAATATGTTTTCCCAATAGTCTAAATTTATCTTTGTGAATATTTTGCAAATATAACGTTTCATTAACTGCCATCTTTTTAAAAAAACCGCCTCTTCATTGAATTCAGAATAACCCCTACACAGCATTAAAAAACGAGCCATTTACCCCTTTCTGTAGTCAGGATTCTACATACATGAGTATCTCAATTGTTATACTTTCGATGGGATATATCCTATATGTTTAGCGTAATAGTTATAGTACCTTGAATCTATTTCAACCCACACATTCATTATATTAATTATAATTCTATAATATAGGTATCTCTACGCACTAATTTATACTTCTGGCAATCCGAAATGATTACAGTGCATTTATTATTTTATTTATATTGCTACGTGGTTGATTAACTTTCACAGAACTGGTAAGTTTCATGTATTTAATCCGCAGGTTCATTCGGAGTAAATCTAAATTTTCTGAAACACTCTAGTAGAACAATAACTTCCTTTTATTAAATAATGATTAACACAAACACAGCAATCCACTTCAACAAAAATTCACAGTTGACATAATCCCAGAATAAATTCACATAATCACGATGTAACATTAGTACACTCACTTACTCATATATTCTGCATACACTCAGATACTCATATATATGTATCCTACAAATATTATTCCAGAAGTGTATATATTTGCTTAGGAGACTTTAGTGCTGTCACCAAATTTGTAGATTTAGTGACATTAGGCGACTAAATCTGTCTCCAAGATCTTCCCTTCTTATTCATTATCACTGCATCATACTTTCTTTCACTCCATAATAGTCATTCTACGAAAGACAGTTAAGTCCAAACCTCCGCGTAACAACATCATCAGGGATAAGATTTGGGTCCTTAATATTCTTATCAATTAATTGGATTTTTCATAGCTCATCAAATGCCAGACACTGCACTGATACCAATCAATTTGTTAATATAACAAAGAGATAGGAAAAGACATCTTATTGCTACAATTAGTATAAGAACCTACTTTTCAGGAGTCGATCAATTTAGAATAACCTCTTAAAATTGCGGAATAAATTTTATCAGTATTTGTGGAAATTATATAAGTAATGTTTTGCATATTTCCTCAAATGAATAATACTAATTGGTGCATTACTGTCTCTTACTTTTGATCTTATCCTAATCTAATAAAAATAATGTTAATTTTTGTAATATAAATTTTCTAGTTTGATTAAATTAACGTCTCTGTTAGAAACAGTACGAGGGTTTTTGGCGACAGACATCAGCATTTTGGATCTGAGTCAAATGAGGAGTCCGACACCTGAGTTAGCGCCCAATTCTCCGAACTTCCATACTACCGGAAGAACTAGTCATTCAAACACCTAGAAACGATTCATTCATGTGAAATAGCTGCATTAAGTGATTTACCCCCCTTCCCCCAAAAAATACATCTTACATGCAGCATACATTTTGAATTCTTACACTATTTGCTACTTTATAGAAAAGAGTGAATATCTTGTAATAAAATGTTTTTTTTTCCCAACAGAAACATATAATATTATATTGTACATATATTCCTATCCGAATATATTAAGGGAATTGCAAAAAAAGATGAAGAAAAAACACCGTACACTTTTTAATTTTGTGTCAAAAATTAAATTTTAGTAATGTGTTAATTTATAAGCTGATAAAAGGATTTACAGAAATTAAATTCGAATAATTTTGTTTATTTTTTCATAAAATGTTTATCATTTCTGTAAAATTCTGAAGATTGTAAATATTCAATTTAAAGATGGAAATTATAAATTTTACAAACTAATGATTTTAACCGAGAGAAAAATGTCTTTCTTTTTTCAGTATTTTGCATATTTGGATTTTCTTAAAATATTCCATCTACCGCAAGAGAAATAAAAAAAAAAAATAATCTAAAAATACATTTCATGCATTGTGTAAATAAAGTATTTATATTTTTTACAAATACACACATCGCTGTGTATTTGTAAAAATAGAAAGCTACCTTTGTATAGCTACCAGAATTTACATTTCGAGATGGAAACCATCTGTAGCGAAAATATTCTGTGATAAATAAAAAGCACCTTTTTTAAGAAAAAAATCTTTGCAAAGCAGATGGGAAAACATATTCTGAAAAAAATTCAGGGAATTACTTTTAAAATAAAATGAAACATTTATAAATTTTAAGAGAAATGCTTTGAATAATAATGTCATCCCTCAAAGTATTATGAAAATAAATACATACTAAAATTTTTTTTATCATATTGTATTGCTATAATTTCCAAATTTTTTTTATTTTTCGAAACCCTTTGAAGCCCATTTTACCATGCATTTAAATAACTATCCAGAATATTCATTTTTAATAAAAAAAATATATATACGGCAAATAAAAGATGCAACAAAATTGTCAGCGATATAGTTTTTTGAAAAATGTAAATAATAAATTAACAGCCTATTTATCGAAGAAAAAGGATGATAGTTATAATGAAAACATTACCTTTTAATGGTTGGAAACGAATTTCTGATTATAAACAAAATTTTATCCATCAAAAATTAATGCTATTAAATGCAAATTTTATCCATTAGCAATTAAACGCAATTATAGGGTTTAAAATTGATGTTCATATTATTAAATATGAATGAATTGGAAATGCATTTTTAAAATAATTTTAATTTTCTTTATTAAAATGCTGGTTATATTCGATCAAATAAAAGAAAAAAAAAATGTCGTTCTTCTATGAGTTTTAGAAATTTTTATGCATTAACCATGTGTAAATATTTCAGACTGGATTAAATTTTTAATTCAAGTAGGATTTCCAATGCATTTGCAGTTCAAAGGTTAAGGTAAGTTGATTTGTAGAATAATGGATTCGTCACCAAAGGGTCAAATGTACATGCCTCGTTCCCCTGAAGTGGTAGTGATGCACTCTTAATAAGCCATTATTCAGTACTTACGTTGGCTTACGGGGCCATTGAATGTAGGATGAAAGAGATAAGGCGTCTTTCCTTCCGAGGATATTATCATCTTTTAGTTAAGTGTTGTATTTATAAGATCCTGATTAGATTTCCTCTCTCACATTACCTTAAGTAAATACAAGTGTTGTGTCACTAGGATGCCTTAGGAATCTTAACTATATTTTGAGCCTTTTTCGTACAATTTAATGCTTATCTTTTCTTCATTTCACATTTAAACCAGAGAATAGTAATTTTTAACTCCATATTAGGATTGAAACGGGTATTTCCCTTCAACAAACCACTTGCTAACTGTCATGTAACGTTATTTTATATGACAATCTCCTCTAGTAAATACACGGTGATTTTTATAAATCATACTGGAATTATTGAAGTTCAGAGAATAAGGTTTATTTTATAATATGAATAACCTACATGAGTTTGGGACGTTGAGTTATTTGCAATTTTCTTTTCTCTAACCTCGAGGACTTTTACAGATTTGAATTGCATAAAATCACAATTCCTTGATGAAACGTGATAAATTAGATAAAGATAGAATTGAAGTGAAGGGATTTTTGAACAATTATATGTAAATTATATATAATTAATGAAAATTGAAAATGAGGTTGAGAATTAGGACTTGCGGAGTCCTAATCCTCAACCTGATTAGAGAATTACCATTGCGACTGAAATTATTCTGTCAATTTTGTGGGATGAAGAAAACAAGTTCTACAAACAGAATCATTCTACGAAAGTTGTATAATTATAAACGATGTACACTGGTAAAATAGAATTCTTATTTAAATCATAAATTAAGATTGTGATTTAGGTTGAGGGTCTAGAGAGAGCAATCCTAGATATTCTACAGTGATGATAAGTAAAGAATATTTTTTGCCATCATTTAAATTTAGTAGTTTTTGATTACTTTATAATACATTGAAATATGGCACAAGAGTCGAATAATGAAAAACAAATGTATGAATATAATAATTGTAGAATTGTAATAGAATGTGAGAAATGGGAAGGTTAAGATGTTAAAGCTGGACGTGGACTTCCGCTTATAAGAAAAATATTACATGATTCAAAGCTAGAGAGAAGTATTCACCTGTAAACGAACAGGTAGTAGGAAATAGCTTATAAGTTTAGCACGACTCGGTTCCTGTTAGAGAGTGTCTCATATGTAAATATTTTTAATGTTAGTCTATTGGTTCGGGCACGAGTTAAAACGGGAAGATATAACCATACGGGATATGATCATACGGAACGGTATAAATATTGAGTTTTGATTATTCTAAGATTCGAATAAAACAAATTTTATTTCTTTTATTATTTGATAGTTTAATTAGAGACTGAACTTTAATGAAAAGCGATGGTGCAATTTAGGAAAGAAAGAAGGGAGATTTGGGGAGTTGCTACTATTATTTACATGGCTATTTACAAATATACTTCGCAACTAGTATATTAATAAGTGTTTGATGCCAATTGGCAAAATATGTCCCACGTGCAAATAAAATAAATAAGCTCACCAAGTTTCATATAATTTTTTTCAGTTGACAGGATACAAATTACATTTTGCTTTTAGTGCTATGTGACTGAACAAAAAAAAATGAATTATCAAATCAGTCTGTATTTTACTTAAACTCCATTGAAATATTTTATATTTGTACTCACAAAAGAATATATAAAGCAAACGACAATTATTATAGTTAGAAAAAGTAAGCCATAATAATGCATTTAAGATATTTTATGTTTACTAAGAATATCAATTCAATGAAAACCACATACATTCTAAATGATTTTATTGTTGACTTGATGTGCTCCATAATAACATTAAAAATAGCTATAAAAATGGAATGATTATAAAGGCATGGTGAGTTATTATTGAAGGCAAATATTTCTTTTCATAAGTATCAGTAATGTGAATATTAAAAAATGTCTTGGGCATAGTTTGTGTTTAAAAATAATTTAAACAAGTCAAATGTGAATTCTACACTAATATCAGATGATTATATTCGTTTGTTGTTAGTAATTTTCTTTTACATTCGCCGTGATTCATGCTCAACATTGGTATCAAAACATGAAGTATGTTATTCACCAAGATTTAAATAAATAATTTCTTTTTAATGCAGATGATGCGAGGTAAAGATCAAATTATACCTGTTGGGGATAGAGTAGATTGTAATGCTTTATTGTATTTTATTCTTATGTAATGGTAACAATAGAGTTACATTTTTCTTTGAACGTATTTAATTTGATAATTAAATGCTTACTTTAATTTTTAATATATGAACAATATATTATCATCTATTTTAATATTTTATTTTCGTCTGAAAATATTTTATAGTTTGCTTTGATTCTTTTTTTAAATTAAAATTTGGAATCTTTTATGAAATTTGAAATATTTTTCGTTTTTTCTTAAAATGTCTTATATAATGTATATTTTCAAAAATTGGAAAAAAATGACTCAATTAAAAACAAATTTGTTTGGATTTCGTGTTTGGAGAGTCATTTATTGTCATCTTTATACAAATTTTCTTTGTAGAAAGCCAAACAATTGATAACCTTCTTTGAAGGCTGAGCAATTCATTTCCTCATTTTAAACCCCAAATACATTATCTGCGCTGAAAAAAATGATAAACTCTAACCATGATCGCTAGGCGAAGAATTTTTTTTCTCGAATTATTGAAGAAAATAAAAGTTTTTACTTCAATCGATTTTTGAAACTAGGTTACAGTCATTATTCATCTATTGATTATCAACTATTCATGAACACATAGCTGGACGACTGCTATTCATAATATTGAAAGACATCTATATAAAAAGTCTCTTACATTTATCTTTGTTTCGCTTAGGGTGAAATAAAAGAATAAACATTATTAGAGTTAGCAAAATAATCTTATTTCTGTTTTCTCTCCGCATATTCTACTGATATTTAATAATTTTGTAAAACAGAGGTACAAATTTGTTGAAAGTCGGAAATTTTAAAACAAGCAGTAAATAGAATTTACACATATTGCAAAAAATAAAATTATTCAAAGTTAAGACAATTAACCTTTAACTAAGAAATATGTAATCCTAGATCTCTATTCTCCCCTCGAAACAACAAAATATTGCTGGAATTCTGTTCTCAAAACAACAAAAGATCCCTGGAATTCTGTTCTCAAAACGATAGCTCTATTCCAAGTAATGTAACTTTAATTGTTAATACATTGTGGCCCTCATACCGTTTTATCTAATACCGTGAACGAGAAAATGTCATACTTTATTCCATTTCAGTCGATATTCTGTAAATATAGATCTTTAAAGTTTGTGATGATATACAGTTCCTAAGTTTTTACTTTTGATCAGCGAATTAGAAAACCTATTGCAAAGTCTCTTTCTTAAGTTATCCTTCGAGAATGTGAAGTGATGCGTAAAAATATTTCTTCTAGTAATAAAATACAGATCAGTTTGCGACCCTTGAGTCAGATATGGGATAGGGAGATTTCAGGTCCATGCCAAGATGTGAAGATCTGTAATCGGTCTTCACTCCTATGTCATTGCAAACCATCGAAATCTATATCGATTTGCCCCTTCTCAGAGGGACAACTTTATGCCATTAAATTTCCCAGTCGAAGACATCCATCTTATTGTACAATTGTCCGTGCTGTTCAACGCTTGTATAAAACTGGGAGTTGTCATAGACGTATTCCCTTGTCTCGAGTCACACTTTCAAGCTTGCGGATACTCGCTGAGGATGTTGTAGGATATGCCCTGGCTCATCCTGAAAGTAATATCTGGGATATTAGCAAGGTTTGTTCCTGCTCAAAATCGACAGTGTGGAACATATTACATACGTACGGTGCATATCCTTATCGTCCAGTCCTGGCGCAGGAACTAATGCCCGGAGACCAGGAGCGTCGTTTTGATTTTTGCAATTTCGTGTTAAACACACTGGATGATAATCCAGATTTTTTCAATGAAGTTTTGTGGTCGGATGAAGCCAGTTCTCGAGGCAAGGCACTATTAATACACAGAATACGCATTATTTGTCCCTCAAAAACCCACATCTAATACGACCGAATCGCCACTAAGAGAATGTGTGGTGCGGAATATGGAAGAACACCTTAATAGGCCCAATGTATTTCGATGGACCATTAACATCAGAATCATACTTGGAAACTT
>BMAW01064728.1:168492-208403 GCA_019974015.1 Nephila pilipes | reverse complement strand
AAAAAATCGATTTTTATTGACAGACATAAAGATTAAATGGAATACTTCGATTTATTAAAACTAATTCAATAATAATTGCTTCATATAACGCTTCAGTAATTACGAGTAGGTTATAGATTGTATTATTTGTTTTAACAAGGTAAAAGAATTGAAACGTCCAGTTAAAAGTGCTAAGTTATGGTTGATGTGCATTTATAAAAAGCAATTACATGCACCACCCTAATCTTTGTATTACATTGATAGAAAATGTGAAGCATCAGAAAGGATAATCAGTTCAAAAATATAATATTTTAGGAGAAAATAGAATAACACAAACTAACTTACTAACAATACTAACAAGTACTAACAATAGTTAGTACTGTTTGTATATATATACAAACAGTACTAACTACAAAAATGAGCACAGATATTCAATTAATATGCCATGCACATTGTTTGTATGGTGTTCTAAACATAGAAGATATACAACAAAATATTAATTTATGTTTCTTGAAAAAAGTGTTAATAAGTATACTAGGTATATACTCAATTTTGAGTCTTAAAAATCTGTAATTTCAACGTAAATATATAGTAATTAAAAAACAGGGTGGGCAAAAAGTCTGTAAAAACTTTAAAAATTTATAAAAGCCGGAAAATTAAACAAAATAAAAAACGGTTTGCAGGTTTAGCATCGCCAAGTCACAAAGTTTTTACGGACTTTTTGCCCAACCCGTATTATTAATTCTTCTTTTTTGTTTCTTATCCTACTACATTTCTTAATGTATATTTTATTATTCTGATAAATATTAAACAGAAACATTGTTTTACACCTTTAAAATGTAAAATAAGTGGTACATATTCAATTTGGGGAGTCACTGTTTGTTGAACATTGACCAAAATATACCATAATGACTAAACGAATTTTCAATAATTCTTATGATTTGAATAAGCATTTTAAAAATAATAATAATAAAGCGTGCATATTGGTAATAGAAAATTTAAATTTTTATCCGAATTCTTAATTTCATGCAATTCTCAAACCTTCTGGTACCACCGAAAAAATTATATAGTCCATAAAAATTATATGAAACTATAATTAGTTATCTCTCACTCTCTTCGATATTTTTCAGACAAAAAATATAAATTAATTAAACTTTGAAAAAATCACCATAATAGTCCAAAGATATTTACATATTTTAAATTTCATGTAAAAATTTTTTAAAGTAACATAACTTTCATATTGGTTGAGAAAATTCGTATTTTTTCCGAATTTTATTTTCATACAATTTTCAAAAGTTCAAGCATAACCGTCAAAATTAGAATGACCATGTTGTTATACCTAGTTTTATTTTCCTACCTTCATTTTTTTCAGAAGCAATAAAATAAGTTTGTCATACTTTGAAACAAAAAATCGCCATAATGATCAAACGATATACTCATATTTTAAAATTCGTGTAAACATTTTACAAAGAGAATAATGAAGCATGTAAATTGACGGGAAAACTTCATGTTTTTATCCGATTTCTTATTTTCACAGAATGCTCCAGCGTGTGTATTTATACTACCATCAAAATAATAATATTTATGTCGCCGTATTTGCCCTTTAGAAATTCTATCAGAACACATTGTTCACTTTCTGCTACAGATATCGAAATACGTAGAAGACATAATGAAAATAACAACACCTAATACGCAAGTGGAATTTATTTATAACAACAACATGTATTGAAAACATAAACATGTTGAATTTGAGAGACCTTAATAGAAAACTCAGATTTCGTTCATTATTTCAGTTGAAAGAGATCATAAAGTAGAGTTGGTATGAATTGAGAGAATGAAATCCAATGAAATAAATATTTCTCCAAGAGCTTAAAGACTGTGACCCGAATTGTTTTTCTCAAAGTCATCGCCTTTTCCTTCAACTGATTCCTTGGAATTATGTTTCGCAAACAAATTTTCTTTTGAAGTGAGATGTAGCTTCTTTTTCCGAAATGTGGACTCTCTTCCAAGAGGAAGTGAAGCTAAAGTTTCTTTTCTTGTTTATTTTTCACGTACTTTGTGTTTTCTTATAAGCGTTACTGGGTGGACCTTTTTACAGTAGTATTTTCAGTTTTCATTTGTTTGTTTCGACAAAAATACTTTTAATTTCTTAGACAGTAGGATTTGAAAAACATTACACACTGAAACACACTGCCACGGGCTGGCAGTGTGTTTTTTAACAAGAAATTCCTTCAACTACTAATTTCAAAGCCTTATGCAGTTATGAATAAAGAAAGAAAAATGGATAAATAGCCGATAATAAAAATAGCTAACAGCTTTTGATATTAAAATTAACATAGTGAAGAAGCAGGTTAACCACACAAAGGGCTATTGTCAATAGCAAAATACGAGTGTTGTTTAAAGTGTAATTGTTTGTGAAGACAGATTACCTCATTAAGGTAAATGGGTTCTGCCCTCTGTTAAATAGAGCTTAACAAATTTGACATCGACTCAGAGCTTAATTTTGATTTGGGAGTCATTCGTTGCTGAATCGAAATTTGATTGCTTCCTCGTCAAGTTGTCACCATCGGTGAGACCTGGATTCATCATTATGCACGGTTAGACAAGCAACAAAGGAAACAATGGATTGTAACAGATGAATCTACTTCAAAGAAAGTGAGGAGGATCTCACCATCTGGAAAAGTTATGACGTGAACCTTTGAAGTACGAAAGGTGCTATGATTATGAATACGAGTAACTGAGACCTAGACAGCTGTCTAATTAATCATGATGCTTTCTAAACATAAACACTTTTTGATTATACGAGTGTCATCTCTTAGAGTTTTTAAGGTCCTGTTGAATGGCACTCGTAGTCACCCGAACACGTTTCAAAATAAAGTGTTTTCTTAATAACATTTCAAGAAACTATAATGCACAAGAAATGGGTCCGTGCGTGAGTGGGTAAGGGTTGGTGGGTGAATGCGTGAATCAATCAATTTTCCATTCTGTTGTTGTTTTAGTCGAAATCTTTTTCTTTGCAACGCATTGTCTAGAATAGTCTTAAGGATTTTTTTTTTCATATTTCATATTTTCATGTTACTCGCTATGTCTGTATCTTCCCAAAATAATACTTTTTAGCGGACGAGTAGTAGGTATTGCTATCTAAAATTTAAACTATTTATTTTAATATCTGATAGAGAAAATGCACATTTTTTACATCATTTTTGTGATTTTTTGTCACTTTTCATATTTTATTAATATTTATAAAATTATTCGAGAGTATTTCTTGGGGGAAGAGGGACTATTTTAATATTAATTTTATATTTTATTAATTTGCTAAATTCTCATGAAATTACTTCTTCGGTCACTCATATCAAAATAAGTATCAATCGAGTTTTCTTCTCATGTATTATCCATTTGCAGAAATTTTCAAAACGAGTGGTCGTGCTCGCGAGCGTATGGTCGGTATTGTTTCTATCGAATCCTAGGTGTCAATACGGATTGCAGAAAAGATCCACCGTGTTGTGGGAATGAATCACGTTAAATCTGTTTAGGCACCAAATACTCCCTTTGACATCGAATGAAATTTTGGAGAGTAGTGGCCAAGCTAAATATAATCTTCTTTACTTGACCATGGATCGAAAGTATAAGGTTTATCACCGCAACATCAAAGCAACACAAAGTTTGTGTTGCTTTTGACATAATTAAGGAGGGATGTTCGTGAAAATAATATGATTAATTAGAGTGCCGCAGAGAATTTATAGTTTAATGTATAATTGCAGTTATATTAATTTACACATTTCTTCACACAAGATTTAATATTTAGCTATTTTTCCGAGTTTATTAATAAATATATTATATTTAACTTAACAGGGTTTTTATTAAGTAAAGAAAAACATTGATATGCATTTCTTAACTGTAGGTTGTATTACCCGATATTATACAATTTTGGAAATATTTTTAGATAGAAATTTAATCAAATATGATAGTATTCGAATTTAGAATGAATGTTTATTACTTTTGATTTTCTAATATAAACGATATGATGATAAAATGTAATTTTGTCAAGTTTTAATCTGTTAAGTTTTATTATATATATAGGATTATTCAATATTAATCATCCGATTTCAAAATTCTATACTTTTAAAACTAAAGGTCATAATAAGTAATAGATGAATACAAAAATAAAATGTATAAGTCTTATATCGTGAATAATGGATGGCCCTTGTGTGTGTTTTTAAGAAGCAATTTCATGAAAGTTGTTTTAGAAGCTTTCTCAGAGTGTAGCGAGCGAGTTCTTTTATGGTGTCATTTAATTACGAGCATTCGTTTCTAATCATTTTTATTACGGGACGACTTTTTACAAATATGAAACACACACAAAACACAGAAATTAAACATAGAATGGACTTGAGTCCTTCAGAAAGCTTACCGCTCATCAAGGCGTGTTTCGCTTTCTGGCGTCACATCGTTTCTGCTACAGGCGCTGGCGGATTCTACACAACTAGAGGAAGCCGGTGCCTCACACAGAGCGACTTCACAGTTGGATCAATCACAGTAGACCGGATGACTTGATGTTACACATCTAACTGCCAAAGTTACCTGATTTGCCCCCATGTTATTTCATCTTTTGGGGGTTTGTAAAAATTAAAGTGTTAGCGCCACCAATATGCAAAAATTTCTGTGAACTTAAACATCTGATTCACGATGCTGTGCAAACACTTACCACTGATATTTTATGGCGTGTGTGGAAGGAATTTACATATCAAAACGACATTATAAGTGTAACTAAAGAAAGTTATATCGGGCATTTTAAAATATTAATTACATATTTCACTTTTGAATTAATGTGTTACTTACCATTCTGTGCCGTTCATTTATGAAAATATAGTATTTTGAAACCTTAAGTTTCATTTTGAATAACCATGCATTTTTAAATGGATGGAGCAAGTGTAGCTTCTGTAATTGAAATAACGAAAAAAATGTACATATAAGTTTAACTATAAAACTGACTTTTAATGATGTGACAATCCTCTATGAAAGTCTCAGAAATCAGATGTCTAAGGTGGGAGAATGGTTATAGTCATGAATTCGTGACCGACCTTTTTGCCATGATTAAGTACTTGTACGCTTCTACTCTTAATTTACTTAGCCAAAATTTCGTCAGTCACAATTATAGTAATGTGGTTACAAAACTTTCTATCAAAATTTAGTTTTAATAAAATATGCTCAAATTTCTTTTATTATATTTTATCTGTATTTCATAGAGCCCATCCCGGGATGCCATAAAATATGGCACTCCACCAAACATTTAATTCAAAATTTTTTTGGATTGGCGCTCCTAATTCAATAGGTAAGCACCACTCATCCTGTATTTTTAGGAGGAAAAGGGTCCTTTTAATTAAAATAGATCGATATCTTTTTGGCTAAAAGAACACCAGAAAAATAAGACTGACGACTTATAATTTGCATTTTCAAAATATTTAGTAAATATTATATGACAATCTCTACACATAAGAGCGAGATACGAGTACGACACAACTACGTGTTACAGACAACAATAATACGTGCAAAACACTCCCTTACTAGAATGTTGCCAAAATTAAAAAGTTATTCCGTTGAGTGAACTAGAAGTTAGATGAAAAGAAGTAAGCAGTTTGAGACAACAACTATTCATGTTGATTTGTTTGGATTCAGTATGACATAAATTGAAGAAACCCACAATATCTTAAAGTTTTAATTATTATTCCGAGCATAGTAAAGTCTCCTTTATTACTAATAATAACTGACATGTTTTATTTATTATTCTTAATACTTCTTCACGTGGTCATTTTCTACAGTAATACATTTCTCCCAACTTCTTTTGGGTTACCGATGGCTATCATTGTAGAACTGAGCAGATTGAACTCTATTTACTCAGGGTTCATTCTAGGACATCCAAAAACCAAACAAATCACCATAAATAGTTGTAATTTACAACATTATGACATAAGTATTAAATAACATTCTGAATAAATTTTATTTAGATATATCTGTTAATTCTTTGCAATAATTAAAACTTAACGATGTCCCATAACATAAGATTTGTTTCTTTGAAATCTAGTTTTATATAAGGGGAAAATGAGTGCATGTATTTTCAATCTGTGTATTAAATCGTAGTTCAATTTAAGAATATCTGTCTCTTTTCTTATTAGAAACGTCTACAAATCAAAACCTAAAATATATTTTAGCAACAGTGGCAAGAAAGCTAAATGATTCGAAACTGCAAAAAATGATAGTATGTAACAGAATAAAATTAACTGTTCCTTATTTGTCGCTTGACAGATAAATTGAGTTTCAGCTTCGAAAACATAGGAAATAGTACAGATATTGCATTAACTCGGAAGTAACTACTTCGCAGCTACTATAGTTACCGTTTCGAATTATTTTCTTTTTCAGATATTTTTTCACACAAAACTGTGGATCAAGTTAGAAATTTCTTCTTTCTTCCTTTAGCTCTTTGTCTGTTCCAATAACTCTACATTTGCAGAATAATTTCAAGTATGAGTCCTATAACATCGTTGATGCATGTTAAATCTGACAGGGCCCGTATTCCTCACTCTGGTGTAGTGTAGAATTCAATGGAAGGATGCCAATTTCTTATAGTCATCTTCAGTTAAACGTTGTTTGAAATTATGAGGTACGATATCATTCCCCAAGTCTTTCTTATGATGCGAATGGTCATTGAGGCGTAGTGGTCAGGGTCAAGAACATGTGACCAGTTTTGATTTCTTCGAGTCACGGGTTCGGCCCTGATGCCACTTAAAACCTACCGTTTTGTGAAACCGATGTGCATATGTGAGAGTTTGTATAGGGATGTATTAGCTCAGGTGTCTTCATCGTCACTTGACTGAGGTTCAAAATTACAATCAATTCTTAAACTCTCTTGTGTTACATTTCAGTACGACGTTAATAAAATAATCATAATCATCCTTGCAGAGCGATGTTATTAAATAATCAATAATTCGAGTAGAATTCTCATTCCGAATAAAGGTATATTTATTCGTACGTATGAAGGCATATTTATACATAATGTAAAATTAATTAGAATTGAAGCACCATTTGCTTGAAACACATGCAGCCTTAAATAAATAAAATTGTTTTGTTAAAGAATATCCATGATATGTCCGTTATATTCTCGAAGTAAGACAGAATGTTATATATGGTATATATAAAGTAATAAAATGTTTAATTGTTCTTTCTCAGCAGACGCATGAAAAGCCTCTTTAAGTTAGATTTGAAATGCGAAAAAATTACCCGAATTAAAATTCATATTTTATATTCATGTTAATGTATAAAAATAAATATTTAACTATTTCCGATAAAAAATGTAAAAAACACTTAATTTTAGAGTTTATTATTTGAAATAAAAGAATAACTGTCTTTGCAGAAATATAATAATAAGTAAAGAAAAAAGAAAAATATTGTAATGAAACAACTACAGATGCATCGCATCTAGATATTAGAATAAGACTCTTAATATTTTTTATTCGTACATATCAATTTTTATTAAGCATATTATTCAAAGGACATTTTTACTATGGGTCAACAAACATCTGTCTATACAAATATATTTAACCACAACATCTAATATTTATTATGAAAATACATTTTATTTACATTTAATCATTCATTTCAGACATTTTTATATAACAAGGCATTAAAACTGACAAGAGATATAAAAGTGTAACCCATTTTGTGACTCTGGAGTTTTGCCAGAGCTAAGATTTTATTTTATGTTCATGAAATAAAATTAGTTTTTCATCATTCTTTCTGTTCCGCTTATAATCGTTGGGTTTTTATTTAAATGATGCTTAAATGAGTCTATGTAAACATCATTTATCTATACTCAGGGCTAATTAATTTCAGCTTGCCTGAAATTGTTTTATAAGTTTTCTAGGAAGTATTAGAGAGTGTTTATTGCAGTTGATACTTATTTGTGACCTTTATTTGAACCCAAAAAATTTTTTCCCTCGCTGTAATTTGGATTTTGGAAACGATTCAAATGAAAAATATTTTCTGTAAGTTTAACTAGGGAGGGGTAATTGTACGATTTCATTTGCTTTAAATGCTACTTAAAAGCGCGTTATTCTTACTAAACAGTTGATTATTTTTAGTTTGAGTATAAATGAATCTCCTTTTTCGCATTATTACTTCCAATAATGTTACATTTACCTTTTAACTGACAACTTCCCTTTAATTGAATATGTTTTTTTCTGTACATTGTAGGATTTAAGGGAACTTGTGGGACATCGTATTATACAAGAAATTACAAAATAAGAAGCTTAAATATCATGTTTATTGAATTTCTTACTGCCCAACAGGCTTTGTATAGGGTACATTAAGCCCTCTCCTTAATAGTGAGATAATTCATACCTAGTAGTTTTATACAAAGAAGTTAACGCTGTAGATAACAAAAAATTCTTGATATATTTTGATTCCTTTGCCTTCACACAAGACTGATCATTATTTTTTATGTTGATTTCGTATAGTAATAATAAAAAAAACGTTTTGTGCTAAAGCCTATGCATGAGCCTTTTATCATGATCTGATACGGGGAAAGATAATTTTAATACGCATATTTGATATTTTTTAATATTAATATAAATGATCAGGCAGTCGATATACGAAAATTGTGAAAAAGTACCTGTTATTGACGACAGATGACGTTACTAAGTAATTAGGGATTTCCATTGTGAGATACTATCTGTTGAAAGATCCAAAGGATATTTGATACTGATTCATAATTAGTATTGATTTAGGATACATTTGTTCCAAATCAGAATTTGATTGGAACCGCGTTAAGTTGTCGTAATCGAAGAGACTTGAATTCATCATTATACACCAAACTCTGATTTCAAACAATGGGTAATTTATGGTGCATCTGCTCTGAAGAAAGTGTGAAGACAATGTCATCGACAGAAACTTAAAGGCTATGATTTTATTGGGGTACGAAAGAGTTTATATTGATGCACTTCTGAAGAAAGGAAAATCGATTCCTGAACAACATTTCAATGCGTTACTCTGTTCCTAATATTAATACCTTTTGAACCTCCTTCGTACTTTTTATTTACAATTATCAGAAAAAGAGATAAATCTAATTTATAAATAATAACTAGATATCCTGATTGAAGCGATCATGATGAGAATTATACCAAAACATTAAGCAAATTGAAAAGTATAAGTCTACTCTTGAGAGATTCTGAAGTATTTCAGAGGAATCCTCGAACGTGTAACAAAGAAATTACTTTCAAAGAGCTTCATAATGAATGTAAGATATAGGCGTTAATTTTATGGGTGTTTCATGTTCTGCAATGCATTTAAATTTTAAAGGTTTGTGTATTAAAATAGTTGTAAATACAATAATTAAATTTTTAACTTATATGTAATACTGTCCATGGATTTGACAATTATCTCGTTATTTCAGCTTCTTTAAATTTATCGATACAAAAGTAATCTAAAAATTACAGAGCTAAAATTGTTTCTGTTTCATTCTTCATCTCTTATGGTATCAGTGGCAGCTTAGAGATTATGGTTGTCAGCTCGCGGTTGGTGTTATTTTCGTCAAGTCGGGGGTACGAGCTCAGAAGCCACTAAAAACCCACGTATAGCGAAGCTGATACACGTTAAATATGTCAGAGATGCCAATTCCTCTTTTTGGGATGTCATGAAATCATAGTAAGAGAGGTGACTACTCAGGTGTCGTCCTTGTCACGTGACAGTTGTTCAAAATAACGAGCCTCTCTACCAATAGCCCTCTTGTTGCTTCTCAGAGCGATATTAATGAATAATTAAGCATAATTTTGGAAACAGGATAATTAATGACAGCTAAATAAGGAAAGTGATAACCTTTTACTTCTCATCAATAATTTTATTGGTATATCTATACATGCTTTCTAAGTTCTAAAAATGTTTTAACAAAGCTAATTCTCAACGCTTTCCCACCAGAAATAATATTCCTGCAATATGTTATTCATTTTAAATAGATCATTAGTTTTATGGATTCGATAGACAAGAAAAAAATTAACATTAAAATATATACGAGAACTAATTTTATTCATCGATGCAATCTAGAATTTCGCTTTTATTGAAAACAGAATTAAATAATTTTTATCTTGTTTTTTCAAGCTGAATTATTCTGATGATTCTTTCTCTCATTTAAAATGATCAGCTAATTGAACACGTAGATTGGGCTGAGTTCCTTCAATTACTTACTGTTTTGATACAAATCTAATTATTCGCATGCAAAGATATCAGGAAAGAACAAAGGGTTGTTATTTGAACAAAACGCAGGAGAATGAAATAAATATAAAGAATACACTTATTTTAAAAAATATTTTCTTAAGCATTGCTTACCAAAATTTCACCAGTGCTAAATTTTATACGTTCTTCTTTAAGATCTACACATATTCTGAAACTTATTGTGAGTTGTTTTTATCAACCCTGTATGATAAAAGGAAACCTGAAGTGAAGGCAGTCAAATGTTCATAAATTCTTTGTTATTGGATGAAATCATTTCTCCTTCTACCTCTTCTTAATACGGATCCAAAAAGATGGTACACTAAATTTTCAATGTACATATTATAAGATTGATTTATTGTTTTGTTGTTTATTGAAATAAAGAACAAGAAATTAAGAAACAACAAGATTACAAGATTACATTACATTAACGAGATTACATTAAGAAACGATAAGAGAACAATTCTCTTATCGTATCATTCAAAATAATCATCTGAAGCCTGGATAAAGTGACGAAGATGACATCTGAGTTGATACTCCACGCTTCTACACCATGCCAACATGTGGAATTGGATCCTCATGTTGGTTTAACTTGGATCCGTCCCAATACACAAAGATTCTGTGGTGGTATCAGGTTCGAGCTCACTAGCTGGTCGAGAGCTAAAGATTGTTTTTTATGTTTGTTTGTCCTAATATCTAGTGTAAAATTCTAGCATTGATTTGGGAAAGGAGAAAATAGCGGATCGCAAAGGGAAGTTTTGTTGACCTATGTGCTACATTAATCTTCTCCTAAATACAATTTCCGTATTCAAGTATAGAACTATATTCTAAAGGTTAGTATGGAGATCATTACCCTGAGCTCTATAATAATCTCTTCCTTTTCCAAGGAAGATATTATTAGAGTGCTTCATTAGTAAATTCGTATGAAGCACCACTGGGATAACATAGCGATCCTTCTATATTTTCAGTATTGTTTCTTGTCCACAGTTTCTCTCTTCTCTTTTTTTTTCTTTTTATCCGTCTGGAATACTTTATATTCAAACAAATAAAATACATGATAAATAATAAACAACCTGAAAAATCACGCGTGATATTCATACAAAGATGATTTATTGCAGAATTAGTTCAAATCTCTACGTTTGTAATTTTTCAGCATCAGGCTCTTCAAATATTGAAAATACAATGATTTTCTACATAAACCTTTGCTGCTCCTCTTAGACTCCTCCCACCTTAGTTTTCCTCCCTTAATATCCCGTACCTACTTTATTTAGATAAGTATGCTATTATAACCCCAAGGTACCCAAGTGATCTTTATGTTTCCCATTGGACTGTACTGTTTTCGCTAAATAAGGGTGACTCGACACAGGATGCCCCAGTGTCCCTACTCTGTTTCCGACCCCTGTGGTTGACATCCAATTTTTATCTTTTTTTTACCTTCCTTTCTAACCAGTTTTTATCTTGACCTTCTTTCCTTTTTTTCTGTCTAGATTATAGTTGAAACAAATGTTTGGCACATCTTATCCATATTTGCCTCTTTCGTCACAAATCCTAACTGACTCTCAGTCATGCACGATATGCCATCGAAAGAATTTGAGTCTCAGTTAAAATGAACAAGTGCCGTCCCCTGTATTTCCAACAAAGTCTTGCAAAGATTCAGGATTTAAACTTTCAATTCAGTTTGAATGATGCCGGTCATTGAACTCGACAGCATGACTACTGGGCCAGTACAATTTACTAAATACACGAATATATATTAGAAGTATGATTTTGCAAGTCTTTACATTAAACCTTCAAAACTGAGATAAAAATTTCGTACTTACTTTATATATTTTTTCAACCGAAAATATTTTGAATTTCTTTAAAAAAGTTTTAATGTATTGTTGCGAAATAATTCATGTGAGTGTATACGAGTGAAAACAGTACAACAAGGAAGAAAATGCCAAAAAATGCTTTTTACAAATATTCAGGACGAGAGGAACACAAGAAACAGATCTTGAACAGATTAACAGCATATATAGGAAATACAGCACAAGTACAGATTGACTGTACAGCAGAAATAAATACAGTGCTTCAAATAACTGTCACTTCAATTTTAAAATATTTCAGCTCCTCAGCTAACTAGTTCCACAGTAATATTTCGTACGACTTATTCCACAGTAATATTTCGTACGATTCTGACTGATTCCCTAGAGATACAGGTAGCTTCTCGACAGATTTACTAGGCCACGCTACCGACAATTCTTCGGTAGATACAATCAGGTATTGCTGATAGATCCAAATCGATTCGCCTGATCAATTCCTTCGGTTTCTCCTCTTTCTATATTTTGTATCCGATTCGGTGAGATGTGAATTCATAGAAAAAGTTCTGTAAAAGTTCATAACATTCTACCCATTCAGTATTTTCCAAGATTTCAGAAGTTCCTGAAATCTTGGATTCGTCACCAAGTTTCTCGCCAAGTCAACAAATAATCACCAAATTCATCTCCAAGCTTAAGAGATCTTGCTTAAGCTTTCCTTGGCAGATTGGCACAATCTATGTAAATATCTCTTTTACCCTTTAAGAGAAACTTTGCTGGGAGGCATCTTCTTGGATTCATAACACTAATAATTTTATATTCATATAAATCAGTTTATACTGAATTAAGTTCACAGTAAATTTTTTCTTGAAATTGTAAGGTCCCTGAATCATATTTTTCATCTCTTGAATATGCCTTTCAAAGCGAGTTTATTCACTTCTAAAACATTAATGTACATTAAATAATTTCTTATAATAAATTACAAAAATGCTTTAGTATAGTTTCAAAAAAAGATTCTTTAAATAAAATAGTCGATGAAACGAAAAAACACTTTTTATTCCTTGTATTTAATATGAATCTTATGCTAAAAGAATAAGATGAAATAAATTTTGCTCTGAAAGTGGTTTTATCCCTGTCCGTGTGAAAAATATATGGTTTGTTTGTTGAAAAGAATAAAAGTTTTCTTTAGAGCTTTCGTTGAATGATCATATAAAATATTCTGGATTTAGTGACTGCAATGCATTTTCATTTATCACAAAATGAGTTGTTTTCAGAAAAATATGCTTTTTCTTGTTATTTCTACTATTTCTCTCAAGGGACACTAAACTTTATATGCTATGAATCATGTTAGGGCCTGTAGAGTTTATTAAATACTTGTAGAATACGTTTTATGGATAATATTTCAAGATCTTTTATGGAAAGCGTTTTGAAGAACTTGATTTGAATTTACATTATTCTCATTCCTCATACATTATTCCCATTAACTAGTGAAACAAGAAATAAATTCTTTGAATTACTTTATGAATAGGTAAATATGAAGATTTCTTTTATCTCTTGTTCGATATTGTTATAGTAAAATTAATTTCAAGAAAGAATACCTTCCCCACAGGAATAAATTACACAGAAAACTTTTATAGAAATATTTCTCCGTGTTAGATATAACAAAAAATATGCTATTTAGAAATTACTTAATTGTGTTAATTATGACAAATTTGTGTGCTTTTGTTTAAAAACTTTCTGAATGAAAATGTTTGTAGCCCTATTTATTAAGATACTTTTTCTAAATAAGTTTAAAAAAATGATGTTTGCTTTAGACTTGTTAAGTTCATACAGGAAAAAAGAAAAGAAAAATAATTATGAACAATATTCATTTGAGTTTTAGAAAGCACTTTTTGACATTTGTTAAAATCACATGAGTGTCTAGATAAATTAAATGTTTACAATTTATCACCAGCGAGGAACACAAATTTGCAATAGTTTTTAAATGCAAGTTACTTTTTCTTTGACTACCATTGTTCACTTTTTCTCTTTTTTACTCTCCTAACCCTCTCATTTTTTTCGCATTGTTTCTGTTTAGTTAGTCCGTATCGCTCGGTTCTCTGGTGGTTAATGTTACTTTCGATGTTGTTTCTATGTGTAAAATAATGTGTAGCAAGATGATATTGCTGTGAATAAAGTTTTTCGAAATTCCACTACTTTAACGACTATACCGCGTGTACTTTGAGTGTACTTTGAAGAGAGTACGTCACACCATTCATATATGTATGTACACCCACAGACACCCACGCGCACACATACACGTATATATATATATGTATACAAACAAGAGATAGATAGTACATTTCAAAGATATAAAGTACTTTAAGAGTATTCAAAACAAAAATAAAGCAACTGAGAAAAGAAGCTAAATTGTTAATGAAATAACCTGATATAAAATAAATATTTATGAAAATCAAACAAAAATTTAATTAAAAATTCAAGTAATCTAAAATTTAAGACTCTGAAACCCAAAAATTCAAGGCAAACGATTTAATATCCAAACAGTTTGAAACAGAAAAAAAGTGATGGAAAAACCACAATTAAAAAAATAGAAGTAATGTACTTGATACTGTAGTTAATATACTTTGGAATGGAGTAATGTGTGTTTATTCTTGTAATTAAGATTTACTTATCACACTTGAGTGCATTTTTCGGAATTTTCATTTTTTGAAAGAAAAAAAAAAATTCTCAAATCTTGTCACATTATCAGTTACAGTACGTAGGTTTTTTTTGTTAAATTATAGACGTTAAAACCTCCAACAATATTAACAGGTATACATTCAAATAGTTTTATTCTAGGGTGGATTTGACAGCAAGCCAAAACTTTTTAATACTTCATTTCTTATTAAGTTGATAAACTAGGCAATGCTTAACAAATTCGATAATATCAGACGTAATATTAGGTCCAAAGTATTCACAGGTAAGAACATTTAACATTTTTTGAACACCAGAATCATCAATATGTTCCTAGGTTTGAATTAAAATTCAATCGTAATGAAATTGTTCAATTATTTTATGCATATTTTTCTTTTTAATAAAATTTATGTCTTTGATTTCGTGGTATTTAGGTCCACATAAATAATCCTGTTTTTTTTAGCAAATGAACTGAATGTAGAAGATGATGAGAAACTGAATGCCTGGATAACATATCTGCTTAAATATTAGTGGAACCCATTTAATACTTAATTTCATATACTTACGTATGTTACTTTAGTGACCATAGAATAATCTAACTTATGACTTTTTAACATTTTTGAGTCAAACAAGAGACACAAGTTCAGCGTGAATAACAAATTTTGACTATGGGTGAACTAATAAAGTTTATCTAATGCAAAATTTTCTTGTTTAATTATGGTATAATTTTCTTCATGGTTTCAAAACTTTCAAGAATGATAAGCAATTGGGTATAAGACCTCCGAAGCATCAGGCCGTTTCAGTACAACTCTAATCTTTTTGTGATTCATCAGCACAAACACGGGGTGTTGCATGTGAAACAGATTTTGTTGTTAAAATGACTGTAAGATTTTCAAATATATTTGACATTTATCGGCCCAATTAAATTTCACATATTTTTTCAACAATTTATTTAATGGATATCCAAGCTTAGCATATCCAAGAATGAAATTTTTAAATACATTTATTGAATTCAAGAATCTTTGAAATTCTTTCGTATTATTTAATGATTTCGACTTAATTGGTTCAGTATTGTTAGGAGAAATTTTACTACGTTTAATGTCATAACCTAAAAAGTTAATTTTAGTTTGGACAAAAACACATTTGTCTAATTTCAGTTTAATATTTTATTTTTGACACACATCAAAGAATGTTTTAAGAGGATTCCAAAGTCCACTTACTAAAGAAGAGTCCACAATGGTATCATCGAAATAATTGCAAGGAAAATCATTTTTATATTTAGTTAACATTCTTCGAATTAATCTACTAAATTTGCTGGAGCTTTTTCATTGCAAATTGTATTCTGCACCATTCATATGAACCAAATTAGTGCAAAAAGCAAGTTTTTATAAATCTTTCGGATGAATGGGCTTATAACCGGAAGTGAATTTAAGTTGGAGAAAACATTTGCTTGAGATAATACCTAATAAACTATTCATGAGAGGTAATGATTATTAATCTCAATTAGAAAGAATATTTATTTTTCCAAATTCTCTGCAAAATCTAGTTTTTTCCTTAATCACGTTAAAAAGCTAAAGTTACTAGCGCTGAATAGAGATTATTGCTTTCTTTTATTAAGCCTCCCTGCAATAATTTTTCAACTCAATTTTCAATTTCTTTCCTTCAGTAGAAGTATGATAAGGTCTCAGACTAACTGCTAAGTTAGGTTTGAACACAATTCTTTGAGGTTCAACCCTTAGTTTACCTATATTATATATGCTTTTAGAAAAACTGATTTATGGTCTTGAATCATTTTCGTAACTTGCTTCGAAAATGATGCATGAGAGCCTGATGTAAAACATTTTGACCTTCAGATGTCTAAGAATGATGCAAAACAATATTTATTTCATTCAAATATAAGAAATTATTTTGTTCAATTTTGTATTTATAAATGTTTACAATTTTTTTTTATTATTTTGACTTATTTGAAGAAGATAGCTGTGAATAGATAATGAACATTTTACCATTTATGGCTTTCCTAGTATAAGATAAGTAAAAGTATGATCTAGAATAAGGGTGGCCAAAACATGCGCATGCGCCAAAAAAGCTCCTTTTGTACTCATCCCATGCTCCAAACGTGGAGCATTGGAGTATTACAAGTGGCTTTTCGCTCAGCTATGAGAGAGCCGTCACGATGTTGAGATTTGAAGCAGAATCTTTGCATGAGTCTAGAGTTATCTTCACCAAAGGAGAATCTTTGGAGGCTGTAGTACCATCAGGAAGCGATCACCCTCTCTTACTGATCATTCCTGACTATTGTAGATTGGTGCATCATTACACTGGCGTAAATTAGTTAATTTAATTGAGTGATGAAGTAATTCATTTTTCTCACAAAAGCGAAGCAGATTCTATCCATAAATCTATTAATCAACACCTAACCGTAACACAAGACGAGATAATTAGCGCTCAAATTATATGGTTCATCGAAGCTTGTATGCCAAGAAATTGACACATGGTTGACCAATAGATTAGCCTCCCCTGGTCTAAAATATATATAGTAACTATTAGAGTAATGGTATTAATTCTACATTGAGCATATCCTGTGAAAGTTAATTGTGCCCCTAATTTGCGGTATATTATGCTTTGGACATTATTCCTTTTTAAGAGAAGTGTTTCCACAAAATGATGCGGTATAATTAAAATTGTCGAGCCGGTATCAATAATGTATGGTAGGAAATTGTTTTTATAATATCCAGATATTTTAAATAGTTGTCAATTCTTGTCTCTGTACTTTGAAGGGTCAGTATTAAATGAACATGATACTTGTACTGCATAGGGATTTTAAATTGACCTGTTTGACCACACTGATAAGCATTTGGAATTTATTGGTACAAAATCTACATGGTGGTAATTTATTTTGAAAATAAATTTCTTTAGTTATTGAAGGATTTCAAAGTTGGTCTTTGTGCCAAGTTAGTTGTCCTAAAATATCTAGATTGCCAATTTTGATATTTATCAATAGAAATATTGAATTTGTGGGTAACAGTAATGTAAGGTTTTCAAATCTCTTATTCTCGCAGTATTGAATTTTTAATAATTTGGTGGTACTGATTAGGCATTCAGCTGGATTATTTGGAATTTTTGTAGAAAGTAATTGTCTTATATTAAGGGATAGACTATCTGTGTTAATACTTTTAATATCATTTGAATGGATAATCCTAAATGTCTGCTTGTTTTCAATTTTTCTTGGAAGTATAGAGCAATAACTTATTCATCCAATGGTTTTTTTTGTGTGCAAAATTACTTAAACTAATTATTGATGAGGTGATACATTTATCAGCTGAAAAGCAAGTGAATTACCACTTACTTTTAATTTTGTCATAGTGATGAATTTATTCTGTCAATGCATTGTTTTTCAAGTAATTAGATTTTCTAAAAATTTCCGTAAATTATCCAGATTAAATTCTTGGCTTTTATCATTGAGGTATATTAGCCATGAACTCCCATTCAAATTAGTGTTTGGGTCAAAAATAATTTCAAATCTTTGTGATTTTAATTTTTAAAAATTGTAGTTCTGATTTATTATGTATTTCATTCGTATTTATTTCCTTACCTCTTAGGAATTGCATAAATAAAAATATTACATACATGATAAATAAAATTAATATTTTAAAATTTAGAATAGCAATAGCAAAATTCAAAACATGTTAGGCAGTATAAAGATCTTAATTTATAATAATCAATGAAAATTAACACCTTTAAAGACAAATCCTACTCTCATATTTTAAAACTTAATTAATTATGAATGTGTAATAATTATAATGAAATAAGATTAATGAATTTATAGCAATATAATTATGAGTAATGAAAAGCTTACGAAAATAATATTTAGTAGCTTTTTTTCATTATTTGAAATGCCAGAACTCAAAGACATCATTTTTTTTAAAGAGCCAGGGTGGGGTTGCTGATTTATTTCAGACGATTTGTAAGGCTTTCTTTCAGATAGTACAACTTTTAATCTTGCTGAGTAGATACAGCTTTTGAAAAGATGATTTTTCCCCTTTCATCACACAACTTTTATTCGTCTTCTAGACTAGATTTTAAGGTAAATATTTTTCAAGATGAACAACTTTAACGAAGTGATGTAAAAAATGTATTTCCTTTTTCCATGGTACCTTTTACATACAAATGAAGAATGAATTTGAATTTTAACTTGAATTTGTATGAACTTGAATTGCGAAACTGAATTTTTGCTTCTGTTGAAATCCATTGCATTGTTTTCCGCACAGCGGCTTTAGTGACATCTTGGATAATGTTATGTTGTTGTCGATGAAATGAAACAAATAATTGACATTTTTTTTAAAATCTAAATGATTTATTCAATTATGATGATAATGTGGGTGATGGTTGAAGTAAATTGCTTTTTGAGGTATTGTCGAGCATGTTGAAAAATTTCCTTAATTTAAAACCGTTAGAAAATATTTCGAGCTAACAATTTGAAATGAAAATACAGATGATAAATTTATTATACACATATGTATGAAAAAGATAAATCAAATAAATAAAAAAAAGTATTCTAAGCAATATTTAATTAAATTAATAAAGAAACTAATATCGCAACCGAAAACTAAAATCAATAAGAAAAACGAAAAATTCTAATTTACTTTAATATACCTAATTACGTATATATAAACGAGAAAGTAATGCTTAACAAAACCTATAAAAAGTTAAACAAAATACACATTTATCCAAAAGGAAATTATAACTATTATTGAATGTAGGAAAAAAAATTAAACAATGAAAATATGTTTGGATCTGACCAGAGATTGAAAATAAACAAGGAACAAAGAATGAAATGTATAACATTTTTAAATTCTGTAGCTGGCTTAAGACAGTTAAAACCGGGTTTTGTTAGTTTTACCAGCACATTTTTCCCATGCCGAAAACTGTTACATTATATGGGATATAGAATACCTCTTCTCAAAAAAAAAAAAAAAAAAAAAAAAAAATCGAAACGTTCGAGATAAATGCGAAAGAAAAGTTTTTAGTACAATTCCAATGAAAGCACTCAAATATATAAAATACAAACCTTAAAATTAAAATACAGATAATTCTAAATTATTAATTAAATGATTAAAAAGATTAAGATAAAAGAAGTAGTTGTGTTGAATAACTAAATAGATAAGTATGAGTTGAATAAGTATATAGATAATACCAGGATAACATTATAAGCTATCAAAAGAACTTGACAGAAACTGAAAAGTGGAAGGGAAAAACAGCACCATCCAACACAGAGAGTGAGTACAACAATCATGATTTGAAAAAAAATTAAATTTAAAAAGTTAAAATCAACTAAAAAAAAGGGAAAAAAACATAAAACACTAAAATAAAAATTTTAAAAAATATATTTATTCTGTTTTATAATTTTGTATTACAAACTACTATTAATAAAATTCAAAGGATAATAAGTCCTCCCTCAAAGGTCTTGCTATTGAAATTCCCACCATATGTGATGTACGCATAATGATGCAATTTTTTTGAGAACAAAATCTGCCATTAGCAGACGTTTGTTGAAAATTATTTGCCAAATATCGTCCAAACATTATGAATGAAAAATTATGATGAATTTGGTAAATTTAAAATTTGATGTAAATAAATACAACTAATAAAACTGTTTACTAAAACTGTTTACAACAACGTCTAATAAAATTGTTTTCTAAGTCTAGACAGAGGGAATTGAAGAAAAGTAATGTTTACACATACATTTTGTAAAAACTTAAATATACATTTGTTTTTAATTAAAATTATTTAAAATGGATGAAAATAATCACAACTCTTAAAATGCTTACGTTTAGAAAAGAAAAAAAAATGCTATGTAATGATAATAGGTTCTTTATATCTGACAAAAATATACATTTAAGAAATTATACAGTCGAATAGTTGAAGTATTCTCAATTCTGAAAATTTAAAATATGACTGACTGCAATTTCATTGCGAACTAATTTTTATTTTAAGTAGGTTTCTTATTCAATACTAGTTCATGAATACTTATTCATCAATGTGAAAAATCGAGAAAAGTTAAAACAGCTTCCTTTAATGAAAACAACAAGTGATTATGCTTCTATATATAACTGCATATGCAATTTACTTAATTCAAATTAAATCCCATGGGAGAGAATTTTTCAATTCATGCTGTTCACTGGTTTCAAACCTTTTTTTTTTCGATACTGATTTGTAATCTCATGAAGTGGTTGCGGTAGCCTAGTGGTCCTGGTTTTGGACTCGTGCTTTGATGCCACTTTGACTTAATCTTTGATGCCACCAAAGGCCCGCCGGATAGCTGGGAGTGGTGCGCGTTAAATCTGTTAGAACCCAAAGTGCTCCCGTTGGCGTAGTGTGGAAGTTAGGAGGTGGGTGGGATGCCAGCTCAGGTGTCGTTCTCGTCAGTTGACTGAGGCTCTAAATTATGAGGTCAGTCTTTTGTAACAGATACATTATGTTTATCATAATACATAGAAAAATGAATCTAATTTATGAGACAGTGAGATAAATTACATCTTTCAAAAGAAAGAACTCCATTATAGAAATGAATCAGTAATAAAAATATATAGTGTTTGGTGTAGAATAATATAACATTTCATCGAATCTCTCTCTACGGTTCCAATAACTACTAATATATCATCTGAAATGCACTATTTAATGAAATATTTAAATTTAATAAGTTCAAATAAATGAAATTTTATATAAATTTGAATTGCGTATATATGTGTTATATACATTTATTATATATATATATATATATGTGTGTGTGTGTGTGTGTTAAAATATCAATTTTGCATTAATGTAATATTCCATATGGAACTCAAGCATTCCTTAGCAATGAAGAATCCTTTCAAACAATCCGGCTTAAATAATGATAATTCCCAAAACAATTCGATGCACATATAAGCCATGGCACGAGACAATTAGGAACGTAAACGGTAATAGATAAACGTAATGAAATAGAATAGTTATCATTTATTTTGGTTGAATCACAACTTTTTTTCCCGACAAATACATGCATCTTAGGTGAAAGTATTTTCTCAATTAGTGGAATTTGTTCCGCTTTAATCTTGAGAACTACTGTTAAAGAAATGTCTTCTGAAATAATGAGGACGAGAAAAAGTTTATAATAAAGGTAGAAGTTCGGATTGCACAAATATTAGGAAACTGACTGTACTGAGGTAACGAAAAATCTTGGCATGCTGTAACATAAATGAAACGTCTATTATTGCATTTTTTTTTTGTAAGAAATACTTTTGCCCAATATACATACGCAAAATTCAACGTTGATGACATATATATGTAACTAAATGATATGCTTTACTCAAATACTGAGATGGTTAAATTATATTAATGATTAAAACAAATTAAAGTCTTATGGGGAAATGACGGCATACATATATATATATGTATAATTTTAGGTTTATTACCATCTTATTATAATACAATTCGCAAAAGTGTGATGGGTAAAAATGTTATGCTGGTATAAACACGTATTACTCTACTCTAAAATATGTAATTTTATGATCCTGTCCTCATATATATATATGTGTGTGTGCGCGTGTGCATATATAATTTCCCACTGCTCGCTTCTATCTTCATTTAATTTACCTAATAATGCTCGACTTTGATTTGGAAGATATTGTAACTTCCTGCAACTTAAATAAGCATATATTCCCCTAGGTTAGTGAAGAGAAAGTCGTGAATAGCTCAGTATCACAGAAAAAAAAACAAATAGTCAGATGAAAAGATATTAATATCCTATAATATGATACTAATTAATTTTTATTTACTTTGTTGAACATGGACAGTTCTATCTTTAATATTTCTTTCTCTTGAGTTGAATTCCTTATACACGTTTGAACTAATGCTTAAGATTTGAAGTTAAATTAACTCTTAACAACTCACTCGTATTTGAATGAGTAAATTGGATAGAATTGAGGGATCAAAACTGGAACTCCTTTCGACTTTTTCTAGGATTCCTGTTATAGCTTCTTAGAATCAGAACATCGGGAGATGACATCTCACTTTGATTCACTATCTTTCTCATATGATCTAGGCTCTCATTAACTATCTTTCTATTCTTTCTCTATTATTCCCTTAATCACTGTTTCTTAATGTAAATTATCTAACCCATTCAACACACTTTATAATTTCAATCTAATTAAGCATAAGTCGTGCTACAAAAGTTTTGAAGTGATTTCATTTTGAGCGATTTGAATAGAAAATTATCCAGTGTTAGTGAAAGCACTATAGCGGCATAGCCTAACGTCATAACAGTATTTAAATATATTTGGACCATAAATTTAAAATGGAAAAGTGTAAAACTAAGTCAAAAAGTAAAAGTATTACTTATTTTTCTTTGGCAAAATTTAGAATTTATTTTGTATTTCAGTATGATTCATGATTCCATTACTATTTTATTGATAAATATTTTACAGAAAACTAGCTCCAGCTTATTTATTATCAAATGCATTATACAAAGTCGCGTGTATTTCCTCTTGTCAAACTATTTGCATTTGTATTTCAATGTACATTTATTTTATTCACTCGTATAAAATGTCAAAACCTTCCTTATTGAACAAAGACTCATAAAACTCCTTTAAGAATACAACAAGTAACTCTCAACCATAATAATATAGACATAGAATAGTAATTCTATCGTAAAATATTATATTTGTTATGCAATGGATTATTATTTATAGTAAATATTTCTCTCGTTGCTTAAATAAATTCTTCGAAATGAATATTCATATTTATAAAACAAAATATGTTAGTGGTTAACGAAATGGACTGTAACTCCATATTTCTTATCAATCACGTCATTTGTGTTCATATATATGAGGGTGGTTCAGAACCATCGAGTTGTGGGAAAGGGAAATAGGAAGTTAGGAATAGAAAAAAAAAAGAGTGAGGTAATGTTCAGTAGTATATAAGAAGATAACCCAGTCATTAAATTTCTTTTTTGTTAGAAATGCATGAATATGATACTTTTTGAATCCCAAAAATCCATCGCCATTTTTTGTCCGGCTCATGAAATCGTCTTTGCCTTCTTTGGCATAGATTTAGGGGAAGTAACCCATTGCATTTTATGTTGTTTGGTTTTCTGTATATTACAATGAATTATGTGATAATTCAATGCAATGGCAACGAAAACTCGTCGTTGTGCAAATCAAAGCAAACGTATGAAACAGTATCATATTTATTTTAATTAGGTTTGAATGAATGATAGCTTCTATCTTTGAAATTAAATTTTTTTTCAGATGATAAAGTATAAAAACTATGAATTTTCTTTATGGATTTAGTTTTTCACATTTTTAAAAAAGAATACTTAATGCATTTTTTTAAATATATGTCTTTAAATCTTGTAATAAAAATATTACCATTAGGATATGATAGTTTAAAATACTTCTAAGAAATATATTCAAGAAAGCTAGACGTGAATGAAGCGCCAAAAATATATTTTTCTATCAGCGCATTAAAAATGATACATCTAGAATTGCAAATATAGCTGAATCTTCAAACTCTATACAAAGTTTGTAATGCGCTTCAAAATTTCAAATAACTCTTAATATTTTGGCAAAAATAATAAAACATTATACTTATTTCAAGTATTAAAAATATAAATGCAAATAAAAGATCATAATTTACTTAAATTATCCTATATCGTACAAAAGCAAATAAGTGTGATTTTTTTCATAAACTATTTGTGAAAAGAGCAAACAAATTATATGAGTAACTATTCACGTCAAGAAACTAATAGTATTAATTTCTTAGTAAAAAGAAAATTTATTTTCAAATATACTGAATGAAATAGTATTTCATTTTTAATACCTTTATTAGCTTAACATCTATTAAATACCTGGCATAACGTAAATCTAAGAAATGAAGTTATATTTTTTTGATATGTATTTCTTTTGTGTAAGCGTGTGTTAAGTATATAAATATAATATAATAAATTATCTTCATTTTCGGTGCAATTGTTATTAAGGGGGTCACTTCACGCAAATCGGTCAAAAAATCGATTTTTCAATTTTTTTGAAAAAGAAACTACAAATCTTTCTGCGTCAAATGCAATTTAAATTTTTGTTCTAAGTAAATTAGAAGTATTTTAAATATTTTTTTAAAAAGTTGTTTACATGTGTCAAGACCCAAAACAGCTGATTGACACGCCCACTTTTAAACCAAAACATATTATACATGTTTCTTTCCAGCCTTATCAAATTATTTTAAATTCATGAAAACAATTTTCGTCGATCAGCAACTTGTTGAGGAAAGAATTGAAGTGAATAGTAATAGCAGTTTGTTTACATTTCAACGTTTGTTATCGAATGCAACGTGCTATTTTAGACTCGCCTAATGTAGACAAATTGTTCTTTTAGAAAACTTTTTTCATTTATATTTTTCATTATGTCTCGGTTTAATGCTCAAACATTTAAGAAATAGAAATTTGAGAGAGATGTTTTTTTATTAAATAAAAGTTCTTTTGAAGATATATAAGCTTCATATAAATAAAATGTTTATAAATATGGTAAGTATGCTGGTATGGTAAGTATCAACGTTAAGTAAGTATTCTGGTGAGTATGAAGCTTTTTTTAAATTCTTCTGATCAATTTAAGGAAATAATTGACATTTCTCTGTTTTCTTATTGCTTAAAATTATGTATGTTATGCATAAAATGTAAAAAACATGGTATCCATATTAATCTTGGTCGTCAAATCCAAGGTTTGGCTACAGAACTATTTATATGTTGTGACAGTTGTGGTTTCGAACAACCAGTTCTGAATATTAGAGTCACTCAGAGTGAATGTGCATGAAGTTAATACGAGACTTTGATATGCTATGAGATCAATTGGGAAAGGGTATGCTGCTGCGAAATGGTTTTGCGGAGTGATGAATTTACCTCCCATTACTAAGCGCTTTTATTAGTTATCCCACACATTAAATGATGCGACAGAGGAAGTCGCAAAAGCTTCTATGGTAATAGCTGCTAACATATAATATTTAAAAATGATGGAAGTCCAAATGTACCTGGGGCTACTGATGGCACCTGGCAAAAGGAGGGCTTGTTTCACTAAATGGTGTCGTGAAAACAGTTAGTGTCGAAACTGGAAAGATTGTTGATGTCAAAGTATTTTCCAGATATTCGTGCAATTTGAGGAATGGAAATGCACACAGAGAGAAGTATTTCGGAAATTACTTTGGAAATAGTGGAGAACTGGAAGTTGAAGGGGCACTCTGGATCTTCAATCACTCAGAGTCATTGCACAAGCTGCGATATACTCAGTATTTCAGTCTTTGCCCCACTGGTGACGACAAGTGGTGTGCATATAATAGGTCCATAATTAAAGGAAAACAATACAAACACAAACATAACTTACCTGATGTTATTATAAATTGTATTAAACAATAGTTAGAGATTTTTCAAGTCCTGAACTACTTTCTAGATGCCTACATGGCAAAATTCAAAATTTAAATATCATCATCTGGTACATAATCCCAATAAATATATATGGAATTATGAACTTTAAAAACTGGAAAGTATGAAACAATATCTCTATTTAATCAAGGATTCATTACAAAATTAAAAGTTTTAAGTTTATTAAATGTTCAACCTGGATTTTATACATGTCGAGCATTACAAGAAGCAGATCATGTTCACATAAAGAAAGCAAAAAAGGCAGTTTTACAAAGAACCAATAAAGCTGGAATTAAAAACAGACTATTAAAATGTAGACAAAAAGATGATCTAGCAGATAATCTAAGCAATTCAAGCTTTGGTATTGATACCTATTAGTGAATGGTAAGTTTGTACTTTAAATTGCATTATCTCAAAACTGTAAATTTCAACACAAAAGGAACATTTTTAAAAAACCTACTCATCTTATAGCTTTGAAATTTGGTGCATGTATTACTAGTACATAAAGAAATATTTTAATGAGAGCTTTTGTCAAAAAAAGTTTTCAAAAAAATTTTAGAGGTTGAAATGTACACAAATTTTCTTTGTTTTTTAACTTTTCACGTGTAAAAACACATAATAATTTTTTAAAAAAAAACTAATCAAAATTTCAAAAAAGGCTCTCGTTAAAATAATAACAACTATTCAATAAATGAACACAAAAAAATTGGTAACTCTACAACCAGTCAATTTTTTAAAAATGTTCCTTAAAATTGGTCATTTTTGACATTACAGAGATAGGGAAAAGGCTGCGTGAAGTGACCCCCTTAATTAGTCAGCAGCATAATAGATATTTTATATTCGAAAAGGAAATTATCATCATAATAATGTATAAAAATCTATATTACATTATAAAACATAATGAGTACATATATATATATATATATATATATATATATATATATAATGGATGAAGATAGTAGAAATAACTACAAGCTGAGGAATAATAGTAAATTAGATTGAAATATTTTGATCAGTCATTTGGTATAAAAGTGATTCTTAATCTCTGTACTAAATTATGAAGCTTCTGTTCGTGAGGATTGTTTGAGACAAAACGAGTGCTTGGATAAACTGAGCCTTCATATTTAAATCATAAAGTAGGTTTGTGTTGTTTTAAGTGGGATTCGAGAGAGTGAGCGACCTTACCTGTTCTTCATTGATTATTAATAAAGTATATTGTCTTATTCTTATGTATCTTCAAACGGAGTAATTATTGTTATTCAAATCTAGTAATTATTGACCAGCTTATTAGACTGAAAGAGGGAGATAGAATTAAATAATGAAGAAAGGGCGTTACATCATTTGTAACTAAGACTAGTTATGAAAAGCGAAGACGATATTCAGCGGATTATACTAAAAGACAGCTGAATAATATGTATAAAAATTATTTTAATTTATTTTTGAGTATTTTGGATCGAAAAACGAAACAAAACAATTTAATATAATTTAAAACTAAATATCTTATAAAAACTTTGTTAGTTATATTATTTATTATTAATATTAATTATATAACTTAATATGATATTAAGTGTGACTTATTTTATTATATCCTTTTAAGGTTTGCTAATAGATTAAAATAATCTTATAATCTTAACATTTTTACTCCGATTTCAAAAACCATTTAATTTTTGTTTATAATATTAGTAATACTAAACAAATATCATTTTTTTCCTTTTAAATTATACATGAATATAAAGTGTATTTTTTTCTCTCTCTTTCTTCAGTTTTTGTGCCGTGGTAGCGTTGTGGTCATAACCTTGAACTCGCGAACGCTTTGTTCCCATTGAATCCATTGTTTGAGTCCTGATGCTCCATAAGATCCACCACGTAGTGCATATGATGCACGTCAAATCTGTCGAGATAGCAAATCCTCCAATGACAAGATATAAAAGTTTGGAAAGAGACAGGTGACATCTTGGAAGTCGTCCTCTTCACTAGACCGAAGCTCAAAATTACAAGATCTGCTGTCATTAACACTTGGGTTGTTTTTAAATATCTCTAGTATTTTGAAATTTTTCACTGAAAGAAACCATTTCTATTCTGCTATATATATATATATATATATATATATATATATATATATATATATATATATATATCTGTTTTATTGAAAATAATTATTGTATATTGTATATTGTTTCATTTTTAACTTCTGATAACTCTTATTTTACTAAGAATTTTTAATTAACCTTAGAATTAAAAATTCTGTAAAACATTTTACTGCAATATAAATATCTAAATGTTGTCGTACATTCTGGAGACATACCAGGTATAAATGCAGTAAAAGCTATTACAAAAACTATTTAGTAAGCTAGGGGTTTATAGGATATTAACATTAAAATTATTCTAGGAATCGATAATTCCCCCACAACCCTTGCAAAGGGTACTTCAAGCAATGGGATGCAGCAGGGGGGGGGCTTCATTTTATTTTTCCTTAGTGGAGATCTGGCCTTCCGCCGAAGGAAAAGAAAAGCTAAAAAAAAGTGGAAGCAACCCTAAACGGAAGTTCTGCAGACATTTTGGTCACATTCCCTCCATATATTCAAATTTCTAAATGAAGATACATAATTTATAAAAAAGACCGTAAGCCTAAAAGAGAAAACTTCATATTAAGAATTTAAATATAAATTAAAGTCTTGTGATAGGAAAACAGAGGAAAAATCACAAAGGAAGGAAGGAAAGAAAAGCAAAACTGAAGAGGATTCGCCTTTTGAAGAGCAGACGAAATGCACATTTTCATTGACAAAGATGAAAATAGTGAAGAATCATTCTTCAATTAGGACCAACGTAAATCTAGACTGCTATTTACAGACAAATTGTTATTTTATACCATTTGCAATTACTTCGCCCAAAACAAATGAAGGGAATTGAACTCTAATGATGAAAGCGAATTTGTTTGCGAGTTGAATAACAGATAATTATATCCACCAAACCAGAAGGAATCAGCATCATTTTTTTAATATCAATTATTAATTTCTCTTCTTTACGTTTGAAAATTAAAATGAATTAAAAAAAGAGTGTTGATCAGATATATTTTGTGTTTGTTCAAGTTAAATAGACACACACACACTCACACACACACACACACGGACACACACACACATAACTATATATATATATAACAGATAAATTGAAAAGTCCCCGGCCTGACACATAGAGGGCGCTACTAGAATTAAATGCATATGTTTTTAGTTAGACCTAACCCTCAAAAGATGCGTGCATAAATTTGACAGCTGCCGGATCATTAGTTTGTGAATTATAGCATTTTGAGTGAAGCAACTTTTGTTATTGTGAAAAAAATGGATAAAAAAGAATTTCACGTGTTGATAAAATATTGCTTTTTGAAGGGAAAAAATACAGTTGAAGCAAACACTTGGCCGAGTTTCCGGACACTGCCCCAGGTAAATCAACCATTAAGGATTGGTATGCTAAGTTTAGACGTGGTGAAATGAGCACCGAAGACGGTGAACGCAGTGGACACCCAAAAGAGGTTGTTACCGACGAAAACATTAAAAAAATCCACAAAATGATTTTGAATGACCGTAAATTGAAATTGAATGAAATAGCAGACACTCTAAAGATATCAACTGAACGTGTACATAATATCATTCACGAATATTTGGGTATGAGAAAGCTCTGTGCAAAGTGGGTGCCGCGCGAGCTCACTTTTGACCCAAAACAACGACGAGTTGATGATTCGGAGCAGTGTTTGAAGATGATCGAGCGTAATAAACCCGAGTTTTTGCATCGATATGTGACAATGGATGAAACATGGCTCCATTATTTCATTCCGAAGTCCAATCGACAGTCATCCGAGTGGACTGCACACGATGAACCCGCTCCAAAGCGTGGGAAAACGCAACAATCCGCTGGCAAGGTTATGGCGTTTGTAATTTGGGAAGCGCATGAAATAATTTTCATTGACTACCTTGAAAAAGGAAGGACCATCATCAGCGACTATTACATAGCGTTATTGGACCGTTTGAAGGACGAAATCGCCGAAAGAAAAGATTTGAAGAAAAAGAAAGTGCTGCTTCACCAAGACAATGCACAGTGTCACAAGTCAGTGAAAACGATGGCAAAAATCCCTGAATTGGGCTTCGAATTGATTCCTCATTCCCCGTATCCTCCAGATCTGGGCCCCAGCGACTATTTCCTGTCCTCAGATCTCAAAAGAATGCTCGCTGGGAAGAAATTTTCGTCGAATGAAGAGGTGATCGCCGAAACTGAGCCTATTTTGAAGCAAAGGACAAATCGTACTACAAAAATGGTATCGAAAAGTTGGAGGGTCGCTATAATCAGTGTATCACCCTTGAAGGGAATTATGTTAAATAAAAAAAACTAATTTTGCCAAAAAAATGTGTTTTACTATGGTAGGCCGGGGACTTTTCAATTGACCTCTCTCTCTCTCTCTCTCTCTCTTTATATATATATATATATATATATATATATAATATTTCGGTGCTTTAGAAATATTGATTTCAAAACATTTTGTTCCTATGTCCTGGTACTTATGACACAAAAAAGGAAGCTTTAAATCTATAAAATAAGAATTTATTAATGTTTACGCGAGATGGAGGCAGATACATAGAGATTGGACGCACAAGTCCACTTAGTCTGATAATTAGGTTAGAAATAATAGAGTTTTTTCTCTGTTTGATTATCCAGGGGAGTTAAACTTAGGATTACATACTGATCACAAGATAATGAAAGTAGGGATCTTAAGGTACTTTATGCATAGTCTGAATGGCTATTAGGAAATAATGATATTAGTTCAGAGTGTGGGAACTAATGATCTCAGCAATTTGAAAATCCGTGTGATTTAAGGAAATAGAATATCACAAAAAAATGAATGAATAATGCATTCCTATGTTAGTTAAAATGAAGAGAAAATTAAGAGATTAATCAAATTTAAAGGAAAATATCGCATATATATATATATATATATATATACGTTTATATGTATATAAACAAAACATAAATAATAAATTTCACAAACATGTAACACATCGATCAATAACTCCCGAGTCTAACATCGAATATTTTTATTATTTTTTTTTCTTTCTTTTTTTTCTTTTTCGCAAGAAATCTTTTTTGTTTTGAGTAAATAGCGATAAACAGCTACCTGAATCATCGACTCGTGCTGTTTTTGTTCCATCGAAAGCAATCGCGGCACCCACTTGGAAAAAACCTTTTTCACTTCACTTCAAAAAACCTTTTTCAGTAAATACACTTCCATATGATATCTGTGTCATCTCAGCAATCTCACGGAGCTTCACTTTACGATCTTTCATTATAATTTTTGTCACTTCACTCACATTTTCCGGTGTAACGGCTTCCACAGGTCTACCCGAGCGTTCCGCGTCATTTGTGTCGGTACGACCACGTTTAAACTCGGCAAACCACCGACAAATCGTTGCTTTTGATGGACAAGAGTCCGGGTAACATTTTTCAATCCATTGTTTCCCTTGCACGGTGTTTTTACCCATTAAAAAACAATGTTTTATCAGAACACGAAACTCGGTTTTTTCCATTTTTTAAACAAACTACAAAACGACTTTACTCCAACCTCGATAACTCAGCTGTTTCTGGTCCGATCGACTTAAAATTTTGACACGTTTCAAGCAAAGGTTAGTACTCTAGAAAGACCTGGTTACTGGTTTACTACGAGCGCCATCTCTGGGTTAGTCTCCGGAGCTATTGATTGATGTGTTATCATTCTAAGAATATCCAAAACTGAAGCAAATCAATTAAAAGAAAGAAACTGATTGCTTAAAAACATTCCATAATATTCCAATTAATTTTATACAAATCAAATAAAAATTTACTTAATTAGTAAACAATTTAATATTTAAAACTGCAAGTCCCAAAAATTCCAAAACAACTAACAAAGAACCAGGAATTTAAAATAAAACAAAGTGGTAGAAAAGCAAAATTTAGAAAAAAATAGACGTGATGTAATCAACACTGTTCCATACTTTGGAATGAAATATTTTGTGTTCATATCAGTATTTGCTTATTAAATCAAATTGAATTACAATATATAAAGTTAGTAGCAAATCAAAAATTAGCAAATCCAGAAATTCAACCACACAATAAAAAAGAAGGCACGAGTAAAAATCGTAAACACCTTCAGTTTCCCTACAATATGCCAATTTTAACAAAACTAATCATCTAAAGTATTGTATCAACAAATAAAAAAGTTAACTAAAAAGAATTACACCAAAATTAATGACACACTCGTACATGAACACACGCACGCACGCACACACACATTCACACACCACTTTCAATGAGGGCGCGGTAAATATTATTAGACTAGTAAAATTTTTAATGGCATTTGAGGGTACAATTAACGATATGTTTAAATTTGCAAATAGGATGGGATTATTCCACAACTAAATTATGGTACACATTCTACTTCACACAATATTGGAAATAACGTGAGATTAATTGTAGTTGCAATAATTTATTTAGAGTAATAATATTACACATTTATTTATAACACTAATTTTAGAAACTTTTTATTTTTCATGTATTGCAAGATAATTTCTTAAAATTATATATATATATATATATATATATATATATATATATATAGGCGAAATACCACTGACTGACTCATCACGAGATCTCAAAGACTATACAACCGATTGATTGAAATTTAGCATAGTTAGTCATTTTGCGATGTAGACGCTCAATAAGAACGGATTTTGCGTAAGTCTTATCCAAAATGTAATTTTCATCCAATAATCTACTCTTATCCGTAGGTTGTGTTATATTTGGCGACTTTATCGCCAAAAATGATACGACCAACGCCAAACGGAATATAATTTCTTATATTTATACTGTGTATTGTCACCAATTAAGTTTACTTGGTGAGATTTGCGTGTGCGAAATGGAAAAATACCAAATAATTTTATATTGAAGGGCTAATGGAGGATTGGCAAGATTTTGGCGAAGGGGCCCCTTACGTGAAATTTCGTACATGTCGCAAAATGGAAATGTACATATTTAGCTATAGAAATAAATGAGTTTGGAATAAATTGAGTTTCCGAATTTGGAATATTGTTTAGCTCCAAAACTTAGCGAGAATTTAAGAAATACTAAAATGGCGACTTTTTACGGAGTAGCACACACGCAATACAATCTTCGTTTATTGGAGGACCTCGCTACATGCATGAATGAACTCAAGAAGCTGTGACATACGTAAGACGCTTTGGACGAACCGACTTGCACGAATTTTTTTTAGGATTGCAGTCACTTGCAATCCTAAATGGTCAGAAATCAAAGATGTCTTGAGGCATGGACAAAAATCTTATGATTGACATGATGCCATTGCAAGGGTATTTCATTTAAAAAATAAGCACAAGATGAATCTTCTGACAAAAGGTTGCATCTTTGGTAATACTAGGTGTAACCTGTATACGGTGGAATGAATTTTATCCATATTATATATATATATATATATATATATATATATATGGGGTGACTTTTTGCTAATTTTTTTTTATTTATCTCATATATTTGAAAGTCGTGGATAACCTTTATTACAGACAATAAATTTCTTAAGATTTTAAATTTAGATTATCATTAAAGTTCTAAAAATTGAAAATTTTCTTGATATTTTACGTATAGGTTCCAATATATTATATTATCATCTGTCCAGCGAAGCGGGCGGGTATCAGCTAGTGAATATATATATATATATATATATATATATATAACTATTAAAATCATCCGTCGTCCTTTTTTACACAATCCTCTAAGTAAAGAAAATTATTGAAGAAATTTCTCTAGAGGAAGACAGTGGACTATACATGAACTTGTAGGTTGTAAAAAAGGTTATGGCTCAGTATTTCTTAGTAAATTTGACCTGTTTCTTCTTAGTATTTGACTAAGCCTTTATATCATGTGTCATTTTTTTTAATAGCTTTGCTTCTGAAGAAAACTAATGGGGTTAAATTTCGCAAGCTTTTGATATCATTAAATATTTTCAGAGCTTATTGAAATGATTTTATTGAAACCTCAAACATAAGACTATTCAAGAGCCTTGCATGGAAATTTCACTTTTCTTTCCAGAAGAATTCAGATGATCTTATTGTTTATTCTAAGAAATGTGTAAGCTATTGTAGGCTCATAGCATCTAATAGAGGAATTTTATTTTTCGGGGAACTGAATTTAAACACCTCATTATTTTTGACTTATCTAACCACTCCAGCTTGTCTCCAGCGGATTTGCAGCCGATGGCAAATCCTTTGTTTCGGAAATGAGTGAATAACCTTCATTTTTTTATTTGTTTTCGTCTTTCTGCTCTATTTATTTCACAATAGTTCTACATTGATTTCTGTAAACGTTATTTTCAACCATATGGTTGAACTTTGCGAAAGAGAATTATTTTCTTTGCTTATGTAAAAATTCGAGGATTATCAAAAGACATTTGTTTTTAAGATGCTATTAATTGAATTGTTTAACAGAAGAGTTTAAAGAATATTGGTCAGAAAAATCAATTTTGGAATACTTTTCCAGTTTTCTATTAGAAAAAATCTATATTCCGCATCACACAACTAGATTTTTCTGTATTTATATTTAAGAAATTACGTACTTTTGACTTTATCTTTTAAGCGCATACAAAAATTTTAAAAAATAACATAATAGACACATTTGGTTAAGTAAATAAATAAATTTGGACAGGCAAGTTAATGTATATATATATATATGTGTGTGTGTGTGTGTGTGTGTGTGTAGAATCCTAACTACAGAAATGGGGTACATGGCTCGTTTAATGGTACGTTTTAAAGATGTCTAGGGGTTTACTGGATTCAATAACAAAGCGGAATTTTAGAAGATGACATTTTATTAAACCATATATTATTGTACAGTATTTACTAATTTAAAATAGAACTATTGATTATACATATTAAAGAGCTATCAGATCGCATGTCTTTCTCTGTTGGTCGCACTCTTCCATCTGCCGTTACTTTTGTAGACCCCTTGGAAAGAAGTCACAAAGTAGAACTCCAGCTCGTGGCCCCAATCTAATGTTAGAAAGTGTCTCAAAATATAAACATCCTACACTCACACACACACACACATATATATGTATATATATATATGTGTGTGTGTGTGTGCATACATACATACATACACACACAAATATATATATATATATATATATATACATATATATATTTACGTTACCTAATTTTTAAAATGATTTGTTTCTAGATTATTTTTTAGTTGTAAGACTCGTAACAGTGTGCACAATCAAGCGTTTCTCTTCAATTTACCTTGGAGATATATTAGTCTGAAATGTTTTTAATGAAACTGAACTGAAGCATGATTCATGTTGATTAGACTGAAATTATGGAATTCAATCAGTAGATTTTACGAATTGTGCATAAATAAGCAGACAAGAGTTTCATATAAAAATGGAAGTTTGTTTTTTATTGATAACAAAACAAAGTGACACGTCTTAAACAGCTGTTTGTAATCTAAGAGGCAATCATAGTAGTCTTAGAAAAAATGGAAAAATAGTTAAGGAATCTAATTCTCAACTTCAGTTATTCTTTTAACTAAAATTCGAGTGAGTTGGTAAGATATAGATTAAGGTATGTGCCCACCCAAAAATCACCGTATTCGAGAAAGTTTCCGAAAGTTTCTTTATCAGTTTTTATTAAAATCTACTCATTTGCGATTTCAAAAAGGATTTTAATTTATTTTTAGGGTAGTTAATTAACGCATTAATGTAGTATATAAATTTTGAAGAAACGTTAAAATCTTGGCATTTTCTGGAAAAAAGCCATTTTTTTATTATAAAAAATCTCCTTTCTTAAAAAGTATTTCATATATTCAACTGGAATTTTACCACAATATTTGAGCATCTCTAAATAAGTGTTGAACCTCAAATATATCTTTTAAGTATTTGATTATTTATTTTGGAACTATTTTTATTTTAAAAAGGGATATATTTCTTTTGTAAAATCATGTTGTGTTTATAAGTTCTGGTATAACTCAATTAGTTTCAGAGATAATTGCGTTTTTCTGCTTCACAACACATATATATGTATATAATATATTATTGAAACAAAAAGTGAAATATATTAACTAGAGTTTGTTGCATGAACTTTAGCGTAAATGTCAATTTTTGCTTAATTTCAGACAAATATGACCAAAATTTGAAAAAAAAAATTCATTCAAATGATCTTTAAATTTACTATTTTAGGGATCATTGTAGATAAAACGTTAGTCTTAAGCAATTTTTGTTTTGGAAAAAAGTGCTCCGAGGGTAGGCACCTATCTTAAATTAATATTCTAAGCGTTGAGTTTCAAGCATTTAAGTAAAGATTACCAAAAAGAGGCTTGATTGGAATTTGACTTTAAATATCTATAGCTTGAATAAAAAAAAAACTTGATTTTCATTTGACTTTCTTTTATTTATATTTGTAATTCTAGTGTTAAAACTAATACCAACATTTGAAAGTAAGAATCAGCGGGTGTTAAATGCTTAAACTGCAATTTGTTTATTCAAACATTTCGTTGGAGTTCTCAAGAAACATTATCACTATGATGTCTGAATGACCGAGAAAGATATCTAAAACAAATTCAATTTTGTAATTATGTTTATTTACTACAAACAAAAATACATTGTTATACAGAAGACGAATTATTCATACATATAGAATCATCTCTATAGTGACGATTTAAAATTAAATTGTACTTAGATTAACTCCAGAACTCCATCTCATCATCGAAATAACAACTCGTATGCCTATAAGTCATTTTACTCCTCGTTGATGAACACCAGTGACTCTTCTCCTTCCTCAAAACTCTTTTTTTTTCCAATTGCATTACTTCTAATCTATAATGTAAAAAGAAGGAACATATTTCTAATTTTCATCTTTTCTACAATACTGAAAGTAAATAATTATTGTTTGATAGATTTTCTGAAGATTACTTTCAATTTAATTTTATAGGTGAAACAGAGATTCGCAAAGAAATCAGAACTCAAATTTTCTATCCTTCTTCAACATGTATTTATACATCTGAGTTTAAGAGGGAAAACAAATGTTATCCGCAACCTGACAAAAATAGAAAATAATGAAATATACGAAAGCGAAATAAAACGTAAGTTGATACTCCTATTAAATTTGGATCCAGAATGTAAGTATCGCTGTAGGCGTCAGCGAATATGTATACAAAGAGCTGAATTGCAATATTTCCTCACGTGTCTTATCTTTCTTCCGGGCCTCGCCCTCAAGTGTTATACGACGCAACTCCTTCCAACTGCTTACAAAGGATTATACATGCGACTTGGAATATACGATCAACTTCAACTATTTTGTATTTTCATAAACTTCCTAAAAGTAATATTGGAGCACGGGAAATGAAAAATACACATCTCCATAGGGACTGAGATTTTTTTTTTTAATATTTTTCATGATGTTTTAAAATAAAATATGTTTTTTAAATGTATTTTTACAATAAACTTGATGATGTTCTTATTCACAATAAAACAACTATATAACTGTACTAATAATCAATACTTAATGAAAATTATTGTAAAAAGCATGTTTTAATTTTTTTTAAAAAATAAAAGTTCTGTTTAAGATAACATTACTTTCATGGTTAATATTCTGGATTATATTCATCGAAATTTGATTCGGATAATTCAATGCATCACTTCCACTAAATTATCTGCATTTGATAACACTCAAAATCTTTTAAGGTAGCAATACATTTTAACAAACGTTTTTGAAATAAAGTAAATTTGGCCTACAAATGCATTTTTATGATGTTATGGGTCTTCAAAATTAGAAAACCGCCCAAGAAATGCTTTGTTCGTGTATTTTTTTACTGTCATAATGGCATTTTATATAAATATATTAAAAAATTAAGACTTTCCACAAAACACGGTAACTCGAAAGAAAATAAATATATTGACATTTTGCACATGGAATAAATAGAATATAATCTTATCTAGGGAAAAGACAATTATTTTGATACTATAGCCATTACGTAGAAAGCTGTGATAGTTCGAGTTCTGAACACTGAAAGGAGTATAAAAGATATATCACACGACATCTAATTTCTATAACATTTTATTATTATACTGTTAATAACAAAAACAAGCTTATTTCTGCCTCAACATATTGAAACATTAATACTTTTCTCTCCACGAAATGTAGCTTGTTTGGAGTGCACGAATCGGATTCGCGACACACTGTTGAGAGACTAATTTGTCGGGGTTCCTTGGCAAAATATTTTTCCTTGATAAATAATTTTACCCAGAGCATAACGCTGTTAGATTTCTTTAATTAGTATAATTGATATTTTTTCTTGAAAGTTAAAGAGAAGGCGATTTAGGAATTACTTACAACATACATTATTTTACTGCATTTTATCAATGAACTGATATAATTAACTGATGTAATGATATTGAGCTAGCCTCTAACATGAAATGATTTTTTTTGAAAAAGAATTAATAATTTTGTTATACTTATTCTTATAATAGTTTATTAGAAGGAAATATTGTCAACGTTATTCACTTCAAAATAAGTTGATGGTAATAGCAAATAAGGTTTTCTTTCACATAATTCTTACCTTATAATACTGTTTTATAGAAGAAAAGTTTTAAAACAGTATATGTTTCCTCTTATCTGGTTCTTAAAACCATTCTAAAATTTTAAGTACACAATTGCTGTATTGTATCTGTTGAGTGGAAAGATGCCATCGTTACTAATATTTGCTTTCTTATAAAATCTTTGAAACATTTTGCTCCAAATTTAAAATTCTAAATAGACAGTTCTTTGTAGATTAATTCTTATTACTCCCTAAAATTTTAAAAAATACAAAGATAGAGACAACAGATATTCCCTCTCATTCCCCTCTATCTTACAAATAAAATAAACTCCTTACAGATATAGTTGTTGTAAGGATAACAATGATACTATCTGTTTTCTTCTTATGATGATTTACGCACTTATTTAATTTAATTCAGGCATGTAATTTCTTGAATATTTTAAATATCGTAAAGTATTTATATATATTGCGATTCAAAAGCTGCTCTCTAAGAGAAATAAAATAGCAGATGTTATGTTGAAAATTACTGCGTTTCTTAATTCGTTGATGGTGTAAATGTTGAAATTTATAATTTCTATTTATATTTTAGAAATATTAATAGATATTACTAACATTTCGTATTTTATGTCAGAATTTAGTACAATAAATAACTATTGAAATAACTTTTAAGGATACGTTTTGATTCTAGATAATTTTTATTTTCTGTATATATTATTTTCGAAAGTTTGAATTTTCGCTTCTTTTTGGCAAGAATTCTTCGAAATAAAATATTTTGAAATAGTTTTCACTGCACGAAACTTTTTACTACTTCTTTTTATTCACGACGACATTCGTTTCTTATTCCCTCGTGAAAAATGATACCTTTCCTATTTTACTTTCTCTTTCTCCGATAAACTAACAGGATCGTAAAAATTTCGTCTCTCACTTCGATTGACTTTTGTGTCCGTCCAAATTCGTATGCATTTTACATGACTCAATACATTTTGTCATCGAATCTTTATAAGCAGAAAGAATAATCTTTTAAAAAATGTTCGAGATCTTAGATATTTTTAGGTTCTTTATAAATAAAAGGAATTTTATACAATTATGGATATTTATTTTTAAGAAAAATTATAAATATTACTGATGTGTTTGGTTAAGTATTA